>JBBIGA010000016.1:16533001-16579059 GCA_037576975.1 Alestes dentex | reverse complement strand
TCTAAACAAAAAAATCCAAACACAATTGCTTTTTTTCTACCTGGTTGAAAATAGCTTCTGTAGTATTCCAGGTGAACTGCCCACTTCTATCAGTGCAAAATGTCTGTAGGCTGTTGTTTGTAATTAGTGTGTCTTAGTAAATCTACTCCTAGATCTTTACCCTCAGCGAAACTTACATTTTTGTTTGATTAATAACAAAATACTAATTGAGTTCAACTCGAGTCTGCATTAAGCTTTTCTAATCCAGGCCTCGAGGAGAACCCAGACACTTTTCACATTTCTTCTATCGCACTTGAGCTCGATGATAATTGATTCAATAAGGATAACTTGAACCAGGTCTGTTAGGTCTTCAGAACTGACTCATAGTCCTTGAGGACTGGATTGTAAACTGTGTATTATAATTCAAGGTGCAGCATTTTTGTTTCAGTTATATTCTGAAGTTTATGCTTTGGGTATTGTTTCTTCTCAATACCTCAGGATATTGACAGGCTCATCTGAAAGTAATTCGTCTTTCTAAACCCAGTGATGCCTTGTGGAGCTATGAAGCTCTTTTGCAATGGAGAAGTTTGAAGGCATTGTGTTTTTGCATAGAAATTTCTGCTAATGCTGGTATTGTGACAACTCTGCCTGGGCCGTAATAGGCAATGCATAATCTCTTTGGGAAGAAAGTCTACAACTGGATTTGCCATGCTTAACTGGATTTGTTGACCCATAACAGTCTAAAGAGAAAGCTGACATTGTGGGGATTATCGTTTTATAGCAGCAGAAAAACTCATCGGTTCAAGCCGCATTCTTATTGCTGTCATTACCATAACAGAACAGAACTCCATTAAAAAATTGTTTTACCATTTGAAAACATTTCTTAATGTTTATGCTGTATGAACAGTCCATGACAAATTTGCTGCTACGAATAGTCCTAAATTACATAACACTTCATTTAGGCCTGTCAAAGCTGACATGTGATTTACACAATACATTATTAAAACCACTATTTTCTACATTCTGCACTGTTTCCACAAACTGTTAAAACTCTAGTTTGACCCTTTGAAACATCCATTGTAGTGCAAGCTTAAGGCCAGCTGCTTAGGGCAACTGGTGGCCTAGTGATTAGGGAGTTGGCCCTCTGCTCAGAAAATCATGGGTTTGAATCCCAGGACTGCTAGTGGAACCACTGAGGTTCCCTTGAGCAAGGTACCGTCCCCACACACTGCTCCCTGGGCGCTGTGTTCCTGGCTGCCCGCTGCTTCACTTGGTGAATGGGTTAAAAACAGAGGAAGAATTTCCTGCTGTTCACACTGTGTACTGTGGTGTGTGTTCACGTATGACAGAATGGTCATACTTTGGTGCGCTACATGTTGCTATGACAGAATCAATTACTGTAGCCCTCTCTTTCAAATAATCTTTTGAATCAATGAGCAGCGAACTAACAAAAGCACCAGCAAAGTGGAAAAGATACTGTTTCCCTCAAGAGCCTCCATTGTTACAAGAATCCATGAGCCTTATAAACAAGAGTGAGAGTCAGAGGCTACAATCACTGTGGAATTGGCATCGCTGACTGTAAATATGATTAACATGATATTTACACACATGTTGCTCTCACTGGACATCAATGCAAATACATGGGAAATACGTTCAGGCTACAAAAATCACATGATTTTTGTGTGAGCTCTGTATTCACAAGACAAAACAGTTATTGAATTACTGAATTACTTATTTTGCCCACTCATATAGCTCAAACAAAATTGTATGCTTTTTAAAGGACAGTCAAATGTGAGCAAATAAGACAATTGCAATCAATAATGATTAACTACACAAAATAATTTGATTAAATGTGATTAATTATTGAATCATTTGACAGATTTGGCCTCATTAACAGTAGCTATAGGAATTTCTTTTCACTTGTAGCTTGGGGTGTACATCATTTCAGCCACTGAAAGGCAGAAATGAGTGGCCAAATATTATATAAGCAAAAGATTTGTGTTTAATGCAGTAAAAAATCTAACACGTACTGAATAATTTGAATCAAAATGAGAAAAATGAAAGGAGCACATGCTAAAATAGTTTGGATGGTGGCAAATCAACTGTGAACCTTACCAGACGTATGTAGTTCAGACTCCTGTTCTATACATTCTTTAGCTCTTTTAACGTAAATAATCTTTTCTTTCATTTTTTGAATGTGTTCTTAATTTTGGTTTTGGTCAATATTTATTTTTAGTGCATCACTACTTACAACTCCTATAAAGTTACTCAATATGAGCTTTTGTCACAACAACAATGAAATACAACCATGCGATGAGGGACACAGATCCAAGATCAGCACTGTAGCTCTGAGACAGCGACATGGCCTCAGGTATTGTATCTGATACAGGGTCAGAGATTAGTTCACCCACACTGTAAATCATATTAAGAATGAGACGGGAGAGGTCAAAAGGTCTGGTGTAGCATCCATATTCATTATGATGAGTCAATGACAGGAAGACTATAGATCTTTAGAGATGATAAGGTGCTCGGCATATATTATCTCTCTTAGACGAAAGGACAAGGCTCATTGGGCAAGAGCAGAGGAGTATTTCAGCATCTTTTGAACAGAAGAGACTGAAGAGTGACGCAAAACCCTGAACTCAGCTTTAGTCCATGGCTGTGGCCTAGCATAAATCTCTGCTATGCCCCGACCCAATGATGCGCTGAAACATTCAGCGAGGTTTTCTCTGACTTTTCTTGAGTGATGGGGAGGTTTTTGAAGGGTGATAGACACATGAATTACAGTGACGAGGATTATATGTTTACATACTCAAAAGATTCAAAGGCACAGTTAAGTTTTTCACATTTCTTAGACCAGAAAGTACCTTCTCTTGAATGTGTTTGTTCTGAACAGATACTTGTGCGACCGCTACTCACTAAATGTTGATTTTCAATCTTGCTCGGATAAATGGATAACATGTATGTCATGTATATCATTTAACGAGTGGCAAACCGTGACTATTAGAGCTTGGCCTTCAGTTCAGGCCATAAATAAAAAAGGGCATCTGCAGCTTGTAAAGGGCATTCCATGTTTTATCTCAAACTTGTAACATACACCGGTAAGCCATAGCATTCTAACCACCTGCTTAATGTTGCGTTGTCCCCCTTTCTACTTAGGGTAAAGGGGGCATTTGGCTGACGCTCTTATCCAGAGCAATTTACAATCATTAGCTACCGGGACAGTGCCTCTGAAGCAACTGAGGGTTAAGTGTCAAAGACACAATGGTAGAAGGTGGGGGTTCAAACGTGTCACTTCTGTGGTCATTGGGTTCACTAGGCTACTACCAACCCATGAGTATCTTTTAGTTATTGTAATGTAAAATTTATATTATTGTTCCCTCATCACCGCCTTTTAATCAATTCAATTATTAATACTTGTTTAAACAGCTAAATGAGGTAAGCTCTTTTGGTTGGAATGAAAAAACACAATGTTATATTAAATGTGATTCATCAGACCGGGCCACCTTCTTCCATTACTTCATGCTCCAGTTCTGAAGCTCTTGGCCATTTTTCGCTGGTGGACAGGGGTTAGCATGGGCACTAGGACCCAATCGTCTGGCCATTGCAATTTGGCCCATGTCAGAGTCACTCAGGTCATTACACTTGCCTATTTTCTTTGCTTCTGTCACACCAACTTCAAGAACTGACTGTTCACTTTCTGCCTAATATATCCAACCCGTTGACAGGTGCCATTGTAACAAGTTCAGTTCTGCTTCAGTGGTGTTACGGAATGAGAGTATTGGACTGAGGGCTGTCAATCAGGCATGGTCATCAGAATATTAGGACCATGTCCAGACTGTTCTCAGACAGGTCTGATCATCCATCCATCCACCCTTCATCTGAGCCACTTATTCTAACCAGGGTTGCGGGGTTGCTGGAGCCTATCCTGGGGCTCATAGGCCTTTTTGTGTAATTAGCAAAGTTAGCTTTCTTCTGTGAAACGTTCCTTTAAGAAAGTTACTTGTTTGCAGTGCTGAACCTCTGATGCCCAAGATGAGTGACGCCACAGTGTTTAAAAGCACTCAAGGGCATGACGCACCCAAACTAGAGCTCTGCATTCCTCCATAGACATGGAATGCAAAGGACATTTTCCATTGTTTAAATTCCAAATCTGTTTGTATGAATTTACAATCCTATCAATTTTTCTGCATGTTGCTAGGAACAAAGTATTACCACAGTAAGTGTAATAACCTTAATTTGACCACTGTGACTTTATGATTGCTTTTTAAGCACTAAGTAAACAGCCAGTGTTGTTGTCTAATCTGAAATAGGGAGTTTACTATGAGCTGTTCAAAATGGCCTAGCTAGTGTAGAGTAAAGTAACCCATAACTCAATCATAATGACCAGTCACTTCCTAAAGGAGTAGCTGACGTCATGCAAAGGTTTTCCAGAGCAGGGGTTCCCCACCTTTACAACAGTGCAGAACAATGCACAGCCCACAGTAGTTTTCACAAAAAGCTAGCAGAGTAGGGGTTGTGGGTTGGGGTTACACAGCACGCATGTTTGGCATATGAAGGTCCAGCTTCCAATCATCAGGTACCACGAAACCCACTAGTTGGTAGTTGTACATACTTCTAATGTAGGCGGTGGCAGAAACAAGATGAGTGACGCCACAGTGTTTAAAAGCACTCAAGGGCATGACGCACCCAAACTAGAGCTCTGCATTCCTCCATAGACATGGAATGCAAAGGACATTTTCCATTGTTTAAATTCCAAATCTGTTTGTATGAATTTACAATCCTATCAATTTTTCTGCATGTTGCTAGGAACAAAGTATTACCACAGTAAGTGTAATAACCTTAATTTGACCACTGTGACTTTATGATTGCTTTTTAAGCACTAAGTAAACAGCCAGTGTTGTTGTCTAATCTGAAATAGGGAGTTTACTATGAGCTGTTCAAAATGGCCTAGCTAGTGTAGAGTAAAGTAACCCATAACTCAATCATAATGACCAGTCACTTCCTAAAGGAGTAGCTGACGTCATGCAAAGGTTTTCCAGAGCAGGGGTTCCCCACCTTTACAACAGTGCAGAACAATGCACAGCCCACAGTAGTTTTCACAAAAAGCTAGCAGAGTAGGGGTTGTGGGTTGGGGTTACACAGCACGCATGTTTGGCATATGAAGGTCCAGCTTCCAATCATCAGGTACCACGAAACCCACTAGTTGGTAGTTGTACATACTTCTAATGTAGGCGGTGGCAGAAACAGTCAAACTGTAAAACTGAACTTTACACACACACACCACTGATTTCCATCAATGTTCTCTGTATCGATTAACAGAGGAGGGTTTATTCTGGCTTTGTACTGACTGCCTTTTAGAAGGCATTTCTTAAATTAGTAGATTTTTGGTGATTTGCTACAAACACTGCTGCCTTGTTGATTATCTGCTGGAAGTGTGGGCAGGTAGATGGATAGATGCTTTATTGTCATTGTGTCAGTACAGCGAGATGACGTTTGGGGCTAACCCCCAGATGCACACAGCAAAGATTTCGAAATATAAAAATGAAAAATATAAAAATTAAATTAAAAATCACAGAAGTCATAGGTTTGAATAGAGTTAACTAAAGAAACAGTACGTGCATACTTATATACAGCAGAGATAAAGTGCACTAAAGAATGAATATGGTATACAACTAAAGTTATGTACACACAGAGGTATAGCTTGCACAGGAAATAATACGCCAAGTGACGTGTTGCACCATACTATATGTATATATATATATATATATAAATTGTACAAGTACAGCACTAATAAGATTGCATAACTTGCACAGGACACAGCAGGGAGAAGAAAGATGTCATTTATGACCCTATGTCTACATTCCATAAAACTATAGTGCCATGAATGAAACTTTAAATAAATAAATAATCACGTGAACAATAACAAAATATAATAGTGGATTTCAGTTAGGCTACTAACCCACCTGATTACCATGTTGCTGTGGCCCAGGATAAAATGATCAAACAGGTCACGGCCTGGTGGTGGGGAAACTTTTTCCCTCTGCATAGGCCTCTGGAAGCAGATTAAACGCACTGTGTCATCCTGAATGCAGTGCAGGCTATGGTGAGTGACTGCTCTGAAACAAAAGAATGAAGGGCTGCAAAACAGTAATCGATTTGCCTGACCCCGCCTATCAACAGTACATTCTGCAGTCCATTTCCGTAGTCCTCTTTGTACACTCTCTCTCTCTCTCTCTCTCTCTCTATTTCTCATGCGCTTCCTGTACATTTTGTGGACTAATGTGCATTCTGTCCTGGTCCAAAAATAATCGAGGACTGCTCGCGCTGTCGCGAGGACCCACCTACCAAGGCCCTTCCATGTGACCCATTTACAGTACGGCTGACGCACTCTCCTCCCAAGCCAGCGTCTGCCTGGGCTATGCCCACACCTCTCCCCCAGCAGGCCGCTTAGACAGCACACAGCTGCCACTCTTAAACAACAGCCGCCCTACTACTGCTAGCCACGAACTGGCGCAGTGGAAACTCTACACTATAATGCCCCTCAACGCTGTCTGTCTGACTGTATGCCTACTGTCTGTCTGCGTGTACTCCTGCTAAGTAGGGCAGGATGAAAACTCCATCTCTTCTTCAGCCTTCCGAGCAGGACGGCAAACTGGATGCACAGAGTGCTTTAACAAAATCAATTTCCTCAGATGTTGCTTCATGCAGCTGTTCTGTATTGGAAATGTTCTCTCTAGCGTAATGCAATTCATCCTAGGCCTTTTTTTTTTCCCCCTTCTCGGCTCCCTTTACTCAGGTGCCATTATTTTCTTCCATGCCCTCGCTGATGCTTCATCTGTCAGAGTTGACAGAAGTGGAATTTAAGCCCAAGAAACCCACGGGAGACAATTTCACACCAAATAATCATCCCAGTGTACGTATTAGACAAACACTGAAGAATGGTGCGAGTGTGCGGTTGTTATCCATTTCTTCCCACCACAAAACAGATGGAGAAGAGTAATAGATCTCATTGTCATCAGACATTGGCTCTGAGAATCGGCAAATCTAAATGTGCCTTTGTTTGTGAATGATGTTTTTGGGCTGAAAGGCGCTGAGAAAAGCTAGTTCATGATGATATCTCTAAACCTGGGTAAGCAGAGGTGGGTAGAAAAGCCTACATCCACAATCAAGTAGCATTCTTACCTCAATACCTCAAGTAAATGTAAAAGTCAACCGAATAGGAGTGTTGCAGGTCACAAATGAGAAGAAGCGTGTTTCCTTATAGAAGTACAGAGCCCCGTTGGTGACTTCTTAAAAAAGTTTCAAGGGAGCACCTTAATTATCTCAATCTCATGCTTTAAGTTGTGGCCATGATTTATTATATTATATAGGCTACATGGGAAGATTCATGACATCTTGACATGCTTTCATGACATCAAAACAATTAATTTAGTAGCTTGGTTTACGTATGCTATATGAACAAAAGCTAAGTTAGGCCTGACCATTACACCAACAGAGACTTTAATGACATTGTATTCAAATACATAAACTTTAATATGGAATTGGTGCCCCTTTTGAAGCTGTAACAGCTCCCACTCTTTTTGGAAGGGTTTCCACAAGATTTTGGAGTTTCTGCTGGAATTTGTGCTCATTCATGCTGTAAAGCATTTGTGAGATCAGGCACTGATGTTGGGCGAGATAGCCTGGCTCACAATATGCGTTCCAGTTCATCCCAATGTTGCTGGATGGGGTTGAGGTCAGGGCTCTGTGCGTCCAGTCAAGTTCTTCCACACTGAACTCCTCCAGCCATGTCTTTATGGAGCTTGCTTTGTGCAGTGGGGTACAGTCATGCTGGAATAGAAAAGGTTCTTCCCCAAGCTGTGTCCACCTAGTTGGAAGCATGGCGTTGTCCAGAATGTCATGGTATGCTGAAGCATTAGGATTGCCCTTCACTGGTGTAGATGCACCAGGGAGGGAATGGTTTGTTTTGAAACTTTTAGCTGATGTAATAGTTAGCATTCTCCTCCAAGAGTGTTGAGCTGTCATGATGTTGCATTAGCAGCAGTTTGAAAGGCTACAGTGACTTCATGTGACTCAGAGGAGACATGTGCTGACTCTCTCCTTCCTGCCTGGTAGCTCTAGTTAAAGGGAAGACTTTAACTAGAGGGGTTTTAATTAAATTGGGGAGAAAATTGGGCAAGAAAAGGAACAAAGGGGAATATGTGGTTTTCTATGAGCCCTTTTAGCAGAGTATTTCTGCTGGCTTCCATTTGTTGTACCTTAATCATTCAGGCACCCTGTTATGGTCCCCCTGAGTTACATACATTAGCAGGAAGAGCCTGGTCCCTTTGCTACAACGAGCTGGAAGAGAATCAGTCATGCCTGCTTCATCCTGCACACAATTGCATTTTGTAATGGGCATACGTCCCTTCCATTTGCACATTGATGGGGGTGGACCATGTTTGTTTATGTATGTGGGTGTGTAAGTGTGTGTGTGTGTGTATGTGTGTGTGTGTGTGTTGATGAGTTTAGTATTACACTGTGACAAGTGCTGGCAGTCTGAGCAGAGTAGTGAAGATGCAGATTCCTGACTAGCTGGCACAGCTGTTTTGTGACATGGACGGTTGTGTACATATGCATAGGGTCGTTGTTTCAGAAATCATGTCCCTCTGAAAAAAAGCCCCCTGGAAGCTTTGGGCCAATTTTACATCAGAAGAAATTGTTTTGTCTCAGCAAAAATGAGTCTTTTCAAGGCTCTACATCGCAAGTCCTGCCAAAAATGCACTTTTCAGAAACACCTTTTTTTGTGCTGGTGTCTCTCACCTATCAGCTTATCTCTCTTCTGCTGACTTTTCTTACAATAGGTCTGTGAATACTCATACAAACCAGCATTCCAAGCGCGTCCCTGTAACGGCTCCACTGACGTAGTACGTTTTCTCTACATGTATATTGTAGAAGTTATTAAAGGATACATAAAACCATTACTGTCATAACAACAAATGTATATCCAATGTGGCGACGTTACAGGGGAAGGACAAATGTGCTTGTTTTTTATGAATGTTAATATAAGAAGACTTTATTAAGGAATTTTAAACCATTTTTATGACTGTTTTCATCAAGAATGCAAAAGACTGTATAGAGTCCTGCTTGCTGACAGACCGTTCTTAATGAGAAAACTCAGTAAAATGTGGTAAAGAGATCCTACTGCATGATCATGGCTTAAGAATTTTGGGGGTATAGGGCAGTTAGGTGATTACCACAACTTAGTAAGGCATGGCCAGACATCAGAATCCCTTTCCTGTGCCTTAGTTAGAAGGAATGACTCTAGCAGGCTCCATAGAGCTGCTGGATATACAAAAAATGTTAAATAGTTCTGACATTACAAGAACAACATACTATAAAATATACAATAAACAGTACAGACAATACAATGACAAACTAATTTGATTTTATTGTGCATTTTCTCTTGCCTGCCTCAAGATTTGATCACCACTTTTGAGGCGAAGTAATTTTACTGTTACTTTGTTCTTAAGTGTTGAACTGATCTTTTCGTCTTGCTCAGTTCCCACTCTTATTCCCTCACACTATTTGATACCAGTCATTTTAAAACACATTGGTCATTTGAGAAATGGTACTGGCAGTTAGAGACAGTTCAGTGTCATCCAGAAAGAAAAAGAAAAAGGAAGATCCTACATGCCCTTCTACGGCTACTCAGAACCTGAGTCTGACACTTTACTGAAAAGTGATGTGAATAATGTATGTGATTTGGATGTGTTATTGCATAACTGGCTAAAAGAAGCTCCTTTTAAAACCTCTTCAAACTAACATGTAGGCTGAGAGCAGTTAAGTCTTATCTACTGTAGACCACAGTTTCAGGGACAAAGTTATTAATGGAGATCTGGTTTTTTATTAGCCATGCGTTAGAACATGGGTTAACCTGAATTCTGTGATTTATGCAGTGTAATATTTTTTTGACCCATTAACCTATACATAAGGCTCTGTGGCGATGAACTAAAGAGCATGGGATCTTACACAGTAAATCATTTAGAATGAATACTAACATGTAAATTATAAAACAAATAGTTCTGGTTCTGAAATCTGAGGTTGAAGCTGTAAAATGCTCAATATACACATATATGACTGCACATCGTTTGATTTCTGCATCAAAGCTCCCATATCAGTTTCACAGCTTTTAGGAGCATGTTTAATTTTGGGGTTTTGCAATGTTAACAATGGATTCTGCAATATGCACATTTATTGCACAATGATCCCAGACTGTGTGCAGTCATTAATTGTGACTATTTTTGTGAACCATAGTGATGGTCTATCAGAATTTGCTCCAGCATGCACATGAACAGTCATGGCACTTGTACACCGCGCATATGGGACTTCGATTTTATGCTTACTGGTAATCTTTAATTAGACATCCATTTCACTCACTGCATTGAAACACTGGCCTGGATTCACATTAATTCCCAGCCATCTCCCCGCTATTTCACACCATTAACACCTTCCTGCGCTATTGGAGGGGATTTTAATTTATAGACGATGCCATTCCTGACAGCACCGGCATGCACCCTTTTCATTTCACGCAGTTCTAAAAGCGGGCAGTGGGCTGGCGTCGATGGCAATAGCGACTTTAATTCAAACCATTGAAGCATGCCCTCGGGTGTCTGTGCAGAGCCAATGTGGGAAGAGAAGCGGAGAGATACTGATTGCTTGATACACTAACACTCTGGCTTGCCACTTCCTGGCCATACGTTGATTTATCTGCGGGCTTGCAGGAGCTAGAAGGGCTGTGGCTTCTCCCACTTCAACCTACAGATGCTGCAGTGACTAGGCTGGGACTACAGCTGAATGATACAGAATGGGGGTGGGGGTATTAGAGGAGAGTCACAGCTTAGATTTTGCAACGAATACTGTGATATTTAAACAATAAAACCGCATGCACTCATTGCAAGCGATGTGATTTTTTTGCCCGGGGGGGGTGGGGGGGGGGTGCAGGGGATAAACTGGTAAGTCAGTTTTGCTGCTGTTCCAAACGTTTTCGGGGGAAAAGGTGGGGAAAGTTTGTTAATGTTGATTTTAACAAGGTTTCCATGTGATGCATTAATCCTCATCCTTCCATAAATTGTATTTTGTTGTTTCTTGCATTATGTCATTGCTAGGCCAAACACAATCTTGTAACAGGAACATCCCCAGACCAGCATAATAAAAATTTGGTCTAATTGTTCATGGTAATGTTGGCTTATTGGGGTGGTAACACACTAAGTGTGAAGTTTTGGAACCAATCTGACACTTTATGAAGGTGGAGACCAGCACCGAGGGCAATGGCACACTCATCAACAGACAGCGAGTCTGTAGTTCTGTAAATTAGCATGGCTGAAAAGTCCCCCACTGAAAACTCCTCCCAGACATGCATTCGCTTTATGAGATCTGGCCCCACAAGATAACTGGCCCTAACAAGCTGATTCATCCATAGCCTACATAGAAAATCTTATTGGTTTGGATGCCCACAACACAATTCACGTGTTGGTTAGAGGACTAACCTAGCTAGGGGCTTCTATACTGCTTTCAGATGGAAAGACTTCAGACATGGAGCAGTTAAAAGGTTTTGTATTAAGTATTAATTTTAAGTAGTAGGAAGTAGGCCGTTTCATTTATTTATATCATGAGCAGAGACGGGGTATGGGTGGTGCCAGGCAGCTGTTTTGAATGTTGCACAAGACTCCATGCAGCCTGGCTTTGCTGCTGGACAAGGCCTATGTGCTTTACTGTGACCAACAAGCTCAATGCTCTGACTTTACTACATAATGCTTACTTAAGTACTATACTGTCTATGCCTATTAAAATGAAATCAGGGTTGGGCTGGCTGTGAGAAGATAAAGTAGAGATGCTAGAGTGAAACTCATCACTGAATCAGACTGTAACCTTCGCTAGCTCGTCACAACAATGCAGAAGAGGTGATGTAAACTATACACCGCGGAGGGTGAAAGAGGAACATGAAATCCCAATCCCTCCTCCTACAACTTTTATGTGCTCCCCATCAATAAGTCATCTCAAAATACTATTCTAGCAGCAACGAGGAGACTGTACGAAGAAAGGAGATGCGGTGAAAAAGAAAGTCTGGCAATGAAAATACAGTATGCTTCCAGTGCACCAGTGGCCTTCCTTTGTTTCTCTCTGAATGAATGTTATTATACATCCAACAGAGCGAGAAGTAGGATGGGTCATGATTTTCAAATATTTGAATAAATCATTAAACAACAAAAGAAGAAGAAGATCCCCTTACGAAAAGTTGTAAGGTCTTTAACCAGGTAAAATATGAGTGGCACGTTTAGATTCAGTTTGGATTTAATTTGTTTCTGTTCTCATTTAGACAAGCGTGATCAAATAGTTCACGGTGAACACTGAACAGTGTTTTTGCTTTAAATGCCCATCCTAGCAAAAATATGTCCATTGCCATGAGTATGCCATGGCATTTACTGCTGGGCTGCAACCACTGACGTTAACATGTCTGGGTACTGGAAACTCTCCTTGGCAGAAAGTATTTTTCAGAAAAAGTGTTCAGTTTTGTGGAGTGAGTTGGTGTGTTTTGTGCTTTTGCTCTAGGAATGCAACAGCAGTTCTGTCCATCTGTGTACCTTGCAGTCACTGTCCGTTATTTCTGTATTCTCATTAAAACGCTGGCTGGTTTCTTCAATAAAAAGACAATTTTTCACTCAATTAAATTGATGGCGCTTCAGGTCGCAGCTGGCTGAACTGGCCCTGATGAGCAGGCATGGCTCAAATTTCACCTTTGGCCATCGTAAACTGACACATTGGATTTTAAGGTTCTCATTTTTGCTGCAATTGGCAGGAGAGCGCATTAGCCCTTGTTGGTTTATATTGATGATTATGCTACTTTAATTTTCCTATGTATAACCTGCCATGGAGGGTCACTGCATTCCATTGTTTCTATTCAGCATGCGTGGTTACAATCCGTTTTCCCTTTAGGATCAATAAATATAGTGTTGCAGTGAGGTAGTGCAGACGGCTAGCACCTGGAGGGTTTGAATCCAAAGACTAACTGGATATTCTTGGTTGGTGTCTGGGACGCAAAACTAGAAAGTTGGTAGTACCCGTCTCTTAGATATCACCAATCTGCCATTATCTCCATCTGCCTCAACCTCTTTCACTTGATGACTATGATGGTCCCAGTCTGGACACTGGTAGGCAGCAAAAATCCATTAGAAAGCAGAAATGTTGAGTAGGGCTGGAATAGATACCAGATATTGAACGAGACACAATACTATCATTTAATATTATTATAATACAAGAATGAGCCCAGTTCTATACCGAAAGACATGGGTTCCTAACCTTCCCAACCTATGCTGCCCAAATGACGAACCACAAAAAAACTATAATGCCTGCAAGAACATTATACCAACCTACCTGTTTAAAACGTAAGGCAATATAACACAATCATCAAAGTAGTCTATGTAAATATATAGGTAAAGCCAATATGTATATTAAAACCTATATTTTTTAAAACGTTTTCAGATAAACATTTAAAGTGAAAAAAACAAGATCTACCCAAAATTTCTGACATTGAGATTGTGTTAAATGTTGTTAGATGTGTGTTTCTTCCTCTTGATTAGGAGATTATTTGAGTAGTCTGAACAGAATAACCTACTTTTAGATGCTCAAAGTGAAGTGCTTCATTTAAAAGTACTATTTTTAAAACTATGACTGGTTTTGCTATAGCCAGATGTTGCAATCAATAACTATTGGAGTCTGGACGCAGTAACTTAAATGATGAATCTTAAATATAACTAAAAATTGACTTGTCTCCCATTCTGCACTGAGTTAAAAGGCTACAAAGGATACGGACACAATGTAAAATGTGTAATAGACCAGTCAGCGGACTATAAAGCTTAAGGACTGACAAGGTCTGCTTAAAGTACCCTGTAGTCATTTCAATAAAGGATAGACAGACGAGTTCAGGCAGAGGGAAAAGGAGTGGAATAATAGTTGAGTTCCCTTCACTGGGTTCAGAGTTCAACATTTAACATCAGATCAGCACCACAGAGGAGCAATTACCCTAGATTGGAATGCCCCCTAAGCTTTGCATTTATCTTTTGTCCTAAAAGATGGCTTACACTCCCAATTGGATTCATGGGATTGACACAGAGTTTGCAACTGAGTAATTTATTTAGGTCCAACATAAGCCCATCAGTTATATGTGTTTACATGAGTTTTTCCTTTAATTAATCATAAGCTTGTCATTCCAGTTCATATAATAATTCTCAAACTTAAGCTGTAGAACGGTTAAAATGGTAAACACCTGATTGCAACGGTCACAAAAAACCCTAGAAGATCAAAACTTTAATTCAGATGAACCATACACTTATCAGCTACAACATTAAAACCACAGCCAGTTGAAGTGAATAGCATTTTTATATATTGTAACAATGACACTCGTCAAAGGGTGGGGTAGATTAGGTCAAATTGTGATGGTTAGACAGCTGGGCCTGAGCATCTTCCAACTGGGAGGCATTGTAAGATGTTTCCAGTATGTGATGTTTAGTTACTTCCAAAAGTGGTCCAAAGTAGGACACCAGTGAACCAGCAACAGGGTTATTGGCTCACTAATACTAATTTAGGGAGCACAGCTAGCCCATCTGGTCCCATAGAAAAGCTACTGTAGCACAAATAGCTGATTTTGTGCTAAAAAGTTACTGCAGGCTATGACACTGAAGTGTCAGAACACACAGTGGGAACATCTACAATGGGCATATGTGTATCAGAACTGGACTGTGCTCCAGTGGAAGGAGGCAGTCTGTTGTGATGAGTCACATTTTCTTTTACATCATGTGGACCGCAATGTGTGTGTGTGCATTACTCACTTGGGGAATAGTTAGTACCAAGATGCACTACGGGAAGAAAGCAAGATGCTGGAGGCAGTATGATGCTCTGGGCAATATTTTTGGGTCCTGGCATTCATGTGGATGTTACTTTGACATTTACCACCTACTCGTACATTGTTGCATACCCCTTTATGGCAGTAGTATTCCCTAAAGGCAGTGGCCTCTTTCAGTAAGATGACGCACCCTGCCACACGGTGAAATTGTCCAGTAATGGTTTGAGGAACATGATGTGAAGGTGTTGACTTGGCCTCCAAAGTCCCGAGAGCTCAATCTGATCAAGCATCTGTGGAATGAACAGGACAAACTAGTTTGATCCAATGATCTGCTGCCACTGTCTTGGTCTCAGACACTACCGCCCACATTCAGAGCTCTTGTGTAGTTCATGCCTTAACAGGTCAGAACACTTTTGGCAGTGGTTTTAACATCATGGCTAATCAGTGTACAGGCCTTTACAGGAATAGTTCTCATAGACATGCTGTGTGTCTTAGTAAATCTTGGCTCATATTTGTTTGAGACATATGGATTGGAAGTTGAAGCTAATGCACGAGCCGTGCAGTGTGCACTACATTCATCCTGCAGTGGCATTTATTAATAATGACACGTGTGACTGACTGACTGTTGGTGGAGGCTGTTAAATTTAGCTGGTGAAATGTGCTGGGAGCTGGTGTGATTTTTATAGCTTTGCGTTCTTTCATTTTCCACAGATATTTGCTTTGTTATTTGTTTTAATGTGTACAGCACAAGTATGATATGAAGTACATACATACGTGTGGTTTCGTTATTTTGGTTAGTGAAATAAAGATAACAAAGTAAAATACCAAATGAGGTAATGCTACAAATAGTGGTTCACAAGTATTTTGAGGAAAAAATTTAAGAAAAAAGCTGCTGGTGTCCATGTTGCTGCACAACCTACTAATGACACTAAAGCTGGGAGGCAGCAGGCCTGCTGTTGCGAGTGTGAGGAAATAAAACTGAATGTGCTGGTGCAGATTAAGCCAGGAGCATCGTTTGACATTGAGTAAATGACACTGAAAAATTGTTGCGCGAAGAATAATATTAAATGATAGTGTGTATATATACTCAATACTTAATGTGCTGGTGCGGGTTAACTGGATTATCTGTAGTATGTAAAATGTGAGGTTCTGGAACTCAATAGGAAGGGTGAAGTCGTGACGCAGAAGAAAGAGCATCAGATTTCGATATAATGCTGGATATTACAGATTGTAAATAAGGCTTCTAAGTAATAATAATTATAATATTCAAAGCACAAAAGTAAACAAGCAGACCATAAAACATTACATTAATGTAGTAACCACAAACATGTTACTACCATTTCTGCACATGGCTCATTAAATCTGAAGACACAAATGCCAGAATAGTTATATGTTGGACATTATTGTCTATTGTTCAAAATGAGCTTATATTTTTTAATTGTTAGGAGTTCTTAGTTTTATGTGTCTCCATTTTATTTTTTTCCCCTTCTGAAATTGACACTTAGCAGATGCTTCATACTTAAATGTTATTGTAGTCATTGGAGGTGGGGGTGGAAGCCCACCAGTAAATTTGACATGACCATACAACATGACAGCCCCGCTGCTGCTACTGGTTACAAGCCAATTATTAATAAGATCTTTTGAGGCATGAACGATCACAGCAGTAGTTTGAGAGATAAACATCACTGGTGTTGTTTTTATTACAGTGTCTGTCACTGCACACCCGAACAAAAGTTGAAAGTAAAATGTGCACATGCTACGGCTAAAGGTGACATGTTACTTTGTACAGGCTGTTTTCCCACATTGTTATGGGATGTTGAACGTGCTGGTGTATGTAGAGTTGAGTGTATGATACTGAATATGTTGGTGTATGTTAAATTGATTATATGATATTGAATGTGCTGGTGTGGGCTGAGTTAAGTGTTTGATATTGGATGTGCCGTGTGCATTAGGTTGATACTTTGATATTGATTGTGATGGTGAGTGATATTTTGAGTTGATAGATATTGATTGTGTTAGTGTGGGATGAATGATATTGAACATAGTGAGGTGTGTTAAGTTGATTGATATTGAACATAGTGGTGTGTGTTAAGCTGATTGACACTGAACATCATGATGTGTGTTAAGTTCATTGATATTGAGTGTTGAGTTGATTGTATAATATTTTATGTGATGGTATGGGTTGAGTGTATGATGTCGGATGTGCTGGTACGGGAGAAGTTGACTGTTTTGTATTGTATAGTAGAGTAATTGAGGAGTTTTCTCCTTTGTGAGCCTAATCAATGCTTTGGCATCCTGAACACGATTGGTTTAATTCAGTGGGCCTGATTTATGGCAACAGGGAAGAATTTGAATATTTATACATTCTTTAGCCATGGTTTTCACATTGAATTGTACGGCCATATATCATTTTGCATTGCATCGCACTGAATTGCTCTATAATGTTTTATTGCAACTACCTTGTAGCTATTATATATAGATAGTTTGAGATAGTTTGGAATATATCGTTTTAGGTGAAATTTCTTTCTTCTGTCAGATGACATCAAAGCCATTTAAAAAGATCTATCTCTGCTGCCACTCACTAATACGGTTCTTTTTACAAGTTAACTTTTCAAATGTCAGACTGATGACATAGTGGACCAAGGCTAGGCTTTAAAAATAGACCAAAAATTTCAGTGTAATTGTCCTTTGCTTTGCTCCTCGCAAAGTGATTTTGGACTTCGGACTTGGCCTGTCATTTATTTGATAGAGTAGATATGGATCTCCCCGACTGCCGTCTTCCACCACAGTCCTTATAACTGATAGGCCTCATCTGCTCCATCAGGCTATGCGAGAGAACCAGCCTAAAATCTATTTCTCAGTCTCTGACCTTTCCATAAACCACATCCACTCCTCATCATCATCATCTTATATTCTTCTGTCTCTCATGTTTTTTCTCATTCACTTCTCTTTTTCTGCTTCACCCGCCAGCCCTTTTGCACATTTTAAAGGTCAACTTCTGTATCAGGAATTTTTCGGTGGATGTCACAAAATTGTTTGGAGCTTAATCAGGACAAAAAAAACAGGCAAGTGATACTTTAAACAAAAACCCAGCAAAACAGGGCCTTTTACAAAATGTCAAATTTGAAGCATGGAATCAGGGTGTCATCTTAGACACTGATCTCTGATTTATCCCTCATATTAATTATGTTAATAAGGTTCCTTTCTAAAATTTGATACATATTTCATTTAGTCATATACTGTGTACATGAATGGATGACAATAAAAGGCAACTTGACTTGAACTTGACTTGACTGGACTAAAGTCCTGTTCTACCCCAGAGTGATCCAGAAAAAAAACTGTACATGCATTTGTTATAAGCAGATGTTAATTTTCCCAAGAAAGTTGCATATCGTCTAAACTAGGGCTAGGTACTGAAACTCAATACCACAGAATCTCTAAAAATGACTTATTCTTCAGGATCAACTTTCAGTACCTTAGAAATATCAGAGAGCCAAAAAGCATGCTTTTCCCCAAATGTAGACTGCTGACTGGAGTTTCATTCCAGCATATTGTTTATTCATGTGTAGCAACTTTGGATATAGACATATAGCACTGATATTTGTTGTATATGTAAGGTCCACAAGCAGTCGCAGATTCAGTCATTCATGGATTTTTTCTTAGAACCCAACTAATAATTGTTTGAGGAAACTGCAGATAACATTTTGTAACTTTTGTGACATCCGGGCCTCGTCCGCCATGCCCCCTCGTCCTCGCGCTGGTTTGTTCATGTTTGGGTTTATGTTCCATTGCTCAGCGCAGCGCCCAAACATAAACAACCCTGCACAAGAACGAGGGGGCATGGCGGACGAGGTCTGGGCGTCACAGTCACCTGTACTCAGAGGCGGGAGGTTTGAAAGTACCGTCTACCAGTGCCTTTGACCCTTTCCCCTCAGCCCTGCTGAAGGCCAACTTCTCTGCCATCTCTCCACTCATCACCAAGATCATAAACCACTCCCTCCTGGCTGGCCATATTCCATCTGTGTTAAAAACTGCTGTCATCAGACCTCTACTGAAAAAATCCACCCTGGATCCAGAAGTTTTCTCCAGCTATAGGCCCATCTCCAATCTTCCATTTCTTTTTAAAGTTCTGGAAAAAAACAGTTGCAGCCCAACTTCATGATCACCTCAAACTGAGCATGTCGCCCTGGACAGTGTAAAATCCCACACCCAAAAGGTCAGCTGTGGTGTCTCTCATGGCTCTGTGCTAGGTCCCACCCTTTTCTCCATCTATATGCTCCCCCTCAGCAATATCATTAGCAGACATGGTATATCCTTCCATTGTTACGCTGATGACACTCAGCTGTACCTCGGGACTACCCCCACCTCTTCTACTACTCCTCTGCCAGCATCCACACTGACTAAATGCCTGGAGGAGACAGAGGCGTGGATGAAGCTCAATTTCCTTCAGCTGAACAGATCCAAAACAGAATCACCAGTATTACTTTCTCTGGCCAAAACGTCCTCCTGTCCACATCTGTCACCAATGTGGGTGTTAAAATGGATCCTCAACTCACTTTTGACACCCACATCAAACACCTCTGTAAGACATAATTTTACCACCTTAGGAACATCGCCAAACTTCGTCAACACTCACCCTGGCAGATGCAAAACCAAGCTTTGCAGCATGGGTGATAGGTCTTTCTCATCTGTGGCTCTGAGGCTGTGGAACACCCTCCTTGACTACCTGAGAGCCCCACAGTCTATTGATGTTTTTCAACAAAACTTAAAAACTCACCCTTTTGAAACGGCATTTTGCTATGTGTATATATATCTTAATGGTTTTATGTTAAAATCAGCTGTATCCAACTTGGTTTGTATTAATGCATTCCAAAACACAGGTAGGACAAAAATCTTGTGATAGTGTGCTTCTTGTCAGCATTTTATTTGTGTAATGTTCTGGCCCTTTGACCTTTGTTTTTTTCCTTTGTGTCTCTAAACCTTCCACCTTGTGCCCCGAAAGTCATCATTACAAATGAGCTCTACAACTCAACTGACCTTGCTGTTTTACAGTAAACAGGGCCAAATGAAAAAAGTCAGCCTACACTCCATACATTATGTTACCATCTTCTTACAAACAAAAAGTATGTGTTGAAAACAACTTATATTTTCCACACTATGATGTATGGATGTATTGTTCTACAACACCCCTGAAAATAAAACAATGCTTTTCACGTAATCAGATACAGACTGAGTTAACACTGCAGATATTTTAAAATGTGACTAATTTTTCAATTACATTACCATTGTCACTGATGTTGTTATGAAATAAAATAATGGGTTCCACTTTGTTCAGTCTCTGATAGATTGTCTATAGATGTTTAGAGAGATGTTCAGGCATCTCTCTAAAGAGAAAACAACAGAGAAAGCTGAACAAAAATAGATAAACTGACAGTCACATTACAGCAATGACTTAGAAGAACCACCAGAGACCCTTTCAACTGATGAACCATGTCTGCGACCAAGTTTAAAGATTCTCTACGTAATGTAAACTTCCTGTAGCAATTGAAGGTTTTTTTTTTCCCCTAAAAACCATTCGTCCAAGCCAAAAACTCTCTCTTTTTGAGACTTTATTCACAGTACTTCCATGCAGTCTTTTCAACAGTCTTCTCTTCTTTCTCTTGACCTCTCTGTCCTTCCTCCCCTCTCTCTTTTACCCTCATCTTTCCATCATGGCTCCTCCCATCCATCCCCATCCTAGCCTCTGCGCATGTCATTATCTGCTGTTAATGGGCCTTCAGTGCCAATATCCAATTTTTCTGCCTTTCTCCTTCACAATGTCCCTCTTTCTTTTTGTTGTGCTTTTCTATTTCTCTGTCATCCAGTCTACCAGCCTCTCTTTCTCTCTCTGTTCCACCTCTTTCTGCCTTTCTTGTTGTCTTTGTCTTTGACGGCCTGCGCTATGGCTTCCTGGCTCGATATGGGGCTGGGATAATGACTTCACTGCTCATTCCCTCTTTCCTGCCGTTTAGCTGTCTTTTATCGACAGGCCCAGGTCAGACGTAATACTGCAGGAACCCTGCAGGAGAGAGAGACAGAGAGAGAGGGAAAGAGAGAGACAGAGAGAGACCCTAGGACACTCTACCCAGACAGTCACGCAGGTTGACACAACAAGCAGAGAGGGAATGAAAGAGATGTATAATTCTGTTACAACAAGGAGAGTTGGAGAAGTCAGTTGAACACAATATTGAATATTGTGCTTAACAATTACTCCATTTACCCCATCTCCATGAGATTTACCCACTTCAATTATCAATACACGATCAATAATCAATGGTGAGGAAAAAATCCAATGTGATACCCATTACTTTAAAATGACCCTATTCACCTGAAGAGGCTTGGTTTAAAATGTGTCAGCAATGCAATCACTTTTGAACCACTTTTGGTTCCCTGATGATGTGCTTTGTTTGTCAGAAACGAGAAATGCACTTGCAGGACTCGATCTCAGTACTTTTAATCCAAATGGCAGGAAACAACAGCACTGGCTCATTTTGGTTAGTCCAGCAGTCAGAGCTGCATATGCAGTCTGTGTGACGAGTAGTGTTGTCCTTGGAGGTAATAAGGAGATGTTCTGACCAGTCAACAAGCAAGTATCGTTGCACTGTCTTACATATAACATAAGCCAGACATACAGAAAGGCAATTGTTTAGGGCAAAACACAGAGAAACTAAACAAACAAACAAAGGAATCTGGGTCATGATGAGCTTCAGAGGGAACTGTGAAACAAGCAGCAGGTCATGACAGAAACCAAAAGGGGAATAAGGGGGAAAAGGGGCTCAGTATTCTGGAGACTGGGACAGCCATAAGCATGGCACTGGAGGCAAAGCTGTGACAGTACCTCCCCTCCAGAGCTACCACGCACTGGGAGGTGAGGGCACCCTGGTAGCTAGGAAAAGACAAGGGTTAATCTCATATCAGAGGACGCAGTGAGTGATGGGGCAACCAGGAGGGTGGCACCTGGGGCGTGGAGTGAGCCAGTCTAGTCAAGCTCAGTGGAATTCATTTACTAGGTCCTGACTCAATATGTTTAATATTAGGACCTAGTTCACCAGATTCTGAAACTGGCCCCGCAGCCTTCATGACTCCAGGTGCTGGCAAACCTAGTATGTGCAGAGATTCCTTGGTCCAGGGATCCCTGCACTACTAGCTTGAATGGGGAGACATGGAATACCAGTGAGATGTGCATGTGTGGAGGCAAGCATAACTTAATCCAGGGATAATCTGAGATTATCGCCAACATACCAGTGAAATGGCTTCTAACAAGGAAAGGTTAAATGGAGGTCCCGGGTTGATGACTACACTCAGACTTGAAACTGGGGCATCTCCTTTCTGCGCTGGTCGACCTATGCCTGAAAATGGCAAACTGCTCGACTGATCTATGCATGTGCTCCTTCTTAGACTCTCTCTGCTGTGTGGAACCATGCATCCACTCTGGGAACTTCAGTGATAGTGGGGTCCCATAGGCACAGCGAGGGCTGATGCCCAGGTAAACACTCAAGCGTCAGACCGCTCCCAGAGTAGCACAGTGAATCCTAGGCATACTCCATCCAGGTGAGAAGCTCTGACCAGGTGTGCTGTTGGCCATGGTAATAGGCCTGGAGGAGCTTGCCGCGCTCTTGGATGGTACGTTCAACATAAGAATTAGGCTGGGGATGATACCCAGATGTCATACTGACTGTGACCCCAAGTTTGGCATGAAATGCTTTCCACACCAGCAATGCAAACAGGGGGTCATGGTCTATCAGGATATCTCCGAGGATGCCATAGACATGGAACATGTGCAAGAACAGAGCCTCCACAACCTGCATAGCAGAAAGAAGAGTTTAGAAGGCGATAAACTGACAACCCTTCCACAACATTTACTGCTACGTGTGACCACAGTCTGTTAGGTTTCAGCAGAGACATGAGTTTACCGGCAGGGAAATCATTTGGATTTTTGGTCATAGCCAAGCCAGAATGTACTGCACTATGGATGCCATGTGATAATATAGGCCACCTGTACTTTCTATGACCTCAGTTGTGTGGGATTGTCCAGTAGCAGGTGTGGTATGGGCCCATTACATAATGCATCTGTGCAAGGGCTCCACAACGTAGAGCTGAGGGACAGCCATGGGCACCGGGCTATTCTTGGATTCCTGTGCTATCTCCTCATCCAAGCTCCATGTAATCAGTGCTACCAGCATGGATACTGACAATATGGACTCAGGCTCTGTGGGATTTGCTGCTGAGGGATACCTACATGATAAGATGTCAGCCTTATTGTTCTTCGAACCTAAATGATATGTTATTTAAAAACCTCAGAGGTGTCCATACTATGAACTGGGTATCCACCACCATGACCTCATGTGGGAGAGCTGGTGAATAGGGATTTTGGTTTGATGATTGCTTCACAAGAATTAAATGTCATTGCAAAATGTATAGGCCTGCCCTTAAGGAGGTTGAACAGGGGTAGAGCCACCAAACTGAAGTCCCAGATAAACCTGCGATAAAAGTTACCAACCCCCCAAAACCATTGCATATCTTTTATGAAACAGGGCTCTGGCCACTTAGAGACAGCTCGCACCTTTACTTTTTTCCATGGGACTCCTGCTGGCTCAATGTTATAGCCAAGGAAAGCAATATACAACCAGTGGAATTCGCATATCTCATGCTTGAGAAGGCAAGTCAGCATCTGCTTTACATGAGCAACATGCTCCGCAAATGTTCTAGAATATATCAGATGACTACAAACCTGTTAAGCATGTTGCAGAACATGTCATTCGTGAAGGCCTGATAGAAAGGGCTGTTTACCGAGCTGTAAGGCATCATGTGATATATGTAATGGCCTGACATGATGCCAAACACTCTTCCACCTGTCAGAATACAAACAAGATGTTGGTAAAAAATAGTCGACCCATGGAGCAATTCAATAGCTGATGCAGAAGCAGGTGTGGGTTCCTCACTGAAACTGCACTAAGCCCCCAGTTAACGCAAGGTCAGTGCCTCAGCCACATATTCCTCTATACCTTTAGTTTCTTGCTCAGATAATGGATCAAATATATTATCATGTGGGTGTAGTTCCAGGCAGAAGTTCAGTAGTCCTGGTGAGGGGGGAGACGGATTGCTATGGAAGCACTAAACACCTTGACCAGTGACAAATATTGTGGGTGGATATTAAAGGGAAGATATTAAAGCTTTCGGGCTGAGAAAACAAGGAGATGAAGATATGATTACTCCAGTATTCCAGTCCAGAAATTAGTTATGGCATCATAACCAGGGCAGACACAGAATGACCCAGAATTGTTAGCGAGCCACTAAAAAGCAGAACACAATGGAGAAATCAGCAACAGACTGACCACCCTGGCGAAGTCTCAGCAAAAGCTGCTAGACTGCCCTTGAGCCGGATAGTCAAAGACTGTCTGGAGACAGCAATACAAACTCCATGTAGTTGGTTGTCAGTGAGCTGCTGCCCCTCCAAATGGCCACGGCCCAGTCCTGAGTTCTCCTCATAGGGTGTTGTACAAAAACAGATACAGGGGATCCTCAAGTTGCAACAGTCTCAACATACAACGTTTTGAGTTTACAACGCTCACTCCCACTCCTACTCCCACTCGACTTACACCGTTAGCCTCGCACTTATGGACCACGTGGGTGAACCAGTTTGGTTGCATGCGGTGGAAGAATATGCAGTGATGCAGCCCATGAGTGGGCGAGTTTTCCTTTTCCTGTGGTTTTTATGATTTTACAACTGTATTAGGATCGGTAAGTGACTGAGGTTTGGGTGTGTTTTGACTTACACCAAAATTTGGGTTACATCACTGTCAAAGGAACGGATCTGTGTTGTAACTCGAGGACCTCCTGTATTCTCCTTTTGTCAGACAGGGGAATTGTGCAAAGCATGGGTTGAAAACCAATAAAAAAAATCCCTGCAGCCGACTGAATCTCTGGCGTACGGAAGCTTGAGGATGGCTGGTTTGCTGTGCAGGGGCAAGGATGGGAGGAGGCACCGCAAAGGCCGGGGCTTTGACGGCAGGAGGTGGGCATATATAAGCAATATATGTTCTCTGAGTTGATTGAGGAGAAGGGCTGACTCCTTGGGGGGCAAAGAAACTCCTGCTACATCGGGGTAGGGCCGTTTGTCTGTCATGATGTGCTTTGTTTGTCTGAGAACTGAGAAGTGCACTCGCAGGTGCTCAATCAATAATTTTAATCCAAATGTCAGAAAACAAACAAAGAGGTAGACAGCACTTGTTAGTCCACTCAGAGTTCAGTGATCGAAGCAGCATATGCAACCCACGTAATGAGTAGTGTTGTCTTTCGAGGTACAAAGGATACATAATAACCAGTCATCAGGTGAGTATCATTGCATTGTCTCGAACAAGGTCTTCAGGTGAGCATAACATGAGCTAGGCATACACATCAAAAATAGCTCAGGGCAGCAAAACACAGACTACACACACAAACAAAACATGCAAAGACAAAATGGTGAACAGACAACGATCTCTGGGTCACTCTGGGCTTAGGAAGGAACTGGGAAACAAGAGACAAGTGAAACTAATCCAGGTCATGGGAGAAACCAAAAGGGGAATAGCTGGGGTCATGGCACCACATAACTGCAGTCTAGCTGGGCTGCTTTCAAGACTTCTATGTCATAGAAATCAGTTCCAATTACAGTTAAGAAATGCAGTCCATGTTCTGCCAGAGTGCAAGGATGCCACTCATATCCATCTCTGTCTTCTGTCATGTATCTGAGTTCAGGAGAGTATAGGAGAAAAGCTGGCATCTGCAGCTACAGTGGCAGAGTATGTGTTCCTATGTGTTCAAATGTAAGTTGTTCATATGAGCTTATGCTGAGCAAAAATCAGTCTGTGTTTGTATGGATGGATGATGACCAAGAACTTTGTGGAGTATCTAATCAGATATGGTTTAGAATGCTGACCTGACCTGGTTCTATTACCATAATTACAAAGAAAGCCCCACACTTCTAGTACATGAATGGTTGGAGCAAAGAGCAATTTGTTTTTGACAGACTAAAACATTCAAACCACCATGAGTGGACATTTGACAACCACCACAGACAATGGGGGCATCTACAACACGATTCTAATTTGAATTAGAAGCATGTATTGATTGATTGATTGATTGATTGATTGATTGATTGATGCCTGTTTCTTTGTTTCCACTTGCTTCCACTTCATGGTATGTAAAGCTGCTCATGGTCACAGTTCTCCAGAGTAATCACTGAAGACAAGCATGCGATGGGATTCCATGTCCACCAAATAAACACTTCTCTCTAAACATGTTGTTGATCTGTTTTTTTTTTACTTCAGAGGAAAATCAGATAAGACGGAAATCTAATACTTATTCTCTTCTCAGTTTTCACTCATTATTCTATCATGACTCCTCCCATCAAATCCCAGTCTCTTTGCATTATCAATACTATATACAATGCATTATAATATACACAATGTGTTATTTTGGTAACACTTTACTGCAACACAGTACTTCCTAAACACATTGTGACAGATATCATAGTTGTCATGACAGGTTATTTTCATTAACAAAGCAGCATCAGTGTACTATATTAAGTTAGCATCAAACAATGTAGTTTGTCATGACAATTACTAGTAATGATCATGTTATTTTAATCTGCATATACTGTCACAAAAACTTCTGACAAAGTACATTTAACATGAAGGACACATAAGGCAAGGGTAATCATGAGGGCCAAGGCGATGGCTGTGGTGAGTGGTTGACCAGCAACCTGAATACAAACACTTGGAACTTAAATACACGACAGACTCTGAACTCAACCAATCCTGACACATAATCACTTAACAGAAACACCCTGACAATGTGAGACCAGACACAAACATCCACTCACACCAAAATAAGAGTCCCAAGACCTGTGCTGAATACAAAAGCAATAGCGGCCTCTACCGGCCGCTGGCCAAGAGTCCTTGAGCAAGACTCCTAACACTACACTCCTAACATTTGCCTTTATCCATGCAGTAATTAAACTGAAAGTGTTTCTTGATAAGAGTATTTGCTTAAAGCAAAAATGTGAATTAAATTTAAACTGTGTAACAAAAAGTTACTTCTGTACATCTAAGGGCAGAACTTGGAGGTCTACCAACATGTCAGACAGGTCCATGTGACTAGACCTATGTGGCAAAAGTAAGACATACATGGCAACTGGACAAACCTTTGAAATTCTATTCACAGTTCCATGGCAAGTTGTAGGTGACTCTAAATGTGTAAAAAAATAACTTTTTGAGCAGTGCTCTCAAGGGTGAAGTCTGAGGGTGGGGCCCAATGCCTGATTGCTGCTTTTGCAGTTCTAAACTTCATAGGCCCTGATGCACTTATGGCATTGATGGATTGTCTCACCCTGCTTGCACTTGGCCATAATTGTTCTGTCCTTTTCTTTGCCTTCTGCAAAGTAGTGCATTATGCCCACTTCCTATTGGTTCATCTACACCCTCATAAATGCACACCACTATTGAATTCTCTTTGGCACCCACCAGGATGCTGTGCTGGAAGTGGACTACCCTTGATAACATCTCTGCACCCTTCAGATGGCTAAACTGCTAGCTCGCATGATAGCATAATTGAAACATTAAATCAGCTGCTCCCCTCCTGTCACTCGCTCCACGCCATGCTCTTTGTTAACATATGTAAATTGACCTTTGTTCTAAATAGCTTGTTGGTGTGGTCTGACAGTGATGTTGCCATTCGTACTTGGATGGAACCCAAGCAGCCCCCCCCCCCGAACCTCTGTCCTATGGCTTGGGTTTTGTTTTCTCCTCTTGTGCAGGGGTACCCTGAAAGGCAAGGCTAAAAGCTGCACAAATACGACTGAATGCCCTGCATTATGTCATACATTATTTATGATTAGCAATCCGTGAAGAAAGATCATTTAGCCTTTAACAAGTTGGATGCATTTATTCAGCAGCATGACTGGAGTGATTATTAGGGCCTGACCAGGGAATGTTGTTGTCTGCCATCTGTGCTGTGGGTAAGAGATGTGTCTCATGCACCTATAACACCAGGTAATGCCACACAACTCTAAATATTAAAGGTTAATTCCATCGATTTTTAAAACTTTGTTTGAAATAAAAAAAATTGAAATAAAGCAGCAAAGTGTTTGGGGAAATATGTTTGGAAATGGTGTATTCTAGAGAATTGTACACAGTCAGTATTGCTCATGGAGATGGTGATGAGAACCAGATGTTCATATGATGCCTCTGTGTCATAGAAAGTAGAATTCCTGAAATGGTCGAAATGGTGACAAATATGCTGTTAGATGCTTCAGACATCCTGATAGTTTTCAGAAAAGATTCATGTTGGCAAGGTACATGCAGGGTATTGTCTGAAAAACAACCGAGTTACAAAGAAGTTTAGATAATTCCCCTTTCATTTCAATGCCACTTCACCATTATTAATTCTATTTACTCAAAGCTTAAACTTAATCTTTGACTGACACGTGACACTTGTAATTTACTTAGATACCTGCCCAAAAAGTATCCAAACAGTCCTTGTAATTCATCTACACCCATTGTGGCAGAGGCATTTAATTATGAGATATAGTTTTTATAATCTCCATAGAACAGCATTGTTAAAAAATAGGACGTTCTGGAGCAACCACATGAATCTAAGCCATTACATCTGCTAGAGGGGTATAAAGTTCAACATAGTTGGACTGTGGAGTCGTGGAACTGCATTCTCCGAAGTGACCTTTGTCCAGGACTTTCGGGATGAGTTAGAGTGGCGTTTGTAAACCAGAAATAGTCATGCAACATCAGAACCTGATCACTAATGCTCTTGTGGCTGAATGTAATCAAATCCTCACAACATTCCAGTATCAAGTGTAAAGCCGTTATAGAGTAGTAGAGACTGTTACTGCAGCAAAGGGAAAATAATCTTCTTAAAAGTCTCCTGATTTCAGATAAAAAGCTGGATGAGTTGTTGTCTACAAACTTTTTGATATATTGTGCACAGGGAATCAGATGTGCTGAAGCATGGAGAGCATTTATTCGCATTATAGGGGTTTGTATAAAAAAACGATTTTCAGAAAGCTGATAATGATATGAATAAAATGCAGGGGCAAAAAACAAACAGAAAACTTAAGTCAGCATAAAAGAGCACAACTTTTTCCACCATTGCTGTCAAGCAGCTGGGAAAGCCTGGACTGATTTAGTGACTTTCATATCACCTGCTATGCCTTTATTCCTTTCTTTTCTCAAAATATGTCATTTGAAGCACATCAAGTCACAGTTGATGGTAGAAATGTAAACATTATACGATCAAGAAACAGTTCAGCTTGCAAAGTAAGCTATTGCAGTTCTGAGCAACATAATAAAAAAAACAGGTGTAATGTTGTGGCAGAGGAGCTTGCTGAGTTATGCCCTCAATTTGATGAAGCACTCGAGCATTGAATGAATTTAAGAGGCCCATTCCTGAGACTTATGATACTTTCCTATGCAATAAAACGTGAGCAGTTGAGCTTGCTCAAACATTCTTAGAAACCCAACTTCCTGGAGCTGTTTGATGTGTTCCAATGTAGTGGGGTGTGCCTGACCAAGACATTAATGATAGCATAACAAAAGCAATCCATTTTACTACTCAGACATTTTTTGTTGCCGTGTAGTAAATCAGTTTAAATTTGCCTAGTGAATACAAACACAGCATGCAGTAAGCATGCTGTTATTTTATAACATTTGGTATAGAACATCATATTTTTGGAATGGTGATTAGAAACAAGGCTTCAACACAGCATAATTTTGGAGATTGTCTAACAGTTTTTGGAGATTGTCTAGAAAACCCCAATTCAGGGGCAAATCAGCATTTGTGTGGGACTTAAAAATTCAGCTCTCAATCACTCATCTGTTTGTGAAATCATTATCAGCCATAATAATGTGTCAACTACTGTCCTCCTTGAAATTTAATATAACTTTACAAAATGCATTACTTGGTGATGATTTTATTTCTAGCTGGCTGATGCAGTACAAAGTGAATTTCAGGTTGTTTTAATGAGCGTATACATCAGTGGCTATGCTAACAGTCAGAGCTTTTGTCCCTTGTGGAGGTATACCCAATGCTCATATGGCATATTTGTGTAATGCATACTGAGTAATGAAGTGGCAGAAGTTGGATAGATGAAACACATGGATGACGAATGCAATGCCACACTACACTGTATTACATAACACCACACAGAACATATTAAAAGTTAGTTTTAGGCCAGGATTCTCCTTTAATTAATTGCATTGATCAAAAAATACCTTGATGAAAGGTCCAAAAATGTAGTTTGAAAACTGATGTTACATTTAAGGTTAGTATTGTGCAAACGTTTTCTAATGACAGTAACATTGAGGAGGTTTGATTTTATAGATTTCTCCTATGGGAATGCTCGACCCCTGCTGAAATACAGTTGTCAAACGTGGGCTTCATTGCTTTTCCATGCTTTCAACAGACTTTCTGCTGACGGCCCCAGAGTCACTCAACACAGCTGGGCGCTTCAGGACGTGTAAGAGCCAGTGGAGAGCTGTTAGTTCACAGCACTTTCAGAGAAGTACTTGTCTAATGGAAGTTCTCTTGCAATACTTTCACACTTCTGTCTAGGCCTCTTTGCGTTGTGTTAAAATGGGATCCGGACAATCCTCTTCTGTCACATTAATATGGAAAACCGGAAAGCTTCGCCTTCTCCCCGCCTTATCATCGCCTGCCTCGCGGGCCTACTGTAAAGCCTCGCACAATCCCTGCAGTAATATACATCACTACTACATATCACTTTCATCTTATTAGATATGGGAGCTTCCTGCTCCCTTTTAGGCGCTCTATCTAAGCAGAGATACATTCTGATATCCCAGCCCAGGAGTCAAATATGTATTAGCATATCACAGTCTTCTGATCTATAGTGTCTAGCTTTTGTTCCGTGCAAATACAGAGCCTTACTGTGCCATGTTTTATCCCAATGAGGAAATACTGTCGTGAGGTTGTCAAGATGAATTTCACCTAAAGGTTTACGGACTTCTAGAATGGCTATAAGATCTGATGTGAGTTTGATGAAAAGTTCTTCAGGTCGGAGTCATCCGCCTTCACCCTTTACCATCTGTCCGAGGGCATCGGTAACTCACGGAACAGATTTACAGCTTGTACTGCACATGTCTTGCAATCATTAACCTATGGTTTCTATGCGGAAAACAAGCAATATGTGCTTCGGTTGCCAAGGCTGCACGGCGAGAGAAGGAGGATGATAAATATATCTCTCAGTCCAGTAAAGGTGACCTTTGACCCCCCAGATCCAGGCACATCACGGCCTGCTTCGGTGAGGGGTGCTGCATTGCTTGCTAATTGAATGTTAACAGCGCCTTTACACACAAACAAGGCTGCGGAGCTAAAGCATGTGGGCGCTGACATGCGCGCGCACACACACACACACACACACACACACATACACACACGCAAACACACAGACAGACACATGAACACGGAGGGAAAAAGCGGAATCGTTTAAACGCATTTCCTCCTGGCTGTTTCTTGATCTCTGCTTTGCTGGTATAATCCAATGTGTGTTTTTTCTTTCTTGTGGAGCCAGTGCTGCAAATGAAAGTGTAAAACAATCATCCACTTAAAAGAACCCTGTGATCAGCCATGTTGCCTCCAACTGTTTGTAGTTCTCTAAAAACTGTATACATTCGTTTTCGGCATTAAAGGCCCGGCGTGGGCGATTTGACTGTAGGCCTATGCTGTTTTTTCATTCTCTCTGAGACGGGCGCAAACCTGCTGCTGGGAATCAGCAAGTGAAGCAACAATGATTTCTGAAAAAGTCTCTCACTAGGAAACCAAAACATTGATGAACATTCAGATTTTGTTAAGACATTCATATTTTTGTTTTCTACTTAGGCTCAAGTTAACTTTCCGCTTATTTCTCAGAGTGTCTGCATAATCAAACGTTTAGGATCAAAAGTAATTTAGAGTGGTTTGATATGAAACTCTAGAACAGCGGTTTCCAACCTGTAGGCTGCAGCCCCTTGATGGGCTGTGATGGTACTGCTATGGGGCATTTGGAAATATATGGACATGTAATATGACATTTCACCAAACGTAATTTTGAATATGACAAATATTATTATTGTGATAAGAGTTAATGTAGATAACACATGAAACATATCATGGTTGTCGATACTTCATAAAATGGATACAAGCAGTCATTTCAGATGAATGTTTATATGTTTCTCTACGATTTCACATCAGACCATTTTGCATGTTCATATCTCACCTGAAATTTGATCCTCCTCCTTAAATTAAGGTACATTTGGAAAGTTCTGAATGTGAAGTGTACTTGTTCTGGAACACTTTGGACTGGTTTGAGGCAATGTTATATTCACACACACACACACACACACACACACACACTGTTATTGTAAAACACATGCCCTGAGGAAGTCAGATGAAGTGAATTCATGTGGGTAGCATCCTCTGCCACCTCAATTTTTATCTGCCCTCTTTGAAGATGTAATCCTTTGGTTCTCTTTGGTTATCCTTTGGTTCTCCTTGTATTTGTGCAAGTGAGTTTATCATCTGACCATCTCCATTCTCCTCGGACTAAACAGAGCTCAGTACGATGTTTCTTTGTTTTCATGCTGCTTGTCTTGAGCCAAGGAAGGTAAATAGCACTTAGTAGAAGATAAACCCCAACAGATTAGTTGTAGATAAGTCCTGTTTACATATCGAGCATGATTAGGCTAATGAAGTGTGCATTGACTGTTTTTTGACTGAAGTTCTGTTTGATAACTGCATTACATTTTACTTCATCATGTTGCATTACAGTATGGTATAACATGTATATTAAAATATATTCTTCTGGGTGCTTTCTCGGTACTTAAAATACATCACAATATTTATTTTGTTCTAGTTTTGATATGAAGGGATAAAAAGAACCACTAGTACTGCATTTAAAGAATATGGTAAAAAAGAAAAAAACAAAAAACAAACTACAATTATTTGTATTGTATTGTATTGTATTATTTTTATTTGGTATTTTAAACAGAACAATGCACTAAATACAGTTAGCCAGCCCTTAATTATGCTTTAACTGAACATGTATGAAACGTGTAGTTGGTCAATGTGCTGTAATAATCATAAATATCATCATCATCATGTTACGCACCCCTATTGGCCACATTGCCTCTCTTCTAATGTGGTATCTCACCTTCCACCAATCAGCATCTTGGTAGGACAGAAAATTTGATGAGACTTCAGATGGACATGTCTTGCATTTAGTCTGTTTTCATCTCTGTCATCAGGTGGGAGGTATTGTTTCTGTCGCACTAGAACCACAAGGTCACAGTATGTCTTCCCCTCAAGTTCTCTACATGTTCAGAAGGTGAAGCACATTTTATTTTTGTTGGTTTTGTGCTTGTTTTGGGTATAGTTTAGGGTATAGTTTAGTTGATGTGTTGACACACAGAAAGAGACCTGTATAAAAGGCTTTCAGTTTTTTAATAGGGTCAGGATTTTTCCTGGCCTGCACCCACCCGACCTGTTATGAGAGCAAACCCGTCCCACAAAAATATTTGTAATCAATGACCCAAACCCGACCTGACCCACAATGTTTCTCTAAGTTATTTATATCTTGTTGGAATGCTGCATTGTCACTTTTTGACTCACCCCACCCACGATCGCAAAGTTTTCTAATAAGTTGATCTGAACCCCTGCCCTGTGATAAACTGGTCCAGATTGTTTCTTTGCTATTTGCTCCAGCACTCCTGGGACTCCATGCTTCAGCACATCTGACTCCCTGTGCACAATATATCCAAAAGGTAACCAGCCTGGATAATGAATGAATGAATTTCCTGATTCCACCTGTTACACATTGATCCACATATACCTAGTAGTAATAATAATATTGTAATGGTTAACTTTACAAGAGAAAGAAAATATTTTTGTACTTTAATACACGTTAATACATGTAAATGTAACAAGACTTGATTCAAAGTAATTTTGGACCATTTCTACTTTTTTATTAATAAAAGAGGGTAATGAAGTTTTGATACAATATCCAGTGCTTAGATTGTATTACTGAATGCTATGCAAAACAACGGGGCCCTTTTTTGAAGCCCTTGCCCCTCTGGATAGGTCACATGGGACAGAATGGTTTGGAGGAACTGAGAGAGAGTCAATTGCACAGTTTTAATTACAAGTAAAATATCTCACACTCATCCTGAGCGCTCTTTCTTGATCCTGGCCTGCTGTGGTTCTGTGACAGGATCTTGATGGTCTTCCCAGCACTCTTCTTGGCTGGACGTGCGGCAGTCCGCCGCCAGTGATTTATTTCCTCTCACAGAAAACCAAGAAATCAGGGTGATTATGTTCACGCATCTCGCATTACACCTCAGATTTATGAGTTTGTCCCCGGCAGGGCCCCTGAGACCATTAAAGCGCGAACAATGACGAACATTTACCTGCCTCGCTGTTCACTTGTGTAAAACTCGTTTAGGAATTCAATAACGCGCGCCTCAGAAGAGGCCCATAAAAGCTGGGGGTACGAAAACGGGCATCGTGCTCTGACATCCCGAGCCCCTTTCGATCAATGTGCTGGAGGTGATTGTGAGCAGTCGGAGACATGCTGCCGGGAGGTGGTGGAGAAAAGGCATGTGGCTTCCACTGATAACCCTGTAATTTACTGCTCAGTGTCAGAGATCACTGCGGTGCTGCATCTCTAACAGCTGAGAAAACTGCCTTATACACGACAGCACAGGTGCCTCATCACACACTGCTGCACTCCAGGAATGGGCAACACTGCTGATTTTCATTCCCCTACCCACAGGCGTCAGTTTGATATGGAACGTGTTGGGGACTACTCATCGTTTTTGTCTGGGGGTGGTCGGTTTCGTATTTGTCGATGGGGAGGGAGATACAATGTTCCTATTTTGAATCTTACCACCCATGATCGTCTTTAACATTTTCAAATCATGACCTGCAGACCCTGAAGCATCTGAAGTTTCACATCCACATTCTAGGAGAGCTGAAAATGCAGCTCGGACTTCTTGAATAACAAAGTTTATCTCTGTAAAAAGTCCTCTAAATTAAGTTTATTTATTAAACAGATGAATGGATTTCATTCAGCCGCAGGTTACATGAACCCATCCCTTACTGAAACGTAAAGACATTAAACTCAATGGCTTTTTTCTTACTTTAACTTCGTTGTGGCCCAACAAAGTCTGTTCTGATCTTTTAACAGTAATGCTGATGAAACATACACATGCATATATAACATGCCTTATCACATACACACACACACACAAGGACACACACACATCGAGCAATAAACTTACCAGAATGAAAACAGAGTGGGATGGAATGAAAAGGTGTGATTATCTGAGCGTTCAGATATCTAAGCTCATCTCGTGTTCAAGTAGGGTAGCATTTACCATTGTTAACTTATTTCTAATATAACACTGAAGACCCCATAGACAGGCTAGCAGAAGTTAGCATTATTGTAGAATTGGTAGTTTCTCATGAAAACAGGCTAAACGGTAATGGAACACATTCCACAGGTTCATTTTTCCCAGTGTTTCACGTGACTTGCTGTGGTGGTTTCTCACCCAGCTAAGAGTACATACCTTTAACGGGGAGGCTGACAAGAGTTTGGATAAATTACTTTGTCTTATTGTCATTCTGTCACTGAGTCAACGGACTGAATGAAGGAAATGTGGATTTAACAAAACCCTTTACAAACTTTGTATTGATATTTAAATTTAATGAAGCTTTCTTCACCTTTTTGACCAGATTGTTTCACGTAATATGTGAAACCAGTAAAACTTTCAAATCAAAAAGTGAATGTTTGTTCAAAGTAACATGCAAAAACAAGGCAGGATAGGGGCCCTTTAATGAGCTGTTGATCAGATGAGGGCTGTGCAGTGTATCTAGTTAGAAGAACAGGGCTTTGTGTGTGCACGTATGTGTGTGTGTGTGTGTGTGTGCCTGTGTCCAAGAGAGGAGGATTGCTTTTCTCAGAGGAAGACCTCTGCAGCATGTGGAGAGGAAGGTTAATAAATGAGAAGCTGGGAATTCTTGTCATTCATTATTGGACATGGCTTGATGAACTAGAACGATTTAGCTCCAGTCTCCTTCACTTACATAAAAGGAGAGGAGGGCAGTCTGCCGAGGGCACAAACAGTCAATGACAATCTATTAAAAATAGATCGGAATGGCTTTGATTCATTGCCACAAGGAAACTGTGACTATATTCTACAGAGCTTCAAACTGGTGTGATGCTAAAGACAAAGTGCATGCACTTGTGCACTAAATGATGTCTATAGAGGTGATATGCACTACTGAGAAAGCTTACATAGAGAGTGCTTGAGACTTACAAATAAACATCTGAAAAACGTAGAGTAAGGCACACATCTAAAAAGGTGTCCATGTTAGAACGAGACATTTTAGTCTGAATGTAGCACAAGAGCATTCTAAGTTCAGTTTGACCTGACCCACAACCAGACAAAACTCTGTCCAAAGCTGACCCAAGATTTCTTGTAACAGAACATCCTGAAAAAACTTCACACTCCTAAAGACTCTTTCTAGGGTAAATTTAAGGCCACATTTTGGCCATTAACTTTATGCTAATGTGTATCATGCAGATATTGAGAGTCTTTGCGAACATCACTGTTACAAGACATGTGACACTACCAGTAAAAGTGGGGAGGAAAATACAGCAGGCTAAAATTCATAAAGGCTGGAAGACAAGTTATGAGCAACCTGAAAATTAAATTTATACTGACCCGAAATATCTGAGACATGATACGAAGTCCCTCAAGTTCAGACAAATGTTTCATCTACTCTCTGTGGCCCATCATTAATTATTCATGTACCCTGTGTTTTCACTTTAGATCACAGGTATTAAGTCCCAAACACAAAAGATATGTTATTACCACCTCTTTCACTCCTGATTCAGCTAATTGCCAGCGCTTTGAGAGTTTAATCAGGCGTGCTAGAACAGGGAAAGCGCAAAAAATGTAGGGCGCAGTTCAGTGAATTGACATTCTCTGATCTGAGTTAATCGTAGATTGCACACTGATTGCGCCTTCATATTGGATTAGATCACATCTTCAGTCTCTGCTCTCTTGCTATGATGCATCAGTCATTCTATTATGCACCTGTACCTCAATGGAAATGTTACTACCTTCACACAGGAGCAAGCTGAATGAATTTGGGGCCTTAGACAAAGACAAGAACTTATAAGACAAGAAATAAAATTTACAGTTAATTAAATAGCCGAGTGGCAGCGTGTAGGAGAGCAAACACCGGGTTTAGACTGTTTTACGCCATTTTTATCAGTTGATATCAAATTTTTAGTAATATGCTCTGTGTTCTTAGCGTTAAGATCTCAGAGCTTATTTAACACATTAGTCCTTAAGTCAGATATTTTTAAAGACTGCTTACACTGAACAGCTATGCAATCTAAGGGACTTTTGTCACTGTCAAAAAGGTAATTAAGAAATGGACTTTGAGAGCTGTCGTAGTCAAAAATCTCTGGAAAAAGTGCTCATAGACTAGTCATGTTTTTTAAAGCCAAACCCCCACATCACTGCCAGGGACCTGCAGGAAGATCTGGGTGGGATAGGAATAGTGCAGTGTTGTTGCAGAAACATTACTATGCTGCACAACACTTAGCTTGGGAGGTGGATCTATTATGCCATGAGTGTGTGTGGCAGCTAGTGGCACTGAACATGTTGTGGGAATAGATTCTACTAAATACCCTAAATAAGTTCTTAGGCTTCTGTGGGTCCTAGGCACTTCCTAACTTTGACAAGTGTCAACCCCACCCTTGTTATGCCACAAATAGCCTGTGAGTAAAGGTTTTAGTTTTCCTTGATCTGACAGCCAGTGTGTCCTCACAGCTAATGCTGCATTGAGTCTCTTCATGTTAACCGTTTGTTCTTGGCCAGGTGTGCTAAAGAGGAAAAGTGAATGTCGTTTGATCGCTGAGCCGCACCCTCAACACCTCATTTAATTTTCAGCACAGCCTGACAGACCCCTATTCATTACCCAAGCAGTAATTACCTGAATGAGATTAAATCAGGTCACGGATGATCGAGAAGATCAGCTATTGAAAGAGTTGTGAAGCATGTCGACTAGCAATTTTGGTATTTGTCAAGTTGTTGCTCAGTGAAGAGCCCATCAGCCTGAAAAAACATGTTCCTGTTAATCAGGACTGTCCCACAGAATCAAGATTGAAGGCTGTTTTGCCATGTACACTCACCAGCTTTGTTTACTAGGTGAAGCTAATGTCTCTGGGCTGTTAAAATGATCTCTTCATGAACATTTGATGAATAATCCATGAACTAGCATCATGTTGACAGTGCCTGTTATGTGGAGTATGCTATGAATGATAACTGACAGGGCAAACCCAATTTACATCTGCATTGCACTGATCGATCCCTGAATTAGATACACACTACCTTGCCCACACATCTCATAGGTCCACTAGGTGCATAGTTATAGACTGTAGCCTATTTTTTCCTGCACAATTTATCAGCCGCTCTCTTTATCATGAGTCAGTTTCCAGGACAATTATTGACAAGATATAATTGGGTAGTAGAATATTCACAACACAGTGACAATGGCATGCTGTAGTGGTGGTGCATGGGACACTGGTGTCAGGCACAGTGGGGCTGCTGGGATTTTTTAACACATAGTGTCACTGCTGGCTGTGGTGTGGTTCCCCTGTCTCATTAGAACAAAGTTGTACAGGTATAATGTTCAATTCTTAACAATACTGCAGTAATTATGGTTAAAATAATGTTATATTGTGTACTGTATTGTGTTTTATTATGTTGTGTAGTTATTAGGGTTGCAAAGCACTCTACTCATTTTTTTTTAATTGTTAGCTCTTTTGCCAACTTGACCTTTGAACAATCCACAGAACTCCAGGCTGAAGCCCAGCTGCTCATGCACTATTTATTGCTGTGATAAAGTTCAAGAGCCTATCGTTCCTGCTCAAATACAGCTTTTATTTGGCTTTCAAAGTGATATAAAGTGTAAAAAAAAAAGTGTGAAGTAATCATTTTGTCATACATGACGAGCATGAAATTCTTCCTCTGTATTTAACCAACTCACCAAGTGAAGCAGTGGGCAGTCAGGAACACAGCGCCCGGGGAGCAGTGCGTGGGGACGGTACCTTGCTTAAGGGTACCACAGTGGTGCCACGAGCAGTGCTGGGATTTGAACCCACAACCTTCTGGCTTAGTAGTGGTGGTTGCGGGGTGGGGCGTTTGTATCTCGGCCGAGAAGTACCGTGGTTCAGCCGTGTTTCAGCCGTGGTTCAGGGGGGTTGATATGTTTTATGCACATCTTGGCCGCATCTCGGGCCGACGGCTGTGCACCAGACGGCCGTTCTGGACTTTTAGTTTATGAGAGATGCCCATGACGTGACAAATGTTTAGGCAGCTCAAAATCCCGGACAATTCTAAAACCCCGGCCGGACGCAATTTCCAGGTCTCAAAAAGAGGACATGTCCGGAGAAAAGAGGACGTCTGGTCACCCTAGGCATATAAACTAGCTGATTGCAAAGGCTTGGCGATAACACACCAATAAAACAATTGTTTTACGGCTGTGCTAGTTTGTCTTGTTACATTTATGAACTCTGGTGAAATATGCCAAAAATGTCATCATTGTTACCGCTAGGATAACGGCTATTCATTACAAATTGTGTACACTGGTTAAAACAATAGACATTTAAGTTCTTATATATGCCTTCCATGCTGAACTAAATCGTTTTGTTGAAAGCGAGGACATAATTTTTTTTAACTACCATTCATCGACATTTACAGTTAGACAGCAGTTAATTATCTTTTATTGGTTGTGAGGTGAGTAGAAGGCAACTTTTGGGGCATATTGTTAGAGGCAGCTTCTCTGTAGGCAATTATGAGCAATATACAGACATGAAAGACATCCACACCTTTTAAAACCTCTCTATTTGAAATCTCTAAAATTATACCTTGTTGGTATGCACATTCATGGGAGCGCAAAGATGGGTGGTGTGCATAATTGTATGTGGTGGGCCGTTCTACCCCAAAATGCCAGGGCCGTTTTTTTTTTTTTCCCAGTCCGCCCCTGGTCACGGCCAACTCCCTAACCACTAGGCCACCAGCTGCCCCAATCTTTATGATATCTTTAGGAAAAAGTATTGAAAAATGGGGTTAGAATCACTGACTGTATAAATGATAAATGTGATACACACTCATAGTATGGCAGCCACTGTTGCTCTCTCTGGATGTCAGTGATGAAAATCTGAGACTGTTAAGTCACAAGAAATCACATGATTTTCATGTACAGGTTAAATGTTATTCATGCCACAGCTGAATGTTATTCATTTTATTTTAATACCACAAATACCTTTAATACATTTTAGATCATACGTGGAAATGGGCATAAGGGTTTTAGTCATCCTTGTGCAACAGTTTGGCAGTTTGCAGTGTGTCTATACTAACAGATGCTTCATCCAGTGTAGAGTGGCTTAAGGAAGTAAATATTATCATTTTAAGCCATTGTCCTTTTTCTAGCTTGTATTAGCATTCAGGACATTCATTTACCGCCAAGACATTGATTGAGGACTAGAAATCCGATTGGAGGTGTTTTTTGGCAAACACATGTACACACACACATTTTCTGTTGAGAGCATCAGGGGGACACTGTGTACAGAAGGTTGTAAAGAGAGAGGGAGAGACAGAGAAAGAGAGAGAGAGAGAAAGAGAGATAGAGAGAACGAGAGAGAGAGAGAGAGAGAGAGATATAGAGAGAAAGAGAAAGAGAGAGAGATTGATGGGAGGCAAAATGCACATCTGAAACTGAAATAGCAGTGCTGAGAAATCCATAAAGATGTGATGAGTGTTTCCACAGTGTAATCTCCCCCTCTCCCCCAGCCGTCTCCTCTTTCACCGACTGCCCAGGATTTAACCCCTTCGGCCTCCACAGTGGGCCAGCTGCACACGTCTCCATGTGTGTCTCAGCAGAGGCCGCAGTCCACACTCTTAGAAAGCTCTATGTGGTTTAATCGTGACAAAACTACCACCATTGCTATAAATAAGTGAAAATACTGAGTGTGAAAGGAGATGTTAGAAAACAGGCTCAGGGCTGAGAGAACTAGGATCTCATCAAATTCACAGAGCCCAAAAATAGCCTTGTTTGAGGTTGCTTGTTTTGGAGCCTTTCTTCATCGTGCTGTCCAAAAACAGCAAAAGAAAGAAGGAGACAGAATGATGACGTAGGACTGTGGGATATTTTGAGAAATAATAGATGCGATTATTTTGAGCAATACTACAGTGGTTGCAATTATTAATACTATCATACCAAATGTCCCGAAGGTGATTCAGTGACGCTTGAAAGTCTGTGAACCCTTTTAGAATTTTCTATATTTTCTGAATAAATATGACCTTAAACAGCAGATTTTCACACAAGCCCTAAAAGTAGATACAGAGAACCTAACGAAACAAATGAGACAAAAATATTAGTCTTGATCAAAAAGATCTAATATTACATTTCTGTGAGTGGCAAAAGTAGGTCTTTTTTGTTGTGCTGCGATCGTGTTTCAGCACATGATTCAGGACATGGAAATGCTTATTGTTGTGTAGTTTAATCACAAAAACAATTAAAGGCCACTGTGAAGGGGGGCACTGTGACACAGTGGGCAGGACTCTCGCCTCACAGAAAGAGGGTCCAGGGAAGGTCTGGGGCAGCCAGGGACCTTTCTGTGTTTGCATGTGTCTGTACGGAGTTCCCTCTCATCCACAGTCCAAAGATATGCACGTCAGCCAAACCGGAGATGGTAAATTGCCGCTAGTTGTATGTGTGCACATGAATGTGTTTGTCTTTGTGTCTGCCGTGTGATCGACTGGCGACCTGTCCAGGGTGTTTCTCTGCCTTTTCCACCTCAGAGGCTCAGCGGCAAAACACCAGGCACTGAATGAAGAGAATCAGAACAAACAGCTGTTTGAATCCATGGTGCGAGTAGATTTCAGGTCAGCTGGTGGTCTGGTGGGTATGGAGTTGCCCCTGTGATCTGAAGGTTGTGGGTTCAAATCCCAGGACTGCTAGTGGCACCACTGAGGTTCCATTGAACAAGGCTCTGTTCCCTGAGCACCACAATGCTGGCAGCCCACTGCTGCACTTGGTGAATGGGCTAAAGAAAAAAAAATTTACACTTTGTGCTGTGGTGTGTTCACACGTGACTATAAGGGTCACTTTATTTCCTTATGACCACCGGGAGAGACTTGAACACCACCCGCAATCAAATAAGTCTACACATTTTCAACGTTGTTAGATCATGGTCTTTACATCTAAATTTGATGTGAAGAACATGATCTCTGATGGAGAAGAGTAGATTAGAAGGCCAAAATAGCTGTGTTTGCCTCGGCTAATGGCAACTAACTGAAAAGATTCCTCAGATCGCTTCAGTGCACACATCCGTGTTTCTCTTCTCGCACCCACCTACCCACTAATTATCTCATTATCTCATTATCTAATTATGAAGCTCTTCATGGGTTCAGTCATGTGTGTTAGAGTAGGAAAACACACTAACCTTTAATCCACCTACGCTGGATTTTTGGTGCACAGCATTAAAAACATTCTAGTTCTGTCAGGTGCAAATTCATTACAAGTGCATCAGTTCTGCTCTCTGTCTCTCTCTCTCTCTCTCTCTCTCTCTCTTTGTGTTTCTCTCTTTCTCTCTCACTTCCTTGACCCCTTTCTGGACCCGCATCTAGGTCAGGCAGCCTCCTCCTCTCCACAGGCTGTCTGTCCAAGTCTTTCTATTAAAGGAAACCATAGGAGTATCAGCACTCCTCCGTGATGCTGGAGGGACGTGCAGCAGTGTGTGTGAATTTATGCCTTGTAATAAAACATTACAGCACACTCCTCATTCGGCACCTTCATACTCCTCTTTATTGCACCATCTTTACTGCTTTTCATGTTTCAGGCCAAAGCTAGGGGGCTCAAGAGTCGCAGCTTATGAGTGTAGATCTGCACTCTCAGTCAAGCCTAACTGTCTGTACAAATGCATTCAAAAGGGTGGATGGATAGATGGACAGATAGATTGACTGAATGTTTGTTTTGATGAGGTAAAAGTGAAAAGCAATTACTGCATTACAATATCACATGGGTTAAATCTGTAAAACATTGCACTCTTTCAACAGTTCCTGATTCAATTCAGTGGATGCCATCATTTTTACTTTTTTTATTACTTTTTGCAATTTTGAAAAAGGGCCTATTTTGTCAAAACACTACGGTGAGCGCAACCAAACACCCATGTAGCAGAACACCCTAGATCTTTTGCAAAATTAAACACTTCAATTAATACTATTATTATAAAAATGCAATTTTTTTCATCATATCGCACACACTGGTCATATGAGTTTGAATTTGAGTTACACACTAAAGTGCACATTCTAAAACACTTTTAGCATTTCTACTTTCCTGATGTGTAAAACACACAGAGAAAGTACGAAAGTAAATTCATCAAACACTACATAAGACCCATCCTGGAGACTGATAGAAATATGTATTTACTGCGTTTCTCCCCGTACTGAACATCATGAAACATATCCCAGTTTGCATAATACTACTGAACATAGCACTTGGACAAAAGCATAAATTATGATATCCTGTTAAAAAAATTAAAATAAAGAAAAACCTGACATCACCTTTTCGCATAGCTTGATCTATCAGTAGAACTTTGTTGACGTCACAGGGTATATTCTCATTGGCAAGACAATGCAAGAAGAACGTTCTTGAATGTCAAATCCATCCTTGTACAGACGATGCATCAATTTGATCACAGGCCTCCTCCATGGCTTGAATTCTGCCTCCCATGCCAAGGAGGCTGAAGAAGGGGGAGTATGGTGGAAAGTATTGGACTGTAAATTGTGGCTGATGATGAAATCAGTTTTGGATCAGAATAGATCAGCGGAAAGTTGGGCTGCACAATATATAATCTACTAATCATTATAGCAGTATCAGTCTCTGTAATACTGATATAAAAAATGTCTGCTATATGCAAGCGCGTCTCTAACCAGTCACAGTTTTTCTGACAGGGCAACCTTGTCTGATGAATCGAGGTCTTTGTGTGCCAACAGAGGTCTGATTTTTTAATCATCAAAGGTCAAATCGGTGCATAAATGGGCGTGGCTATACTGCTGTAACCAGAAAAATGAGATTTAAATGTACTGGATCAAAAAAACTATTATTTGAAAACAAGCTGTTTCTGCATGTTATTTTCCTTGTATGGACTGTAGGCAATGGGGGGGGGGGGGGTAAACACACTGTTTGAAACAATATTTACAGACTTTACTCCTTTTGAATTCCAGAAAAAATGGTGATAGAAAACATGGTTTTCACAAGTGTCCGAATTACACAGTGCTAAGATTTGGCTGAACTCAGTCCAGTCTCCTTCAGGGTTCTTCCATGGTCAACTAGTGCAGCATACATTTCAATTGGATTATTTCATTGGTCCTCTTCTTCTTTGCTTATGTCCAGCCCCCTTCTGGGTCTTCCTCTGCCTCGGCCCCAGCTATTTACTCCACCTCCTTCACCTCCACCACAGACTCCCTCTTCATCCTTACTCTCCCTCTTACTCTCATGCCTTCGGTTTTTCTTAAATACAGGTTAACTCACATGTTGCCATTTGATAGAGCTCAGTCCTGATTGGTTTGTCTGCAATTAAGCCCCTATGTGTCTGCACACCTGGTGGTTGTGTTTAATCAGCTGGTTCACAAGTGTAGTCAGATGGAAGCCAGTGCTTTGAAATGGCAAATAAGCGACATCATGATATATTTTTGTGTTTAATGTGTTCAGTGTTTTGCAGATTACTGTGTGTAGTGTTTTGTAAAAAGTGCGCGAGGCTGACAGTGTGCTTTTAGCAAATCTGGGCTGATGTGTCACTCCTTGAATGTAATGTTTCTCTAACTGTGTAATACTTTTGATTTCACCATTTAAGCGATTGAAAAAAAACAAAAAACTTTACAGCAGTAGTTTTACATCCTACATTTTGCGCCAAAGATGTTGGTTTGGTGGTGCAGTTTTCATTTTTGGATAGCTTTTCTTTTAAAGTTACCTGCATGAACACAAAACTGATGATCATAAGATTAGTCATCCAGTGTGATCAGTTGATGTTGAATGGGCTGAGAGTTAATAAGGTCAGTTATTACATGAATAAATGTCATTTGCTCATGTTATGTGCTTTAGATCTTACCCAGGCAGCTTTTTACCTACTTTAAACTTGCCGAACCAGCACCGAAGCATGTGTCCTCCATGTTTTTGGTGGAGAAATTACATAAGCACCACCCCTGTTTTGTTTCCCTGACTGTCAGCGAAATTATGATTGAAACACCTATTCACTGCAGCAACAGCGGTGACAGTAAATTAGTCACAAATATTACACTTTAAGATATGAGGCATTGCTGAGGAATATTTCATTAAAGGCCCAAAAAAGGTACACAATGCTACAGGAGACTTGTCCTGAGTCATATGTATGAGTGAACATAGTATGCCAGTACAAAACAAAAGAAAACAAACAAACAAAAAGCAAAAGTCCAACATTGTGACGGACAGTAGTATTACATGATTACATACAGTATTACATACAGTAACTGTAACAGGCAGCCCCCCCTCAGGCATCGCCAGAAATATAATCATATAGAAAAGACAGAGACTTAGCTCATTGCTCTTCACTGAAAAAGTCAGATACAGAGCTCAGTCAGTCTCCAGTTCAGTCTGAAGTAATGGGTGTTTTAATGTTGTCCAGAGGAGTCAAGAAGTTTTGCCAAGGGATTTTACATAACAAGCTCTTCTTCATAGCGCAGTGCTTCTGCTTTGTAACATTAATGAACACACTGAATGCGCAGAACACAGCAGAGAGCAAAGGAAAGCAAGATAAGGGGCATCGTCGTTATACAAATCTCTATCTGTTTTCTTCCTTATCTGTGAGCCTCAGGCTATCTGCCCATCTCCCAGTTTTCCATAATTTGGAGCTTTTCCAGCTCTGAATGCGATTAGAAGCTGGACTGATAGAAATTGGTCCAGGGAGCTTAATGCCCCCCTGAAGGGGAGAGAACTACCAAGCATAGGAGAAAAGAGCGAGAGAACAAGGAAGGACTCAATACATGAAACAGAATGA
>JBBIGA010000016.1:16504625-16532901 GCA_037576975.1 Alestes dentex | reverse complement strand
GGAGCCAGAGAACAAGGAAGGATTGGAAAGGGTCAATACATGAAATAGAATGAGTACAGATAAAGAGCAAAATAGTGGACAAGATTTTGAGCTTTGGTTTGCACATGTTTGTGTGTGTATGTGTGTGTGTGTGTGTGTGTGTGTGTGTGTGTGTGTGTGTGTGTGAGAGCAATTAATTCCTCTTGGTTGATTTCAACAGCTATAATTATGAATGCCCTGGTGAACAGTGTGGGGCAGACAGCACAGTGGATAAGGCATCTGTTCTGCAGGTGGGGAACTGTTTGAAATCCTAGCTCAGTCAAAAGCATCATCACTCTAAGCAAGAGGGAAAATGATCAAAAAACATATTTGTAAATGTTAATGGCAACTCAGTGCTAATGAGTGCTTCCTGAGTGCAGTTATTTTAAAAATGTGCCAACAGCTTGTAATTACTTCCACCAGTTCTGATTAAATTTAACATGTTTACATCATAGATTAAGTTGTGCCAGTTAATGCAGTGCAAAATGACTGACTTTCAGACACTTAACCAGTTAATCTTTGCATGGTGCCTCTTTATAACAAGTGTTACACATTGGGTGGCAATATTCAAATTAAACTATGGAAAATAAATATACATTTTTTATCCAGTGCACTAAGCCTAAGTCTGCATTTTTTTTTGTAAACGCTTCATTTTTCTACAACTGTAATATGCCTAATTTATTATAACCAAAATATTTATATGTCCATCAGGGATTATTGGAATCCCACTGAAGATCATTGTCCACGTGCTTAGTGGTAAATACAGAGCATGCTGGTGTGTAAAAATAAATGATACATTTAGTGCAGCATAAGATTAGTAGTCCTACTTCCTGCATACATATCATTTGACTGGGAAAAACAGATATAAATTTATGTTGGCTCATCATTAGGGATGCAGGATAATGTATGTATGTACCAATGACATTTCCTGAAATATATTGGAATGATAATGATTTGGCCGATAATTCAAACCAATGTTTGATGCTGCAATAATTGTACTCCAGAAAAGCATAATATTTAGGTTATTCCAGGCCACTATGCTGAAATGTCCACATTTTAGTTGTTTTTCTGTATTTGTAATGTCAGACACTGATTGCAGCCCACATGTTTGGGGCAGCTGGTGTTCTAGTGGTTAAGGAGTTGAATGTTGTGGGTTCAAATCCCAGCACTGCTAGTGTCATCACTGACGTACCCTTGAGCAGGGTACTGTACCCACACACTGCTCCCTAGGAGCCCCTCGTTGGTGGCTGCCCCATCCTTCACTTGTTGAATGGGTTAAATGCAGAGAAAGAATTTCACATTGCTCACCCTGTGTGCTGTGGTATGTTAACGTGTGACTACAAGGGGCCACTTTATTTTACTTTTAACATATATGATGTGACTAGGTGAGCATTTGGATGAGAGAGTACCTGAGGAGGAATGTCAGAATGTATGTGTTGAAGTGTACAAGGCATGTGTTTTGGAATTAGGCCCTAAATCTGCTTTGGAAGGTGTTTTGCTGTGCAAATTCTAGTGGACATTTCCAGAATGGGAATCAAATGTGTGAACGTTTGCTCTGCCCAGAGAAAGTCCATTAGCTCCTTCATAGTACTGTGAACAAGTGCTGGACATTTTGTTTTTTCACCACCTTGCTCACTCCAGTGCTCCCGTGTAACTTCAGTACAGGCCATAAAAAATAGCTTTGGGCTTTGCACAGTTGTGTTTTCCCTGCGCTGCCACATATGATTTTAACTGACCTTGATAATGAGCTGATGAAGGTACATTAGAGCAAAGACAAAACATTAAAGTTTTAACGTTCGGTGAATAAATCAAACAAGTCTCCCTTCTAACCCACATGTGGTCCATCAGCTAGGTTGCGAATGACGTGTCTTTTGTTTTTCGCTGGGACTATAAGGCTAATGTAGCTACCCACTAATCAGTGCTCACACCCCAGATATGAACTCTGTGCAAAGTGCAAGCCTCACCCTCTGCATAGGTTTTGAAGTGGGTTTTGAAGTGGATTCAAATAGACTTGCTTGTGTAGTTTCTGACACTGAAAGCAGGGCTGCCGACTCTCGAACACTGCGCGTGAAACTCACACAACTGACACAGTCACACGCCACATATGCCTTTTCTCTTCACTTCCTGCAATATTCCTCTGAACACTAGGTCACGCAACAGCACATCATTGCAATGTCCATCCCGCTGAAGCAGCCAATCACAATGGAACGTCCCGTTAGTTCAGCCAATTCCAAAGACTTTTTATTGAACCCCTCTTTTAGACTGTGTAGCGCAGGATGGGACTCAACCTTGCTGGGCTTTATTTTTATTTCAATGCTATAGGGTGACCAGACGACCAGACGTTCCCCGGACATGTCCTCTTTTTGAGACCTGGAAATTGCGTCCGGCCCGGGTTTTAGAATTGTCCGGGATTTCCCTAAACATTCGTCACGTCATGGGCATCTCTCATAAACTAGTTACTTTCCTACACGCCTGTTCACTTCCACTCAGGGGCGGATTGGCCGGTGCACGGCCGTCGGCCCGAGATGCAGCTGAGATGCACATACTCCCCTGGAAACACAGCTGAACTACGGTACTTCTCGGGCGAGATGCAAACGCCCCACGCCGCAACCACCACTCCCCTATCCCCCCCCCACCCCCCACCCCCACAACCCCCAGGACCAACCCTCCCCTATCGGGCCTACCACGGCCAAGCTGGTAAAAAAAGTCCGCACTAAAGTGTCCTCTTTTTCACAATCCCAAATCTGGTCACCCTAAATGCTGTAGCTGGAATCCTCTCAGTAATGGAGCGTGTGCTGGCAGGGCTGGTGTCTGACAGCACCTTTCACACCCGTAACATCATCGTGATGAAGACAAATACTGCTTAATGTGAACCATCTGCAGATCTTCTCCAGCAAAACTGCACTACACGGCCTGAATGTACAAGTTCTCTCTCTCTTTCTCTCTCTCTCTCTCTCTCTCTCTCTCAGGCTTTTAACTTCTGCTCAGTTCACTGGTGTGTTGTTTGTCTCAGGCTGTATAAAGTGCTGAGTTTGCCACAGTTGTCAGAGCAACGTGTCGAACAACGGAAGCTAACGTGAACATTACATAAGTGTCATAAACACCACCGCCTTCCGAACAGACTCAGAGTAATCTAGCTTTAATTTCTCTACACGTCGTTAACTTCAGAAGTGCAGTCTCTGGCCAGTCTTACAATTTGTTACAATTTGTCAACGATCAAAAGGGTGGAGAAGCTCCGGCTCAGCATATGTGGACTGTGATACCAAGCCCTATTGGACCACTGCTTAATTCTTTGTATTCCAAACTGTTGCAGCTTTGATGCTGCTGTCTGCAATTCTGTTTGTATGAAGGCATTATAGTAGATGTAACATTACCCATTCTGGTATCTATATATTGCATATAAACGCCTATGTAACTCAAACATTACCAGGAAAAGTGCACTAATGATTTCATGGGTTTTGGGGGTTAAAAGGGCTTTAGTTGCACTTTGGTTCAAAGTTTGTTTCTTATGCGTAAGAAACTACATAAGAAAACTAACCTGCACTACAACGACTTACAATTCACATCCCAGTCTAATGCTGTGATAAAGTAAAGAACACAGCACAGCATGGACAATGTGAAATTATTTTTCTGCATTTATCCCATTCACCAAGTGAAGCAATGGGCTGCCACCAATGGGGGGGGTTGCCCATGGAGCAGCACGTGGGACAGTACTTTGCTCAGGGATACCTCAGTGGTACCACTAGCAGTCTTAGGATTCAAACCCACAGTCTTCTGGTCACATGTGCAACTCCCAAACTACTAGGCCACCAGCAGTCTCAGTAACTGAAGTACAATTAAAATCCTTCCATCCCTGGGTGGGTTCAAACCACCAACCTTTCGGTTAACAGCTGAACACGTTAAATGATTGCGCCACAAAGACTGAAGATTGAAGTGCAGTGGCTTTTGGCCACCTCTACAGGTTTTATTGCATCAACATGCCCCAGCGGGTGAGGAAAAATAATATTAACCAATAATATCCTACTTCACCTCCCACCACTTCTACCTTTCACTGAGAGAAAACAGGCAGCCAGTTCAGAGACCCTCAACGATACCATTGTTTATTTGGAAATATATCACTTTACAGAAGGAAAAGGTTTTATGATTCTCGATTCATGTCGACTTTAAAGTGAGAGGGGTCTTTTCCTTATTTTAAACAGGTTACAATTTTGGAGACGACAGTGACGGATGTATGAGAATTTATCCGATTAGAGAGAATGGCTTTAGGCCTTATTCAGACTGGTTAGCAGCTCTTTCATTTTTAAAACTATTTCTGTTTAGTATCTTTATTTCACTAAAACTTTTCTCTGATGTCTTTGTCAGAAAAGTGGCATACAGGGAGTAAAAGGTCAGTGTTGCCTGACCATTACACCAACAGGGACTTTAATGACATTGCATTCAAATACATAGACCTTAATATGGAGTTGGTCCCTCCTTTGCAGCTTCCACCCTTTTTGTAAGGCTTTGGAGTGTTTCTGTGGGAATTTGACACTGATGACACTGATGTTGGAAGAGAAGGCTGTTCCAGTTCATCCCAAAGGTGTTGGATGGGGTTGAGATCAGGGCTCTGTGTGGGCCAGTCAGGTACTTCCACACTGAACTCATCCAGCCATGTCTTTATGGAGCTTGCTTTGTGCTATAGAAAAGGTTCTTCCCGAAACCATGTCCACAAAGTTGGAAGCATGGCGTTGTCCAAAATGTCTTGGTGTGCAGAAGCAATAAGATCGCCTTTCATCGGAAGTACAGGGTCTAACTCAGAATCTGAAAAACAGATGGATGTGTATCCCATACTTTTTTCCATATAGTGTATGATTTTGGCTGGGAGTAAATATGTGTAGAGTACCGCAGGGCTGTCAGCTTGTCATGAGTTGTGTGTGTGAGACTCACACCATTAGGTCTAAACTCACAGTCTCAAGCTACACTTGACATTTCTCATGTGTTTTTATAACTCTCCTCAAAACGACCTCCGCATGAATCTGAATACTCATTAAGTTTCCTACTCCTGCTAACACTACAGCATTCGCTCACCAGCAGCGATGGTCACTGACAGTCCACAAGGGTTTCAGCCCAGTATCCACGGCAACAGGAAACCAATGGGAGATGACTTTGGACTGATTCTGTAAATCAATTCTATGATGTTAGAATGGAGCCCAGTGTACTGTCACAAGGTGGAGAAAACCTTTTTTTTTCTCTTATAAAATGCATAATAATGCGTTAAATGTTTAGGACTATTTAAGGTGTAATTTCAGTGACAGGCTATACGGACTTCTATAATTGAATCTTGGGGCAGCAACCTACGTATGTCACAGTATGGCTGAAAATGAAAAGTGCATTTTAGACAGTATTGTAGAAAAAGCAAAATACAAAAACATGACAACCCCACCGCCACAGGTCCCGCTCAGCAAATTGCCAGCTAACAAACATAGCAGAAAACAAAACAACATGTTTGGGTGGGGTGTGGTTGTTTACAAGGAACAGGTTTAGTTTTTAAAGAATTGTTAAAGAAATTGTTACGGAAATATATGTCAGTCACTTTTAAAATGTTGCTGGATTTGGCGGCGATTCGGCCACGTTGGCAACACAGCATCCGAGCCCTCGGGCTTTCACAGCTAATTGTGATCTGTGCAGGGGGATCAGAGCTTGGCTACTCCTGTCTGTTTTCAGCTCTCCCTTCCCGCTTTCTGTCGCCGTTCGGCTCGCAGGCCTGATTTATGGGTTAAAGCAAAAGCAGTAGCAGCCCTGAGAGAAAGTTAATGAGCCACCAGCACGTGGGAGGACAAGCATGATTATAGCAAGAACACAGCTGTGGGCTGTAGGGTTGGGCGTGTGAGATACGTGTGTGTGTTTCTGTGTTTATGTGTGTGTGTGTGTGTGTGTGTGTGCGTGAGGGAGTGACTGCATGCTGCAAACACCTGTAGTGGAGTGTGTATGTGGGTGTCAGTGGGAGTCAGGGAGACGGCAGTAGAGGTTTATGTTCTGTCCGTGACTGTTGACGCTGCTGTTAGAAAGGATTGTCTTTGGTAAATGAGTTGTGGTAAATGAGGGTGTTGTAGGTTACAGAGATGAGCTCTGGAGCCCTGTGGACTTAAATACCAACACATTCCTTCCCCAACAAGTTTATATAATTAGCTCAAAGGCTTCAGCAAAGTATTTGTCAGTTAACTGACTCTAGGGTATGGATCACACACACACACACACACACACACACACACACACACACACACACACAACCATGTGTTTGAGGACATTCTACTGAACGCTACACCCACACCAAAAGCTAACCTTAACTTTAATCTCTGCAACCTAGTCCCTTCTGTTCTTTTAGTGTGTATTAAAGGAGAATCTGGTTTAAAAGCAGCGTGTTTCCTTGTGAAAGAGAGTAAACTGTCCTCACGTCAACAGATTTTCCTGTATTTCTAACATTATGAGGACATTTGGTCCACACAAAGATGTAAATACAAGTGACACCCTTCTGGTCAAAGTTCTAAGGGCTAGGTTAACACACACTTGCACACAGACATACACACACTCACACACTCACACATATCCATTGTTATAATCACAAAATCACTCATAGTCCTGGAAACTGAACTCGCACACACATACTTACAATCTCAAACATGATGGTCACAGAATTAACACACAGTTCTGGGTACCTAATGAAGATGCACACATACACACATACACATGGTTGTAGTGTTAGTACACACAGTTTTGGGTACTGGAATCTCACACACACACACACACACACACACACACACACACACACACACACTATTTTCACAAAATTAACAGGCAGTTCTGGGCACTGAATTAACACACATGCACATAGAATCATCTCATTAAAGCTCAGTGAAGCTTTTAACACCACATAAATGAATAATAATTTCCTCATTTCACTTTAATCACATGTTTTGTGACCCCATTACCTGCTAACATCATGTGACTCACTGCTTCCAGGCCCTCATGTCTGACTGTGGGTATTTTGTGTGTTCTTTGCAGGTATGGAGACATGGTTCCCAACACCATCGCTGGTAAGATTTTCGGCTCCATCTGCTCGCTGAGTGGTGTGTTAGTGATCGCTCTGCCCGTTCCTGTCATAGTGTCCAACTTCAGCCGCATCTACCACCAGAACCAGCGGGCAGACAAAATGCGTGCCCAGCAGGTACGGAGGGGATGGAACTACCTGTGTAACTATGGCACAGGGATTTCACCATCACTGATAGATTAAAAGTTGATATTAGTGTTCAAATTTGCAAAAGAGATTGTGAACTATAGACTGCATTAAAAAAATTCGCCATTTATAATTTAGGGGCCCTTGCTGTTGCTAATATCCTGAACCTAAAGATTTTAAACAAAAACATTCTGCAGTGTGCGGAAACTAAACATGTCTTGTGGTTGGTGAATTACATTCACACTGGTCTTCTTTTTATTCTAGTTCAATTGTTCTGATAATGGCTGGTTGCATTTGAGTCTGACTCGTGTCACCTTTAAACATGCTTGCCAATTATGTTAGCCTGAAACTCTGAAATCTGTCTAATATCTAATCTAATGTATAGTAATATAATATGATAACATCAGGTCTATGATATTTTGCATTTTTTCCAAAAAAAAATGCCACCCATTCTTTGACCTATTTACATACCAGTTTGCTTCCATTGCTGGTTTAACAGTGCCATGAATTTTATATTGCTATTCTGATAGCAAAACATTACTAATGGAGTATATCTCCAGTCACCATATATCTGTAAAATGTGTTTCTTGATTCGTAAATCAAGTAACTAATGTGATTTAATTTCAAAGATGGGGCCACAAATAAATGATATCTTCTTACTTTTTCAGTCAAAACATTTTTTTACTGGCGTGTGATTCAAATGAATTATGCTTAGAGAGCCTTATTAGCCATGCACTGTAATGCTGAGCTGTGTTCTGCAGCATTTATGAATGTCTGATGAAGGCTATAGAATATACCCCATAAGGATTTGATACAAAAGCAGACAGGAACCTGCTTTTAAACCTGCATTTCTCCTTGCTCACTGCACACTGAGCTGTGTGGACCAAGTGCTGACACAGTCCGTCTGAAATGAGGCATCCTCTGTTTTACAGAAAGTGCGTCTTGCCCGGATTCGCTTGGCTAAGAAAGGGACCACCAATGCATTCCTCCAGTACAAAGAAGAGGGGGGCCTGCAGGTGAGTCTGATGTGCACTCTAATGGAAATGGCACTCTCTCTGTGGGTTTTGTGTAACAGAAGAGATGAATGTGCTGCTGGTGCATTAAATAGTGGTGGGTGGACTGGAACTGGGAGTATCGATACATCCGATCCTGATGTCTTCTCTTGAGAACGTAAAACTACTGAAGTGTCTTTAATCTGTAATGTCATGATAAGTTTTTTTTGCACTGAATGGAATATGTTTTTGATGCTGAGAACTGTGGAAAATGCAGTCTAAGGTCACCAGTAGCGGAGCTGTGTTTTCAGAAGTCTGATGAGTTGGAGTTTATTAATTATAGCACAAGGAGGACAACCCGCCTTTTAATGTTATCAGAAGTGAAGGCGACCATTCTGTCATACGTGAACACGCCACAGCACACAGTGTGAACAGCACGAAACTCTTCCTCTCCATTAAACCCATTCACCAATGAAGCAGCGGGCAGACACGAACACAGCACCCAGGGAGCAGTGTGTGGGGACGGTACCTTACTCAGGGTACCTCAGAGGTGCTTAGCAATCTTGGGAACTGAACCCACAACTTCCTGATCGCAGGGCGAACGCTCTGACCACTAGGCCACCAGCTGCCCAGAGGCACCACTAGATGGCAGATCTGGAACTGGAGGTGCTGATATTTTCATATTATTTGATATTATTATTTGATGCTTATTATTAATTAGGATTTGATATTAATTATTTGATATTAATCATATTTTATATTTTAAACAGCATCTGCCTTATTTTCATTGTCATTATTTATTGATTTATTTGTTTTTTGATAATTGACTTCACACTATACAGATGTGCTGCAATGACCCATAAACACTCTGCCCAGTCCGCTCTCTCCTTCTCCCACTAAGATTAAACAGAGAAGATATTTCTGTACAGCACGCATGCACTGTACTGTTTTCTGCAGATTTTGAAAACACATGAATAAAATTTACAATAATACAAATGCCACCGTACACCAAAGACACATAGGTCATTATTGTACTTGTGTTGTATTTTTCAGTAGTTGCCATCAAACTGTCTTGAAATCTGAGGGCGTAGGAGTGCCGCGGGTGTTTATGGACTTATAGGCCATTCAGTGTACGTGTCTCCCTCAAACACGTTAAGTTCAAGAACCAAGTCAGTAATCTGAAGAAAGGAACTGCTTCATGCTGAAAGACACTGACTTTATTTAAATTGCATTGACAGTGAAATGCTTCTATATTCTGTGCTGTCTAGACGGATTTGCGTTTAAGAATAAAAGGTAATATACCATAAAACATAAGTAAACAAATGGTCTATTATAGCGTGACTCTAAATTGAATTTGTCTACAAAGCAAATCCAGTGATTGATATGCGTTATGATGGTGCTTTGCCATCATATAAGATGATTCTAAGCAGCACAGTGTTTGTGATGGTAGTCTGACATTTAAAGGCTTTCTTGCATCTCCAGCTAATGAGTGTAAATGTGTTGCCTTTGTAAATGTTACCATGAAGCCCCAGGGGGCCTGGAGACATCATATTGGAGTAAGTATCGCTGTGTGTTGTGGAGACAAGCCCTGCGGTGCATTATCATTTGTGGGGATTCCAGGAGGCAGCTTTGATGAAGCTCCATCATTGTGTGCTCGTCCAACTGTAACTTATACATACACTAATGACCGCATCGACAGCACCTTGCAAGCAAATGGATGGCTTTACCCCCTAGCCATGTATTTGCAACCGAGAACATGTTTAAGGCATGTTTCCCCCACACTGTCTCTCTTTTCATCCATTATAGTGCCAATATCGCCTCTCAGTTGAAGTTTCTGCTCGACTGACGACTATAGGAATTTAATTAATATTTTAATCTGATGCTCCATCTTAATTTAATCTGATGCTCCATCCGCTCTCCATACATAAGAGGGACTTTAGATAGCCCAAGCATCACACTGGGCCCCGATTAAAAATGCATCGCTCGTCTACTGCAGCTTAAAACAGTGTTTCATGTATGTCATAGCCATATATATAGACAAGTCAAGTCAAGTTTATTTCTATAGCTCTTATGCAAAAGGTCATTCAATGTCCTGTAGAGGAAAAGAATGAAAAAATAAAATAGAACAGAATAAAATAATGGAAGAAATAAAAGAATAGAAATAGAATTGAGCATTTTTTGGTAGGTATGTTTCCAGTGGCCAGCCCTTCATGAGATCAGCTGTGCATGTTTAGGAGACATTTTACAGTATAGTAGCTCACACTTGTAGATGGAACCACCAAAGTAGGGTCGTGTTTTGTTTACATTTGATTTTCATAACAATTATTTGATTAGAATTACATGCATTTAAGTAATTATGTGCATTGTAAGTAACATGACACTGACACTGAAAAGGACCTACACCTCTGACTTTTTAGTTTGTTTTGGTGGCACAAAGTGAAAATAATAACTATCAAATTCAAGTCTTAATAAATGATCTTTACTGCTTACAAATGAAATTCATGCCCCATCAGACTGATAAGCCAGTCTGGAGAAGGGTGTCTGCCAAATGCATAAACCTAAAGATAAATCACCAAATATATATCTAGAAAAAAAGATGCATTGTGATGATAGAGAGAAAAGGATTCTACTAAATATCAACAAACCCTATGTGACTATGTGCCATAGTCTTTAAATAAACTGAGAAAAAAAAGATACAATGTATATCTCTGTATTGGAGAATATAACAAGACATCAATCCAAAACGTATAGAAATCTTCAGCTACTTCAAAAAACAAATATGACTGAAAACATGCATGATGAGCTATGAATATTTCAGAACTAGAAGTGTTCTGCTAGGAAAAGTGAGAATTTGTTCCATGCAGATGTGGTGTTAACGTCCTTTCACTTAGTAAATGAACAAGATGTATCACTTGACCAGGGCTGAACCAACGTTTTCATACAAGTGCATGAGAGAGTTTGTTTGTCTAGCTAGTGGGGTGACTGGCAGTACAGCCTATTTGGTTATCTGTGGCCCCAGCTGTGTGTCCACGGCGAGGTGGGGGTGTGTAATTAGTGAAGCTGGAAGAAGAGCATGCAGTGAGGATCAGAGGATGGCAGGATGAGGGGCAGGTGATGTGGGCAGTTCCGAGATGCACTGGTAATTACAAAGACAGGGAGCTAATAATGTCAGCTCCAGGGACCCAGTCGAGCAGGACAGCTGAAGGGAGATGGAGACAGAGCAAAGCCAGGACGATCGGTCTCTGTTTCTGTGACCACTGGGGCTGTAGAGTGTCTTATTAAAAACTTCTGTGTTAAATTGGGTATTTGTACATGATTTACTACCAGCAGTACTTCAAGTCTAAATTAAGAGTGCCTGGAACAGTGAATTGTGACAGATCCTGCCGGCTGATGATGCGAACAGAATGCATAAAATGGAACGTTTCCCAGTTACACTGGATCTTAGGATTGCAGGATTACCGCTGGGCTAATACAAGCTCATTTTACAGCAGAAGTCACGCAGCATAGCATGCTCAGTGAAAGGTGTCTGCTTCGCTCACAGGTGAGATGTTGCGCGAGTGTGTTTTGCGAGACAAGACAAGTGGTACAAAATATTGAAATCACACTGCACGCGGCACTGCACCTGATTCCCTTCACTTTACACAGCTGTGCTCTCACAGACAAAACAAATAAAAACAAAACAAATAACTGAGATTTCTTTTGAAATCCTGCTTAATCTGAGATGGAAAGTCAAGACCAGTCATTTGCGATCCTGAAAGTGATTTTAATTTCAACAGCACTGCCAAACACTCATTGAAGACTCTTGAAGTCAACTTGAATCAGAAACCACAGCACGTTTTTCAGAGGGAAAATATAGTGAATTATGTACGGGACGTGATTTTGTTTGTTTTTAATATGGTAATGTGAGGGGCCCGCACGGCCTCAGCCTGAACTTACAGGAAGGAAAGTGGAGAACTGCCACTTGGTAATTAGTGGCAACCTTCTCCATCTGTGAAGAACCTAGGGCCGCTTGGAGGTTGCTGAAGTGTTCAGTAGCGGCCTTAGATGAACTTGCTAGGTCCCACTTGTGACAAACCACTGCAAAAAACACATCCGTGTTACACGTGTTTTTGTACACTGTCTCAGCATTTCTGTATTTTACATAAATTGACAGTATATTTAACTATTTTGAACCACTGCTGATCTTTTGTACATCTAAAGCAAACAATCGCATTCCAGTATTGTTGCTTTCTATCTGCCGATGCAACATTTGCACAATTTCTTTGGAAGTTAAAAATGACCACATACCATATTGCACATTTTTACTTCTAGTTTGGAGTCTATATTTATAGTTTGCTTATATATGTTTACTTTTTGTCTTTGTAATGTATAAAATCTGGAGCCACACCATCCATCTCGTCTCACCGTACATAGCTGAAATGACAAAGTTCACTTTGACTAAGATGTCCAAGCATGGGTGTATGCAGTCAGCTCAATCTACATCTGAAACAGTAGTGTCCTTACTGACATCACAGCTCAACTCAGTTTGAGTCTTAACATGAGAATCAAGACCCTTGATTTTCAAACAGTTTGAGATTTATAGTAAAATAATATGCAGCCTTAACAAAGTAGCAGCATCTGTTGTAGAAGCATTTATTCGAACAAAGGGTAAGGCAGAGGCAGAGTGAAATGTAGCGAGGTTCAGGCACTGTTAAAACGGAGTTATCAGAGGCAAGCAGAGACATAATCCAGAAAACAGTCTGTAGTTCAAAACAGTTGCAAACAAGGATATCACAAAGCAGGCACAGAAGCGTAAACCAGGATACAAAGCACAGGACTGATTACACAAGTCAGAGCACTGGTCAAAAAGCAGGCCTGGTATGCAACAGAGATGGCAAGACTTCACAAAGTAAACTATATGGACAAATGTATTGGGATGCCTGACCATTACACCAACAGGGACTCAGATTGCATTCAAATACATAGACTTTAATACGGAGTTGGTCGTCTGACTGATGCCATTTAATACGAATGCAAGTACAGAGAGGAACGTATACTGAGAAACGCCCTCAGTCTTGGGTTCACCAAGCTACAGGTGGTATCGAAGACAGTATATGGTCTTGTCTTCATGAGCTTGGTTTTGTAATGTCTCTGGTCTCTGAGAAGTCAGCAAATATAAAAACAGTCTCTCTTCCCTCTCTGCCTCTTTGAACATGCCTTTTGGACAATTAGAGCGCTCTCTTTCTTTGTCGGCCTTTGATGGCCTGGCCTTCATTTCAGGGACAATCACTTGCCATACCGGTTCGGTTACCCTAGCTATAACACAACATGTTGAACAGACCCATCTTTTCATTATCCATGCTCCAGAGCTGATAACCCATGCAAAGTAACCCATGCAACGATAGCTGCAAAACTCTTTTGGGAGGAATCTGACACTAATGACAATTATATAACAGGGACTAACCGAACATGATGGAAGTGATTGTGGAATTTAGAAATATCAGTGCTCATTTTTCTCTCCCTGTGCGACAGTCTGCATTAAATCATACTGCTTAATTTTCCTATTTTCTTTCCCAGAGTCCTTCTGAGCTAACATCATTCTAACATAATTGGCATTATAAGGGAAAAAAGCAAATCCTTTAGGATCGCTGTTTCTCCTGATGGTTTTATCCCAATGTAATTATCACAGTGCTGCTGCATATCCAGGGCCTGCTTTGTCGTTCAGCTGTTTTGTTATTGCCATTGCCCTAGTAATGTTTTTCTGAACATAGACTGGACCCCCATGGGTAAAGACCCGGCATTAATATGTACTGCAGGAATGCTGCTGGCTATGGATTTCCCCATTTGCTTAATGGAAAATTCAAGGCAGTTTAAAGGCCGATGCATTAAAAATGGCAAACAGTGGTATATGACACAGCATTTCAGGAATTAAACCAATCTGATAAGTGAGCCACGGGCTTTTAAATGGACAAACTGAAATCAGACGAATGGACTGATCTGAATGCACTTGGGGTGCCACCAATCAGATATGAGGTATCAGTATTGGGGTGATCCAGAAAGTGCTGGATCAGATATCAAAAGGACAAAAGGAAAGGTTTCAGTCAAGCCCTGAAACAAACATAGCTCGAAAAAGGATGCACTCATACTGTGTGATGTCCTGGGGGTAGAGGAGTGTATGCGTAGTTGGAGCATGATCATTTGAGTGAAGGGCTTCAGCTTCAAAACTTGAAAAAAGCTAATTTTAAAGCTCAGTAGACATGAAAGTAAGGTAAGGTTTCAGTATCAGTATCAGAAAAGAAAAAGTAACATTGAGCCGTCTCTGCACTTGGCCCATACATACACCCACAGCTGCACTGGAGAAAAATAGATATGTTGACTTTACTTGGTTTGTTTTGAGAAATAGAGAGATGTGGAAAAAAGGAGAGTGAGAGAAAAATAGATGGAGAGACAGAGAGACCTTCTGAAGTCTTATCCTTATTAATGTGATCAGTTCTTACCTTTATTAATGTGACTGCAATCTTTGTTCTTTTTCTTCTCAGCCTATGAAAGCCACAATAATCCAATATTTACAATCTCAGAGTGGAGGGGTGTGTGTGTGTTGGTGTATGTGTGTGCGTGTGTGTGTGTGTGTGTGTGTGTGTGTGTGTGTGTGTGTGTGTGTTTTCCCGCTCGGATCTATAAACCCATTACAAACAGGCCTGCAGTGCTATTTATAAACCTGGGCAAGGTTTTTTTTTCTCTCTTCTAGTATATCAAGGCTTCATATTTTTCCCAGATCTTTCTTCTCTGCTGCCCTGCTTCATGTGAACATTTTCCAAGGTTCTTACCAAAGCCTTGACCTGTATCGAGCAATTCTTTGTATGTCTGCAGGATTCGAAGTGCTCACACATGTTCAAGGCTGTGGATTTATTCGGAAGATTTATCACCAGGCACTGCTGTGTCTGTTTCAGAGGATTTATGCTGTGTAAAGTTACACTGTGTGAATAAAATCCTATGAGCGGAGTTTTTATGTCTTACATCAACCATTCAACAGAAACCCCCAGTGAAAGCCAGGTGCTTCGCACACACAGGGGTCACCTGATCAGCCCCAGTGATACATATTATGCACATTTGTGTGCACTACCAATATAAACAGATCATGGATTAAGCTTTGGGTGCTGATTAGAAACTTGTGAAAAAAATCTGATTTTTCTAACTACACCAAGAGAATAATGCAACAAATTCACATATTTTGATGGTCAACTATTCATGTAAATTAATTAATCAGTGTTATCTGATTGTGAAACAGTTTTTTTCAGTTTTCTTCATAAAATAACTATCTAAAATCTTGTAACCATACTGACTTTCACTCTGGATTTTAGACTGTAATAAAGTTAAGAATGTCTTGCAACATAAAAAAAAAACTGATTTATTGTTCATGATGCCCATATTTAATTTAATGCCCATATTTTTGAGGTACTATAAGAGATACGCAATGGTTAAAACAAGTGATATAATAATGAATATGTACATTAACGTTATAGCTCTTTAACAAGCCATGATGCTATTTTTTTCCTTCATTAGAGAACAAAAGTAATGGAAGTATGATACTTGTCCATAAACAGAAAACGATAGTAAAAATGGCTCCTGCCGGGCTTCTGAGTGGCAGAACTGTTTAAACGTTGGTATTATCATGAATTTGATCCCTGGTGGTGCCACAGTCATCCACAGTCATCCATTGGGCTTGCATGATGCTAGACTGCATGGTGGTCAGAGGTCAGTGTTCTCCTCCAGTGTTACACTGTTCAGCATACTTTTGTAACTTTTGAACTGATTACTATGTCGTACAGTAGCAGAAACCACATAATTAAGTCTGTTTGACATGCTAAGTGTTGTGGTGTAAACATCCATTACTCGTTAGCTACATTAGCCTTGTAGCTTCGTTACAAATTAAAAGAAGCAAAATTGGACACTAAACAAATCTTGCCTGTTTGAGTACATTAAGGATAAGGCAAAACTGTGCAAATTAGATTTTTTGCCAAACTCTTTCTTTAATTACATTGCTGCTGTCCCAAAACCCTGCACCACCCCCAGCCGTGGATTAAAACCTCTCTGTTGCTGCGGCACAGCGGCGATCAGCCATTTGACGCATACATTTTTAAAGCCAGCCCAACCTGTGTGGATGTTAATCATTGCTAGGCCTGTGGTCCACGGCCTGGATCTCTTGTCTCTACAGGGAAAATAGTGTCGTTAATGTGACATCCCCATCAGCACTTCTTAACAATGGAGCGGCTGCTGATTGATGGGTTAATACTGGTGAAGCATCCGCTGCAGGGAGGCCATACCCAGTGCTGCAGAGGCATTTAGACTTCTAAAGTGCACCCTGTAGTAGCTCGCAATGAAATTGGACTTATTATCAAAGTAATTACAAATACGGGGCAGCGCAGTCCGCTACAGGTTCCCCGATTAGGTGGAAAAAGAATGATCATGACGAATAGAAATAACTTTAATTTTCTAGCCCTGCTTTGTGCTGAAAGCTGCATTTTGTTCCTCCATTCTGTGGTTTGGTGCACTAACGATTTTAATAAAGTTTAAGAGGATAAATCGAAATCCACAATCCTAATTTTTCCCACAGGATGTTTTGCTTGTACTTCTTAGTTTAGTGATTGTGGTGATATTTTAGACCAGTGGTCATCAATCCTGGTCCTGGACTACTTCTGCCTCTTATAGTTTAAAATGTTTCCTGCTCTAACACACAATTTAAACTCAGGAAATGCTTGTTAACGTCTTAAACTTGTTAAAGTCCTGCAGTGCGGTTATTAATCTTAAATTTGAACGTTGGTGTTTTCCTCTCAAGTATAGGTGGGGGTAGTGGAAAGTTGAGTTGAAATTATGATACTAGTTAATAGTGTTGCTTCCTGATTTCTGGTACACCAGTATGAATAACACGTTGAGTCATGCTTAATATGACCAGAAAATTAACAATGAGTGTGTCCGAAATTTTAGTGCGTAGTGCGTTCACACTGCAAATAAGTGAAAACTCAGTGCACTGAAAGTCCCCGGATGCTGCACTAATTTTGGCCAGAAAACACAGTGTGCAAGGAGGCACACTAACCGCACTAAACGGACGCCATTTTGACTACGTAGCGAAAGGGGAGGAACTTTCGACAAGCTTTCAGAGTTGGCATAATACCGGTGCGGCGCTGCCATTTGGCACGTATGTGGAGGTCATACAAAAAAACCCGTAGGTTACGTACCATCTCATGTTCTGTCAATCAGAGCAGGATCCTGCGTCGGCGTTGGATGCAACGTAGTTTCCACGTGGGTGTAGTGGGAGGTAAACAAAAGCAAATAAAATAATGAGGAAAATAATTGTAAATAAAAACTAAAAAATTGTAAATAGATATTTTAGTGGGCTGGAGAATCGCGATCAAATGTTGCGTCACGTCCGCAAAGTGCAAAACGTCAAGTGCGCGATTTCGGACAGCACTTACCCACGGCAGTGTGCACTACAGGAGGAAGTGTGCAATGTGCATTACGCCTTCATTGCAGTGCACTGACCCAAGTGCGCGATTTCGGACACTTATTCTTAAATTAACTGACTTTTTTTTTTTTTGCAGCCAGTATGAACCCATAATGTTTTGTCTGGTCAACTTCATTTCATTTGTCATTATACATCTGTTCTTGCATTTCATGCCTGCAGCACATTCCAAAAAAGTGGGTATGAGAGCAGTGTAGATCTAGTAATGAGGTAAAAACACAATAATTCAAACAGGTGATTGTAATCATGATTTGGTACAAAAGGAATATTCACAAAAGGCTGAGAGTTTGAGGAAAATGGGCAGATGGGTCCAAAGATGATGTAGCTGATATAACCACATGGCCAAGGGATTGCTCTGGCAAACTTTTGTCAAGCACTACAATACAGATTTATTTAAAAACATTAAAAGCTTTATGCTAAACATGTCCAGAAGCGGCATGGACTTCTCTGGGCTTACAGGCATCTTGGATAGACCATCACACAGTGGAAACATGTTTTGTAGTCAGACGAATCAGTATTCTAGATCTGTTTTGAAAGAAATGCTTTGTAGCAATATCAAGTCAAGTCTCGAGTCTTTGTTTGTGCGACTTAAGTGTCTCAGACTTGAGTCCCATCTCTGTCTGTACCCTTCTGTGATGGCAGCATTAATGCAGAAAAGTAAATTGAGATTTTAGAACAAGTTTTCCAGGGATGTCCATGCATTTTTCAACAAGACAATGCCAAACCACATTCTGCGCTCATTACAAGGCATGACTGCAAAAGAAGAGGATACTGGACTGGCCAGCCTGCAGTCCTGACCTGCTTCTGACAGTGTGCAGAGAATTTTGAATTGAAAAATGTGACAGTGACAACAACATGCTGTCCTTGTGGTTGGATGTGCTGCGTTGGGACCACGTGCACACATTCAGAACACAATTCAGATCTCTAAAAAATGGTTAGTACTGGTTTGTTTTATCGGAGGCAACAATAAAAGTCGACAAAAGACTGAAGTATATTCCTACCTGTTAAATACTGTTCTTTATTTATCAAAGTAAATGTGACAACATGACAAAACTCACTAGTTATTTAGGGTAGAAAAGCCTCTTTTTATATGATAATTGGTTGAAGAGGTGTATAAGAGCAGGGAAAGCTCTACAGTTTGCAAATCGGGATTGAGAAACTCTCCTTTAGAGGCTACAGGCCAGAGACGCTTGTTTGTCTGAGGCTCTGTCCATCACAACAGCACCTCTCGGTCTGTTTGCCTGGACTTTCTAGAGGATTAGGGTGACTCATTGTCTTATTTAAGAAGTAAAAATGCTCCATGTTTTTTGTAGGGCAAAATAAGGTGAAACTCTTACGAAAAGTCTCCTCTGACCTCTGTACTCAAGCTCCGGACCATGTCAGTCAGGCTTTGCACAACAACTTTCAAGCAAAGAAAAACAGGCTAATTGTTTTGAAGCCTGATTATTGATGATTTTATCTGGCGACTCCTCAGAGCTTTTTCCGCTGACAGGGCACTTCCTGTGGCCACGATGGAGCGGAGGGGGCTTGGACTCCTGGTGGCATTTCGAGCGGACCACCGTCCTCCATACCCCAGATAAGATAAGCCTGACAGGTCGCTCTAGGATTGCAACAGCAGTTGTGATAAAGCACCTTGACCAAGAAAAAAAGCACAGAGCTTCGGGGCAGATGCTATCTTTGAAAAAAAAAAACCCACACACACACACACACAAGGGTACTTTAGGTCTGATGTTGGAAAACATGCTTATTCTTTAGGATGTGACACTGTAAAGTCAAAGTTCATTATAATCAGATGTGGCAATGACAGCAGGGTCAGAAGGTAATGCATGGAACTGGTAAGTACGTAGTCCATAAGTCCATAAGTAAGTACTAATGGCGTACGCCGAAATACTTACGTCTCAATGTTTTAAAGTTTTTGTTTGAGTGAGTGAAATGTCATATGTTGAGACTGTTGTAACTCGAGGACACCCTGTACAGCCCCAAGCAGGAGTATCTTACCCTCATTGGTGAGACATGTACAGAACTTTTGGAAAAATACATTTTTTTGTACATTACTTGAGCCAAACCAAACTTTTGCCAGACTTTATCAGTGACTTTGAGCATATTGTTGAAAAGTTAAAGAGATTTCTCATAGGAGCCTGGTCTCGTATGACTTAAAATAACTGCCCGGGTGTGTTGCCAAGATGGATGTTGAGTGGACAGACTTTCCTGAAGGGACTTTGGTGCACCTCTAGTGCTGCTTAGCAACTCAGCAAATAATCTCATCAATGCACGGCATGTGACAAAAATTCAAACTTCTCGCCTCGGTTTTCTTATTAACACAGAGTTCCCTATTTGCTGATAAATATTTGGGAGTTTATGTGGCACAAATTGCAGTCATTTGTCTTCATTTTATGGTTACAGTATTGTAATAAGCATTCAGTGTTCCTGGGAAGCTCGTCTTTATCCAGCTCTGCTTGCTCCCGGTTGCATGTGTGTGCAGATGTCGAAAAATGAATGAAATCAGAGCAAGAGCGTACACGAGCTGGAAAAACCTGATTACTGAGATAAAATCCATGTCTGCTAATCAGATTTCATGAAATCTGATAATCACTTTAATCCTGTCTTGGAAATTGGAGAATGCTGTTTCCATGGCCATTTGAATAATCATATAATGGTTGACATATTGTATATTGTATTATTAGAATGCATCTAAACGCACTAGGTATCAGCAAGGACAGCAGACGGCATGAACTGTGAATGTACTTTTAAATGCATATATTCTTTTTGACTGTCTCAGAGTTTGTGTAGAAAAGGTCAGCTAATTTTAGCCTGAAAATCATGGAAACGATTCTCTGAAGCCTACAAATAGATAAAAGTGTCTTTAAATAGATCAGAGCTGGTTGTCCTAGAGCACTTCAGAGAGGAGTACTGATCTACACTGTACATGATACTTCTAGGAAACATGACATACACTTTCTTAGCTACTGACGACACACTGTTATACATTTCCATTTCCTCTTTAATGTCCAGACTCTCTTGACAGGCTAAATAATTGTGAAAACTTAGATCTTGATACTTCACTAAACCCCATCAAATACTTGTTTTTGAGTGAAAGTAAGCCCTTTTGCATGATTTGTCAAGTACTTTCTGATCTCTGTTGTAACCCTCATTGAAATAATGTTGCATTCTAATCTGTAACCTTCTGCAATACTTCTTCCTTTTCATTTTTATGTATTTTTCCATGATTTTTATGTTCTGTTTATGTTATATATAATCTGTACAGCTACTGACCTTCTCCCAGGCATAAACACAAATTGTGTATATAATCTAGCTCTTATTTGAAATGATAATGCCCACATAGATCAGTAAAGCCCTGATAGTAGAGCCAGTTCAGACTTTTCATCTGAAGGTAATTTCCTCTGTGAGCAAAGGAATTATTTGTAGATAGGGTTGGGTATCGAGAACCAGTACTAAAAGGGTACTGGTTTCTGAATGGCCAAGACTGAAACATGGATAAATGGTTGATGCTTGAATCAGTCCGAGGGATGGGAGTGCTCCTTATCATGTATACTGCAAACTCATGAAAATAATATAACTTGTTATTCATGTTTTTATATTTTTATTTTTGCAAAAATATCAGTAACTGTATTGATATTAGTATCAGTACAATGCTAAAGAAACCCGTCCCTGTATTTGTACAAGTGTAGTTCTGATTCTCACCTGGGGAAGCACTCAATCAAAAAGAATCCTGGGGCCACACTCCTAAAACTACAGTCTCCTACTAATTAAACCGTATGTTGTTTTGGTTAAGAGCATCGCCAAATGCATTAATGTAAATATTGCACACAATTTTATTTATATTTTTCAATTTATCCTCTATGTTATTTTGCTGAACTTTATTCTATTACGATTTTGCGCATTTCTGCTTTCAGTTTTAGTTTTTCATTTTTAGTTAATGTTTCCTTTGTGAAGTGCTCTATAAGTTTTATGAAAAGTGCTACACATGCTATATTATTATTATTATTATTATTATTATTATTATTATTATTTTTGTTATTATTTTGATTATAAATACCCTTGAGGAAGGTACTGTCCCCACACACTGTTCCCTGGCTGCCCGCTGCTTCACTTGTTGAATGGAAAAATTTTCACAGTGAGCTGTGCTGTGGTGTGTTCACGTGTGTCAAGGGGCCACTTTACTTTATGATGATGATGATGATGATGATGATGATGATGATGATGATGATGATGATTAATATTATTATTATTATTTAAAGTAAATTAAGGGTCAAGGGTACCTCAGAGGAGGGATAAAAAAAGAAGGAGTAAAGGATAATAAGACAATAGAAAAATAAAGATAAAAAATACATAATAAACTATAATACAACACAATGCCAAGCACAAGAACATTAGTGTATCAAATAACAGTGTAACACTGACACATGCTTTTTTTTCTCTTTAGGACCATGACAATGACAGTGCTGCTCTGTGCCTGAAGAACAGGTCGTCTTTCGAGCACCAACACCACCATCTGTTACACTGCCTGGAGAAGACGACGGTGAGGGCTGCCCCTAAGAGCATGTTTGACTGGGCACCAAATGCCAAAACATTACATTTACAATGGCCAGACACAAAGCTTTGACTTTGTTTGACAAAAGGTTCACTTTTTGTGTACACATACACTGCCAGTCAAAAGATTTAGAGCACCCCAGTGTTTCAAGCTTTTTTTGTTTACAATGAAATTCAAAAAGTTCAAGTCCAATGAATAGCATGAAATTGTGCTGCAGTTTAAAATGGTAAGGTTGCCCAGAAGTGGGAAATAATTCTCTAGTGCCATGCAGGACCTCTGGTATGTGCCGAGTTGGTCAGGTTCGTCCTACAGCAAGATAGTGACCCAAAACATAAGTCTGAGCTCTGCCAGAACTACCTTAGAAAAAAAGAACAAGATGGTAAGCTGGAAAAAATGGAGGGGCCAGAAGAAGATGTAAACCCCACCGAGCTGGTTTGGGATGAACTGGACAGAAGAGTGAAAGCAAAGCAACACATAAGTGCCGCTCACTTATGGGAACTTCTGCAACATAGTATACATATATTGTCCTGTTGACATGCATGCTTATGCAAATGGAGGATTCAGAAAACAAACAGTAAGCAAACAATACAAATACAAACAACTGTTTCTTTCATACTGAACGGTTCGCTGCAGCAGCATTCCGCAGGCAGCCCAGACTGTCTAAGTCCTCCAAACATGCTTAACCCTAGGAAGCACTGCCAGACATTTGGTGATGCTGATTAGGGTCGGCCAGGAACTACAACAGTGCAAATATGTCACTTGGACACATCTGGAACTCTGTGGTGGAGCCACTGGTATGAAATTTAACATGAAGAAAATGTTTAAACTTACATAAATACTTAAGATACACATATTTTGTAAGATGGGTAATATCTCATTCATACCTACACCTTAATGCTCCACATGATGTTTTAACTGTAACCATCCTACAACCCATCATCAGATGCATTCATCCAGTGGAGGTTGTTGTTATAATGTAGATATGAGGTAGAGCTGATTTTTTTATTTCTCATGACAGAGGAATACGCAGTATACACAGAATACACAGAATATGCAACAACGCGGTATATGAGCGAGGGAGCTGGTGTCCTCCAGTACACTTACCTCCTACCGTTTTGTACTGTTAAAGGCGCAAGTGTTTCTACACTCATTTTTTTGTCCGTTTTTTTCTGTTACTACAGTACAGTGAACGAGTATACATAAAGAACAAGTACGGTATATTTATGTCCTTTTCCTTTTTCGGTGGTGGTAGATTATGATTTCACAGCTGTGTTAGGATAGGTAAGTGACTCAGGCCAGGGTGTGTTTTGACTTACACCAAAATTCGGTTTACGTCACTGTCGTAGGAGCGGATCTGTGTCTGAACCCGAGGACCCCCGTGCCATGTTTTTTTTAGCCTGGGAATGATCAATAAAAGTGGCCAAAAGTGGTATAAACACAGAGGATCCCTCCACTGATGTCATTAATGAATCTCTTAACAGAATCATGAGTTCACGGATGAGCTGACCTACAGTGAGATGTGCATGACTGAGTCGGTGGGCTACCGCACCAGCCGCAGCACCTCTCTGTCCAGCCAGCAGGCGGTGTCCTCATCCTGCTGTCCACGCAGGGCCAAGAGGAGAGCCATCCGACTCGCCAACTCCACTGTATCAGTCAGCCGCGGCAGCGTCCAGGAGCTGGACACCCTACAGGTGCAGAAGAGCTCAATCGGCCCACAGAGGTAAATCACTGTCGTGGCACTGGTAATATATTTATACACTGATCACTGATCAAGGACTGTCATGATGTAGTGACGATGTCATATCCATTTAGTGATGGATAGATGGATGGCATAATTTACCCTAATAATAATAATAATGATAATAATAATAATAATAATAATAATAATAATAATAATAATAATAATAATGCAACCTAATAAAATTATGATGTTTCAATGACTCAGGAATGTAAATGGCCTGAATGTCTTATGACCAGGGAATAGCTTAATATGCTAGTACTTCATAGACTCAAGTATAAGTGGTTAGCTGACTGTATTTTCATAATAAAAGTGCACATGCAGTTTAAATATAGTCTTGTGAAATGGAGCTGCTTCCATAGAAAAAAACATGGGAACGGTGACACAAGGCAAGAGAACTGCGATATACAGTGGTCTGTTTTCATAAAAATGTTCTATGAATTGCGGACATGTATTTAAGTGCAATTCAGCACAATGTAATACCGCCCCCTAGTGGCATCTTACAGCAGTCGCAGCCTTATAAGCGAATCTTTCCAGATGTGAGGTCTCATTATTGCTGCTGCGTTAAATCACTTTTGCAAGCGTATGTCATTCAGACATTATGAATCAAACTGCCAGTGTCGGCCAGGAATTTTCAGACCTGTCCACAGGGACACCAAGACATTTTTTTTGCTTGATCTTGACTCACCGCACATAGTTATAAAGTGCAGAGCACTGATTTAAGCTACTATAGTCTGGATCTACATTTTTTCATATTTTAAATAATATAAGACAGTTATCTAAGTTGGTGGGGCTACCACCCAGTGTGAAATCATATGTGCTGAAAAATATATAAAGCCCAAGAAAATAAAGAAATCCCTTAAAACTGAATAAAAATAAATAAACAAATAAAGCCCAAGAAAACCCCACAGGTGTGTAATAAAAAATGCTGTGAAATTGGCCAGTACTAACTCCTAATGTGCAGTTGGCAACTAATCAATTTATTTTTATTGTAGTCAAACTGATTTATGTTTTTCTGATGTAAAAAACTCAAATTAGTACATACATGCTGCATCTGAATGGGGTATGTGTGCATGTCTTAGGCTTATGGACCAGCCTACGTGTTTGATGTCAGCATGGCATCTTACAGCATATATCAGGGATATTGTGCACTGGCAAGCAGACAGTTTGAATGGAAAGAAGTAGAAGCTTCCATAAAAACTGAGGATCAGTTTATCCCTACTGTTTAATCTTACATATAGCAAGACTTGCTGTTTATCTGTTAAAAGGAAACTGTACACCGTCAAATACAACAGTACTTCTCAGGTCCATTTTTCACAAATGTAAATGTACAGTTATGGTACAGTTATGTTCTCTAAGTAAAGATACTACTGAGATTTGTGTCAAATGAAAAGTGTGCGACAAATAAAATGCAATATTATTATTATTATTATTATTATTATACTGATGATACACCTTTAATTGTAAAACTCTAATCACAGAGCTTGTATCTTCAGTGGTACAGTTTCAGATTTGAAAGGATGTAACAGATTCTCTCTGTGTGTGTGTGTGTGTGTGTGTGTGTGTGTGTGTGCTCCTTGCTCAATCAGCCGCTCCAGCCTGAATGCTAGGACAGAGGATCTGAAGTTAAACTGTGAGCAACGCGACTACACAGCAGCCATTATCAGCATCCCCACGCCTCCTGCCAACACTCCGGACGAGAGCCTGCCGCCGTCGCCAGCCGTGCCAGGCATCCTGCGCAACTCCCGCAGCACCTCCTTCACCCATGAGACCGTCAAGATCTCCTCCTTATAACCCCCTCCCAGCACATGGGCTGAACCCCACCGCACAAAAGGGAAGGAGTGGGTTTCTCCTGCCAGACCTCCAGATGTCCAGATACACCCCCCCCTCCTCCAAAAAGAAGCGACATCCGGAGACATCCTCTGACAAAAGCACCCGGCAAAGTCTTCATCCAGACCCAAAGCTACCCTGACAAACCAATGCAAAGGTCCTTTGGCAGATGAGGTGGAAAAAAAGCAGAGTTTGAATCAACAGGAACTGAAAACTCTTTTTTTTGCGTGTATGTGTGACTGTCTGTCACAACTTACCTTACTGGACTAAGGTTCGTTCATAGACCTTCACTGTTGATTCCGGACAAAAAGGGACAAATGAAAAGATAGAAATGAATTTCTTTTTGGATGCCATGGTCAGCTGCACGGTACTGCAAACCAATATACCCATACACAGTCATGGTGGCACTGAAGGCCTTTTATTTGACCAGATATGCAACGTTTAAAACAAACAGGAATTAATGCCTATACGTTTAGTGTGTATCCAATTGCAGGGAGAGATTACAAAGAGTATGAACACAAATGTTATATTCCTATATAGAGACATCTTTACAGAGAGACGTACGAATACTGTATTCTGCAATAGATTCACAAACAAAAAAAAAAGATAAAAGATGGAAATTACGGTTGACATTTAGCAGGGCAGTATATATGTATCATAATTTGTACCATACTTCACATGCATCTTCCAACCTCAAAAAAGAGTGAAAAAAAAATCTACCAAAAAAGGAGAGAGAGATTTGACAGAGTGAGTTGTTGGACCCACCCTACTCAGACATGCATGTCATTGTACAGTAGATTACAGAGAATGGAGCAGCTAAGACGCTATCCCACCTATTTTTGCATGGTAATTCTTTTCCCTCCATTTTGTTTGGTTGTATTTTATTTCCTGACATCTGAAGAAAAAAACAAAACAAAAAAACATTTATAGAATATTACTGATCAAAAATGCTGCACCAAAAGTGCACAATATCTTAATAAAAGACAAATAAAAATGAAAAACAACAGCAACAAAAAAAAAACATTTCAGGCATGTTCTTGGCAAAAAAATGGCCAGGGTGTTTGACTCCAGGTGTGCGTGGGTGTGTGTGTGAGGCTGGTGGATAGGAGTTGTGTACATTGATCACAAATATGCATGGATACCGTTGTAGGTATGTTTTTTCTTTTCTTTTTTCTTTTTTTATGTGTTTGCTCCTTTGGGACATAAATAGCAGATGGAAGAATTGACAGCATCTTACTGTATGTCACTATGAATGGAAGTGGATAAAGGGACTGACTACTGTCATTTGGTTCACCCAAACTCACAACATGGGGCTTATTTAAGTCACTTCAGTTGACTTTGTGTTTGTGTTTAACATGGCTGTGCATCAGTGCTGCCAGACGTTTCTGTTTTAATTCGTCTGCTGATTTTACATGTTTCTGTTTTCTCACACACAACAGCAAAGAAACTGGCAATAAAAATGTCATTATTTTAGAGAAAGCGAAAGGAAAGGTACTTTATTTAATTTTCCGTCAACGTGGCGTAAACTTGCACTCGACTGTGATGAGAAATATGTTTTGCAACTGGGCATTGGTCCAAAGTTATTTTTAATTTAGTTTTTGTTTGTTTGTTCGTTTGTTTTCATCTAGCTGTATTTGAGGACGTAAGGTAGCTGGTTGGACACCTGCCTTCGTTTCAGCATATAGAGACTGTATGGACAGAGCGCAGTAGGAGGATGAATGAGAGTTAGATATGAAAAGCACAGAGGTGTATAGTCTATTCCACAAATAAAGTGAACAGAACTCAGTAAACTTCATGTGTGTTGACTCATTCACAGCACTGACTATATCTGACCATTACACCCAGGGTGCGAACTAGGGGGAAGCTCCCCTAGTGGTGACATGAGCTCCCCTGAAACATAATTTGTGAAATTTTGAGGTAGTTCTAAAATGTAGATATGATGACCAAATAAATGCCATTTCGGGCATGGGTTTTCTCACAGGTGTAAACTAAGTAAAATAAAATATATTTAGGGCTTATTACTCATGAAAAAAACGTGGCCTACTTGTGGGGGCCCACCCACTACACCAGCTCATTTAGTTAGCGTAGTCCATATATGTGCATATGCTCGGGAAATCTGTTAAAATGAAATCAACCTGATCCATCGGGGCATTTCATGTAAATATTGTACAGAACTATAAATGGCATCACCCATGTGCAACGAACCCGCCCGGCTCCCCCGGAGACCGTGGTATAGTTCGCACACTGATTACACCAACAGGGACTTTGCAGCTATAACTGCTTCTTCTCTTTTTAGAAGGCTTTCCACAAGATTCTATAAATTTTTGTGGGTTTTTTTCGAGCAATAGGGGCATAGTCATGCTGGAATAGAAAAGGGTCTTGTCCAAACTGTGTCGACAAAGTTGAAAGCATGACGTTGCCCAAACCCTGGAAA
>JBBIGA010000016.1:16478299-16483025 GCA_037576975.1 Alestes dentex | reverse complement strand
AAAGCAGAATGAGGTGCTTGTGTAGGAATTTAACAGACACTGGCATGGAATGGTCGTCATACTCATAGAGATGCTGATTTAAAAATAAATTGCAGTGGTCTCTTATTTTTTTCCAGAGCTGTATGTATAAAGAAATACTCATGAACACACAGCTTATTCATTTAACATATTACATTTCAAAACTTCTAAAATCATACTATATAGCAATATTTCTTGTTTTAACACTACAAAGTAGTATTTCTGACTAAACTACTAAGATACTGAGCATGGTGAAAATGAAACAGACATACTGTTTCATGTCTGAGTAGCTGAAAATGTTTTCAACAAATTACTTGCAACAATTTAGAGAGTTCTATGAATGCTGATGATATGTATGCAAATAATTTACCATATCATTTTAGAGAAGGCCCAGAAGTCTGGAGCTGCTCACTCTTTTTAATTGGCTAGCTAGTTGTGACACTGCTTATCTAACTAAGTCCAAATACAATTGGCATTAGAATTAGCTAGCTACCTACATCAAGAATATTTTGATTAGGCTCAATCTAAATTTTAGCAAAGAAAACCATTTGTATGCCAAAACGTAATGTTTATTTTAAAGTCTTTTGTTCTTTGAAAGAGAGGGAGGGCCTAACCCTGCTAGCATATTTACACCAGCCGTCTCTGGTGACAAGTTCTCCCATTTCTGATGATAAGTGAGCGCTGTAATTTAAAAAAATATTTGTAATATGCAAACATCTCATGAATGAACAATAGGAACCAGAGAGCCCCCTACAATACGAACCAGAGGCCCTCATGGAGGCAGTATTGTGCACGTGTGTCCTCTGAAATAAACAGCTTTTATAATTCAAGGCTTTCTGATAATAACCGCCAGACGCTCCCCAACTATTGGCCCCTCTGCTTTACACCAGAGCCCTCTTTGGTGCATCATGTGATGCGAAACATTTTGAAAACAGGAAATCCACCCAGTGAAAGGCGTATCCTTTGTCAGGAAAGTGAAATTTGAGGGTTACTCTTCATGAGAAAGAAGAAGTTCACACATCTCTCTTTACTGGAAAAGCCCTACCTGCTTCCTCTAATACACCACTTCCACGCACACTTCACAAACAATAGAAAGCCTCACTAGGCTCTATACAGAACGCTCGATGGAAAACAGCCGGAAGGTGACACTGGCCAGAGGAGTGTGTAGCGCGCACTCAGCTCTTGCTTTGTGCTATAGCGCGTAATAGTCTCCTCATTACTGTAAAATGATAAAACCATTAAACTGATTAAATCAAACGAATTTCAGTTAGACCTGAGTGATAATATAGTGATTATATGCAGAAGTACCTGCCAGCAGAGGGCAATATACAGCAACCTATCCACACAGTCTATAAATGTCAGGTCTGCTGTAGAAAAACGCAAGCCGCAAGTTTGGCTTGTGAAACAAGTAATACTGAAAGTGACTAGGCAAGCAGTTTAGTACTGATTATGCTTCTGAAAACTGCACCAGATGTGTGTGTCAAAGAGAGAATTTTTCTGTCAGACTTTCACATATGTCTTCAAGGTGGACCTAATTGACCAATATTCCTCCCACAAGTGTTCTCTTTCATAGAAATTGTTGCAAGGTTTGACAGAGTTTACTGAACTGTGAATAAAATCCCATTTAACTTCATGAGAAACTGTAGAGCACAGCTCGCTGCATGCAAATATCAATTGCAGATGATATTTATTTCAAATGTGTGTCAAACTGTCAGGACAGATGCTGGTAAGTTTTTGTCAAGTAACCAAATAAAATTTGTTGTAGTTTCCAACATTTCTTGTCATGTGCAAAGTGTGTTTTGTTGATTCCCTGCTGAAAAAAATACATGAAATGCAAAATGAGCTTTTATCTTTTTGGTTCTGTTTCTTTTCTAGAATGTCAGATTATAGAGAGAGACAGAAGTACTGTGTATTTAAATTGATAAAAGTGTGTTCTGTGAAAAGCGTGTAATTTGAAGGGTATATTAGCCAACTTGGTAGAATAACATTTCAAACTGGAACCCAGATGAACTTCCATATGTAGCTTGTCCAACATCACAGCAGTTGAAACACTATATGGACAAAAGTATTGGGACACCTGACCATTACACCAAAAGAGACTTGACATTGCTTTGAAATACACAGACTTTAAAATGGAATTTGTCCCCCCTTAGCAGCTATAACAGCTTCCACTCTTCTTGGAAGCTTTTCCACAAGATTTTGGAGGGTTTCTGTGGGAATTTGTGCCGATTCATTCTGTAGAGCATTCATGTTGTCAGGCACTGATGTTGGATGAGAAGGCCTGGCTCACAATCTCCATTCCAGTTCATCCCGAAGGTGTTGGATGGGGTTGAGGTCAGGGCTCTGTGCAGGCCAGTCAAGTTCTTCTACACCGAGCTCATCCAACCGTGTCTTTATGGAGCTCGCTTTGTGCACTGTCACACAGTCAGGCTGGAATAGAAAAGGTTCTTCCCCAAAAAGTTCCCCAAAAAGAATGTTGTCCAAAAACATTTGGAATGTTGGAATGTTGTCCAAAAACATTTGGAATGTTGCAATGTTGTCCAAAAACATTTTGGTATACTGAATCATTACGATTGCCTTTCACTGGAAGTAAGGGGTTTAGCTCAACCCCTTTTGTCCAAATACTGTACGTTTTATCATTGAGAATATATTTAATTCTGCTCTTTGCTCTGTTCCCCAGCTTTATGTTCATAGGACTCATAGATCTGGACACTTCTGAGAACTGCATGCACATGAGCAGATGCCTGTGGCAAAGCATGCTTCTCCTGCGGCTGCTGCTGTCAGCCACCTTGTGATGATCACTCCCTTTCTTCTGAAGGTCAGCAGTTTGCATTATCAAAAGCTATCCAGCGGGTGACATTATCTACTTCACAGGCTCTGCTTTTTCTGGTTAGGCGTCCCGTGCTCCTCAGTCTCAATCTGGTCTTGCTTGCATATCCTGAATGCTTTAGTGCTTCCTTTGCTTTAACAGACATAATTCAAGTCACTGGCTTGTTATCGAGCCCTTCATGATCTTAATCAGGTGTGGCAAAGCAAGGAAATCACCTAGCTGTGCAGTGTCTCTCAACACTGGGGTTGCAAACCGTGGAGTGTGAAACATAGCTCTTTGACAGTATGCTATTACAACATTGTCCTAACATGGTTATATATATAAGGCATGACTGTGTAACAGCCTTTGCTCTTCATGGGACCTCTGAAGTCATGCATCATTCTGTAGACATGCATCATGCCCATTTTAGGAACTCGGAGTGGAAGCAATGGGAGATATGCATGCCTGCTGTTGAAAATCGGATCAGTTGTGCCGTGGTACACAATCATCCAGACCTTAAACATCTAAAGATCCAGTTCCACACCTAAAGATCTAATTGTGCTGTGTTAATTTATCTTTAACTGCTGACAATATCCGTCATATGTACTGTGACGCAATTTATCATGATCATGAATATCACCATGTTGTCCAGCTCTACTGCCAAAGCATCTTAACTGCTGCTTTAAAACACTGAACAATGGAAAATGCCTCCTGGGCCTGTTGTTTTCTTATGAAAAATGTGATGATGAGTGAACATGTGTTTGTGGGTAGTGGGAGAGAGGGGCGTGAGGCTAGGCTATATGTTTAGGTTTGGAAATAATGTGTCTGTGAAGGTGCTGTGTGATTGTTTTGGGGTTTTTTTTTTTATTGCATTTTGTTTTTGCAATGTGTGTATGTGTGTACGTTTAACTGCCCCAGGGCTGAAATGGAAATTGTTTTTAGCTAAACCCGATACGTCTTTTCTTCTTTGCGATGAAAGCATTTGTGCATGGTCCCTGACTAAATAAACTCAAACTAAACTGGACAAAGCTTTCTGGTTTGTATAATGTATTTCTATTGCTGTTTTTAGCTGTTTCACTCTCGTGTTTTTCTTTTAATGTCTTTTTCCAGTTTTCATGAAGCAACAACCTTATTTTTGTCTCATTAATGACCTAAACATTCGGAGGTTCTGGCAACAATCAGAGGAAAAATGTCTGCATGACAACGGATCAGGTTTAAGACATTTTTGTTTACCATGGGGTGCAACAGTAATGCCTTGCATACGCTAAATGGACAAAAGTGTTGGGACACACCAGTTTTTCAAGGTTTTGGCTGGGCCCCTTACTTCCAGAGAAGGGCAATCTTAATGATTCAGTAAATCAAAATGTTTTGGACAACATTCCAACATTCCAAATGTTTTTGGACAACATTCCAACTTTTTGGGGAAGAACCTTTTCTATTCCAGCATGACTGTACCCCAGTGCACAAAGCAAGCTCCATAAAGACATGGTTCGGTGTGGAAGAACTTGACTGTCCCTTTGGGATGAACTGGAACAGAGATTTCAAGTCAGGCCTTCTTGTCCAACATCAGAGCCTGACCTCATAAATGCTCTACAGAATAAATGGGCACAAATTCCTACAGAAACTCCAAAATCTTGGGGAAAGCCTTCCAAGAAGAATGGAAGCTGTTACAGCTGCAAAGGGGGACCAACTCCATATTAAAATCTATGTACTTCATTGCAATGTCATTAATGTCTCTGTTGGTGTAATGGTCAGGCCTTCCAGTACTTTTGTCCACATAGTGTATTTCTAGTGGAAAAATCCAGCCTACACCCAGATGTCCTAATATGGGCATGATGCCGACTACAGATTGGTGACATAACTTCAGTGGTCTATAACTGTGAACAGTGTCACTTGACT
>JBBIGA010000016.1:16453299-16475799 GCA_037576975.1 Alestes dentex | reverse complement strand
ACTACATATAATCTACGTTTTGAATGAATGCATTTACATATATTGCCTATAGAGCCCAAAACAATTCATCCTGTCCATTAATGTTGATTTCATAAGGAGTGCTTCTGCCTGGACTGCACACTATGTGGCAGGCAGTGAGAAAAGAGGTCATTTATACTCTAAAGGACGCCCTAGCAAAAACATGCTGTTTAACTGTGAAGCATAAAGAGGTTATAAAATAGTTGTGGAAACAAATATGCCTGCTTGTGGTGCATAAACTTAGATAAACATCATAAGTAAAGGTAGGGGAACTAAGGCAAAATGTAGGAAACTATATAAGTTGTCATTTTTGGTAGCAGATTTGTTAGCTAATTGATGCAGCAGGCAAGTTCTGTTCGACACCCCTAATGTGTATAGAACTGCCTGTTTCACCACCCATCTCATAGTCACTAATGGACTCTGTTGTCTTCACTGTAAAACTTACCATAATGATTTTTTGGACATTCTGTCATAATTATTCTGTGTGATTTCTTTCTAATGCACAGGTCTATAACGCTGTTGTATTCCAATTAGAAACAGTTCATAGTTGATTTGTGTCTGAAACACTGACCCTGCCCTTCTTCTTTATTATCCCCTGCTAATTTGTCCAGCAGTTTCTTGGAACACATTTCATGATAATGTAAAGGTCCCTCAATCGTGAACTTGCATTCAGCCCTACAATAATCTACAGGAGGTCCCCTGTCACTTAGTGGCCCTGCTGGCTGCTCCACGCGGTTCCCTCTGTGACCCCAATTTCATCCCGTGTCCGTGCTCTCTTTGGAAACCCTTCGTCAGCTGTAATCACTTCTGATGGGTCCTCTTCTCCTCAAAGCATGTGAGGGAGCTGCATTGTGGAATCCCATGTCCATGGAGGCCATGGGAAGAAGAGAGAGAAGCAAAGCTCAAACATGTGCCCCCCCCACCCCAGCCCACCCCCACCCCAGCCCACCCCGACCCTACTCCCCCAGTGGCCGATATCCCTGTGCTGAAATGTCACCAGCATGCCTGACCCCTCCTGCTCCCGCCTGCTTTCCCATTAAGAGTTCCATCAGGGCATTGTGGGTGGGATGGGCCAGGGGTCAGAGCCAAGGAAACCAAATAGGAAGTTTTCACAAGAGTTTAGCTTTCTGCAAGCTCGTCTTTTTAAAGCAGGCAATGAAGGGTCCTCCCTGACCACCGTGTATTCATTTCAGCTCACAAAGTCTGCTTTCAAAGGAAGTCCTAAAGAGAGAAAGAGAGGAGTGAGGGCACTTGGCCATGGGTTTGACCACTGGACCGCCTGTGAGCAGCCTTGTTCATGTTAGTGTAACTGCATCCAAGTCATCACTGTGTCTGGCATTACCAACTACTGCACTTATCTGTTGCACAAAAATATGGTAAAATAAATCATTAAAGCTTAAAATTAGTAGGTGACCTATATGTTATTTTATTTAGGTCAACCAGATTGTTATAACAGAGGCGTTTAATCTTGTTTTCACCTCTTGTATTTATAGTGTTTTCCCTCTAGAATAAATTGTATTGGAAATGTCATTACTATAGAACGCCTCACTTTTCTGAAATGGTGTAAGAAAAGAAAAAAATCTTTTGAAGTACTCTGAAGTCCAAGTTGGAAAAACGTGAGCGCATTTTGGAATATTTCGATTCGTCCAGTCACTGTAAACTATTCAAACAATGGAGAAAGCAGCTGGTATATTTAAACAGAATAAAAATTTGAATGGACAAATAGAGTTACAAACTTAAAGTGATAGTCAAATCAAATTTGCACAAACCACCCCACACTTCAGAAATAGTGAGTCAGCCAAGATATGTTTAATGTCTGACATCTGCAGCCAAAATTCTGCCTTCAAGGAGGCTGTTTCTGCTGTTTTCAATGTACCTTTGCCTATTTTTATAGCTAACAATGTATCATTCAGTGTCATACAGCAAACACATCATGGCCTGTGGACTACAGTTGGGATAGGGCTGTTACTTCAAATGTTGTGTTTTTTTCCCAAATGACCTCTTTAATGCATAGGTACCATTAAATATTAAGGTTTGTCCTTTCCAAGTCATGTATACGAGCCCAGGGTGAGTGTAATTAAGTGAGAAGCGCTTGGCCAGTGGGTTCAGGCCTCCTGCTGAGTCAGTGTGCTCTGTGTCTGTGTGTGGCATGGCGGCAAAACTGGACCTCCGTCTCCTCGGGATGCTTTTGTGTGCTGTCCAAAGGCAGCGAGTTCACTGAGACACCAAGTAGGAGAAGGGGAGGGGAGGGGGAACCCAAAGGGAAAGCGGCCATCAAAGGCTATCTTCACATTCTCCTGATCGCTGCACGCTAATGCATTGTGATCTCAATAGCCCAGAGGCTGAACAAAGGGAGGAACGAGTAGAGATTCACAAACGAAAAGAAATAATGGATGTCAAAGCCTCCTGGAATAACCGTCATCAGATTCATTTGGAAGGGAGAGGAGTAAGAAATAAAAAAGGACTGTCAGTGGCCATTATTTATGCCAATAGCTATTATTATTTAATGAAAACATGCGTCCTTGGGTCTTGTAGTCAAGCCTCCTTTTAATCGGCACTTCATCACCAAGCTCTACACTGTCTCTCTACGGACAAGACAATATCTCAGTGTTTGCTGAGGCAGTAATTTATGTAATTTACGGCACGCTGCCATATATGTCAGGCCTTGACAGATAAAGTAGGCCTACAACCGTGTCCACCTGAATATATCTGCCTCGGTCAATAGGCCCATTATAACTACAAACAGATGTGTTTTTCTCAGCCTGATCTTTCTGTATGGTTAAAAATCGGCAGAGGGATCCTAAATCAAATAAACATTGCGATGAGATTGCTCTGTGCAGGGTTTTCCAAGAAGCACATGGCCGGGCTGAGAATAGACCCAACTGCTGTTTGCATTGTGTCTTCCGGCTGACGAGCTCTAAGTGTCTTTTATTGAATCCGCATCCATTTAGAGAGCTGAAAATTACGCTCTCGCAGACTGCACTCAGCTATGACAGTAATAGCCTTAAAGGAATACTCCAGCGTTTTCCAACTTAACCTCCAATCTGCTGCATCTGTATCATGCCCTCGATTACCACGGAAACCAGTCATTTCAACATGTTTCCCACACTTCAGAAAGAACGGAAAAGAGCTAGACTCAAAACTTACCAAAGATAGAAGTCATCGGTCATTTGCCTTTTTTTGAAGTATATAATTGATAAACTGTAGGGACAAAAGTACTGGGGTGCCTGACCAGCAGGGACTTTCATGACATTGCATTTAAATACATGGCCTTAAATAAGGAGTTGATCACCTGTTTGCAGCTATAACAGTTTCCACTCTTCTTGGAAGGCTTTCCACAAGATTCTGGAGTTTCTGTGGGAATTTGGGCTCATTCATTCTGTAGAGCGTTTGTGAGGTCAGGCATTGATGTTGGACAAGACGACCTGGCTCACAATCTCTGTTCCAGTTCATCCCAAAGGTGTTGAGTGGGAGGTCAGGGCTCTGTGCAGGCTAGTCAAGTTCTCTTACACCAAACTCATCCAGCCATGTCTTTATGGAGCTTGCTTTGTGCACTGGGGCACAGTCATGCTGGAACAGAAAAGGTTCTTCCCAAAGTGTGTCACAGAGGTGGAAGCATGGCATTGTCCAAAATGTCTTGGTGTGCTTGATTTTGTACACTTGTGACTTAAATCACCTGAATTCAGTAATTAGGAGGTGTATCCCAATACGTTTGTCCATATAGTTTATATAAGATATATATAATTTTCACAATTTTCGTCAATATTCACAATATAAAATATAATCAGAATTGGCTGATGAAATTAACCAGTTAACTCGTCTGCAGCCTGTCTCAGCGTCCCAAGATGCTGTTAGCAGGATCTATTCTCCATATGTTACTGACAGCTATTTAAAATACTACAATATTATCACAATCCAATAATGTCCAAAATATCATTAAAACCTATTGTAAATCACTACTGCAGTATTGGCTTTTACACTACTGATATTTTATGAAGGTGCAATATGCAAATAAGCTCTCTAACCAGTCACAGTCCCAGATGAGTGAGTCTGATGAATCAAGGTGTTCATGTAATTATTAATAAGCATGAACTGCTGGATCAGATAACAGTGGGGAACATTAATCTGAAAACGTCACACTGTGCCACCTAACTTAGTGTAATTAAAATCATAAACCTTCACAGCATGCATCGCTTTCTTTTATTCTTTTTGTTATTCTGTTGTTTTTTTTTTTAATTATTTTATTCATCCTATATTCTGTTTGTGTCACTGGTATTATCTTTGTTTCAATGCACTACAAATAGTCTTGGCAGGGGAAACTACCACAGTCAGTTTTTTGTGGTGTGTGACCCAATGTGAAGACATATTCTGCCAAGTGTTATCTTGTGTGACCACTAAAGCATTTTTGGGTTCTATATTTGTTCTTATGCAGGGAGAGTTCTGAATATTTGTAATTGCTTCAGCAAAATTTTGGTGGGAAATCTCACAATCTGGGAATGTTGTATAAAGTCTTGAGAAAGCCATGTGTGGTGTGTGTGTGTGTGTGTGTGTGTGTGTGTGTTTGAGGGGTGAAGGGCGGGGGAAGTTAAAAACTTTAGGGAGGGTTGAGGGCTGGACTGAGGAGGGGTGAGAGGAGTGGGTTTGTAGGGAAGAAGTTTGGGAGGGGAGGGTTTTTTTGGTTTTCACTCTTGTTCTCACAGTCCTCAGTCTCTCAGAATTCCCGCCACTTCACTCCCCCAATCCTGTTTCACGGCCACTGGCTCTCAATGCAAGACTGTGCAGGGTGTGTGTGTGTGTGTGTGCGTGCCTGCATGCATGCCTGCGTGCCTGCGTGCATGTGTGTGTGTGTGTGTGTGTGTGTGTGTGTGTTTGTGTGAGTGAGAAAGAGAGAGAGAGAGAGAGAGAGAGAGAGAGAGAGACATGGGGTTCAGTGCTGAAGGGTCTCATTGATGCAGTTTCCTTTGGGTTCACTGGGTTCATGGAGTGAACTGTACAAGTGGGTACTGTTTTTTTTTCTTTACACGATGGAAATGAGATCATTCCGAAGTTCCCAGAGAGTGAATGTGGATAACATATGTATGTGGGATTGTGCAAAAGTCTTAGGCCACCTGAGAAAATCATATTTAAAGCATTTTTATCTGGACAGTATGTCTTTTATTTGCTATGAAAAAATACAGTTAAATAAAAAAATTGATTATTAATGTATATAATAGTAAATACACTCAGAGAAATACTTTTAATCAATTTTCGTGCCTGACCAGATACTTTCACACAGTATTTTCACAGTATTTTACACACTACATCAGTTTGGCATGATGTAGGCCTGTACGTAGCTCATGTTTTATGGTTCCTTAAGAAGGGTGGTTACACTTTCTATAGTCTTCTTAGAGTGCACAGATCCAACTTCCCAACCACTTGTTTGGATGCCATGCTTTGTTTGGGATTGAGCTCTTTTGAAAAGGGCGTCTTAAAGAGCTCGGGCAGCATATTGTGCCATTGCCACCCATGGCTGGAGATCAGAGGGAGAGAGTGAAAGGAAGCGGAGGGCCAGAATAGGAGCGGAGTGGCCGCTTAGGGTCATAGATCACTTAACTGATCACATTAACTTGTAAGAATGCGGAGCTGAAGTGCTTCTGCCCTGATGGTGGGGACAGCCGGATAAAGGGGCTGCCGGGTCAGAGACTGACCGTCTGGAAATAACATTATTGTTCAGATCATGCCCTCATAGAACGGAGGAATTTTTAAAAATGCATTAGAAAGAATGTCAGGTTAAAAAAAAAAAGCTTTATAATGCAAATTAATTCAAATTGAATTTTACTTGCGTGAAATCATCTCTCCAATGGAAACAGAACGGAGAGATTTTAATTGATTTAGAATACATTTTCTGCAAAATTGTATTGCTTTCTTTGATTTATCTTTGTGGCTGTTCTTTGACGCAGCAGATTTTTATCGCTCCTGAATAAAAGTGCGAGGGAACCGCTTTTACAGCAGATCTCACCTCTGCATTTCACACTCAGTCTAGCAGAGCATGAAAATAAGGCATGTGTTAGTAATGTCCTGTATATTCTATATGTCTTCTGAAATTGTGTGACGTTTTCCGATTCATATTTTTTTAAATGAGTATGTAATAGTGCATTTATTTTATTCGGGTTAAAACACTCAGGTGCAATCAGTCAGTAATTGCAGATGCCATTTAAGCAGACTAGCCTTGTGAATTCACACGTGTTTTCAGGACAGGAATGCTAATCATGCTGATAATTGGTAGTTTAGAGGGCTTTATAAATGCTCCTCTGCTGCTGTATTTCCTCCAAAATAATGAGTTTGCGTGTGCGTGTGTGTGTGTGTGTGTGTGTGCATGTGCATGCGTGTGTGTGTGTGTGTGTTTTGAAAGAGAGTTATTAGTAGGGTGCATTCATTCAGGAAGGGGGAGGGGTATTTTCTGCATTTAGCATTAGCTTTAACATTGTTAAAGCTGAAGCTAATTGCAGGGAATATTCATACCAAGGTCTTGAATTAGTGGTCCATCTTATCTCACGGTAATTTGATTAATTTACAGCTCCTTAGGAATGATTCAGTGTATCACAAATTCCAAATAGTAGCATGCTTCCATTATTATAGCATTAGTGTTAATATTTTTTAAAACATACACTAAATACAGAAATGTGACTGGAAGTAATATTTATGCAGGAACAGTTTATTTTAATAAAAAACAAAATTTGATACGGTCCATTAAATAAGTGCTTTGTTTGTTCGTTATTTCTGCTCTGGAGTTCTTCTCTCTAATGTTGTCACAGGGAGATCCCACCTACTAGTTTCCCACCCACAGGTCATAGGAGAGCTCAACATTAAATGCCAATTCTGTTGGGTCAGATGCCCACAGATCCCTGTGAGTGATGAGGAGAGGCAGGTACCAGACCCTATATATGCAGTATATATGATGCCATACAAGGACCCTTTTCGGTTCCTTAAAGGACTTTTTAAAAGACAGTTTTGTAAATGGCTTAAGTCCAGCAACCCCACTGACCTTAAAAACTACACTATATGGACAAAGGTATTGGGATGCCTGACCCTTACACCAACAGGGACTTTAATGACTTTTTAGACTTTAATATGTTGCCTCCCCTCTCAGCAGAGACCTTTGCCTCCTTCACTGAAAAAGTGGCGGCTCTCAGTAGCCAATTCTTTGAATCACACAGGATCAACCTGCGTCCCACTATACATACCCAGGTAAAAGTGCATCACTTCTTTCTTTTATCCCTCTTATGGAAAGTGAGGTATCCAAATTCCTGACTCGTATCCATCCTGCTACATGTCTGCTTGATCCTATCCCTACATGGCTCCTCCAAGCCAACTCTCCAACCATCACCAGAGAGGCAGAATCCATCACTATCTTCAAAAACCTCCTGAAGTCTCACCTATTCAGAGAGCATCTGCTCTCCTGCTGCACTATTTATCTTCTTGCACCACTCCTACATTAAGATTTTAGCACTTAGCACTCTCCTCCAGTTCTCACACTGTCCTGAAACTTGAGTGCTTCCTCGAGATGTAAGTTGCTTTGGATAAAAGCGTCTGCCAAATGAATGCAATGTAATGTAATGTAATGAGGTATTTGAGATGTAATGAGATACGAGTATAAACATTTTTGGAAGAACCCTTCAATTGGGCAAAAGGTTTTATACCTTCAAATGGTCCTTCAGACATCACAAACCTCATTTACAAAAGTGGTTTGTTGGGGAACCAAAAGCGTTTTTTTTTAATGGCATTACGTAAAGAATTCTTCGCAGCATGTACTCACCTAGAGAGAGGAAGGACAGTAATGCTCTCTTGGATTCCTGCCCATAGATGACTGTGGCATCACCAGGGGCCAAACATATGATCTCCTGATGAAAAACTCAGGTGGTTGCACCATTTTTAAAAAATATATATTTAGATAACTGATTGTGATATATCAATCAATCAATTTATACAACCCTACTCACAACTCTAGGAACACCCTGCTCTCTCCCTCCCTCTCACACCAGCTCAGAGTCGTGTGAGTATGTGTGTGTGTGTGTGTGTGTGTGTGAGCTCCACATGTGGTATTGTGTCTCATGGTTTGCATGTGCCTGTGTGTTGCCGTGCTCTCTCTGACCCCCTCTCTGGCCTCTGGCCTCCACCCTCTGCTCGCTTCTGAAGGCCATTCACGTTGCCCTCATCAGTGTGCCATTCTCCACAGAGGGTTCTTCATGAATTCAGTTCAAAGTCATGTGAGCCACGTGTGCTCTTGTGCATGTACATGTGCACATGTCATGAGGAAAAGGCAAAAAAGTCCCCTGTTATCAAGAAACATTATATGCTGTCTGCTGGAACACAATTGGCAATTATCTTTCAGGATGAATATAAGGTTCACATGGGATAAAAATTGACCTATTTGTTGTGCAGATTTAGCATCGGGAGAAATTCCAATTTCCTGAGAAATTGTAATGACACTTATACAGAGTTGCTGTTTAATACTGTGCTTTATGCTACAACACTGGACTATATGTGTTATGTGAAACAAAACTAGTCACAACAATATTGTAATTATGCTAGATTCAGTTCTAATACATGCCAAAAAAAAAACACACCCAACCTCATGACCTGTCCCACAGTGTTTGTTAATTGTTAATACTCAAACAAAATAAAATCTTCAATCAGAATCAGACATTTTTTGAGCAGTTTGAGGAAATTGCTTGTTATGACTGAACAGACACAGAAACTACATAAAGATAAAATAGAAGTTAATTACAAGTAATACAGAGTTTACATTCACGGCATTTAGCAGACACTTTTTTCCCCAAAGCGACTTCCATTCCCTAACTACAGGGACAGTCTCCCTGGAGCAACTTGGGGTGAAGGGTCTTGCTCAGGAACCCAGTGGTGGTATGCTGAAAGTAGGATTCAAACCCATGACCTCTTAGTCCATGAGTATCCTACCCATTAGACCACCAGCGTGGTTAGAAGTGTGTTACTGCATGTGATGGATCATACTAACTGCAACATCTTTCAGTCACTCAAGAAGTGACTGAAGCTTTCGGCCAGGAGAAGATGTCATCAGGTGGTGTCCAACCACAACGCCCTCCAGTTGTCGGGTCAGCCGTGGTGGCCAGTCACTTCCCGTGTTCTCCTGGCTTCAAGCTTAACTCCTCCCTCCTACTCTATAGCCAGCAAGAGGCTCTCTCTGCTGCGGACAATCTGGGGAAAATGAAGTTTTCTCCCCAGGTCCACCCTCATCTCCCACAATGGAGTTGTGTGCAGGAGGCCCTTTTGTGGTTCTCTAGGAGGATGATGGTCTCTCCCCCACCCAGATGAATTGGGTGGATGGCGCAGGTCTCGTGTGGGCTTGACACTTTTTCCGTCTCTCATGCACCAAGATGTTGGCCAGTGTCCTGAGGACGTTGTCATGGTGCCAACGATATCTTCCTTGGTGAGAACAGTCTAACACCCAGCCAGTATGTGCACCATTGTGCTTCTTTCTCCACATAGCCTGCACAGAGGGTCCTCCCTCAGTCCCTACCTGTACAGATTTGTGGTCTTGGGAGGGTGTTATATACTGAATGAAGCAGGAACAAGATGCAAAAGGGCTCCAGTCACCAGAGTTCAGGCCAAGTGACCTAATGTTTTGACAAGTCCCACTTCACGCAGGCCCCGTGTGATCCAAGCTCGAGATATTCTTCCTTCCTCCTCTAGCTGTTGGATCTCAGCTTGGACCATGTCTTTCATTCGCCTTTTGTCTGCCTTCCCCCCACTGCTAGAAATGGGATGCTCTGAGTCTCTGGCGCCCAATGCACGGGTTCCTGATGATGTCCTTCAACTTCAGGAGGCTTTCTGCCTGAGCTACTGATGTGTCTGCTGCCCATTTGCATCCAGATTGTGTAGTGATAGCCCTGCACTTTGCCACCTTGAACTCTTCAATGAGCGATGATAGGGGTAGTTGTAATTGACTGGACCAAATATAGAGCCCTACTGACATGAAGCTTGGTGGGATGCTGAGCCATTTACGGAGGTGCTTGTTGACTCGCCGCTCTATTCCTTCCACTGTTGTCATAGATACTTATCAGAAGCCACAAGAGTCACGGTAGCAGACCATGCTGGAATAGCCAGGCTCTGAACTTTCCAGGAAAGCCTGACCTTTCAATTCCTCTGTTTGCTTCTCCGTTATGGACATGCTGTCTATGTCTAGACTTCTTTGGCTTGTGTCTCATTCAAGCTCACATTGACACGTCGTCTAGCGTCTTCAGGATCCACCTAGCTTGTCCAAGGGTAGCTGTTGTGATGGTCAGGTAATCCATAAAACCACTTATTGCAGGTTGGCGAATGCCAGACTCCATTGTTGGCCCTCTGGATTCCTTCCTTGCAGCTGTGTTAAGCAGGTTCATCCCCATGATAAACAAGATAGGGGAGATGGTACAGCCAGTTATGATGCCCTTTTCCAGGGTTGTAAAATGGCCAGTCTGGAAGCTCAGCTCAAATCCTTCAAAGTAGTTTGTGACCATTTCCTTGATGCAGTAAGGATTATGGTAATGTTCCATTGCTGCATTGATAAGACCACTGATCCATAGGCATTGGCCAAATTGAGCCAGACAACAGTTAAGTTGCCTTTACTCTCTTTGACCTCCCTGATTAGCTGGCTGAGGATGCTTATGTGCTCTAGACATGCAGAAAAGCCAGGGATGCCATCCTTCTGGAATGATGTGCGCTTGTTGTTCACCAGGAAAGTGGTCTGCCTCTTTGCCAAGACAGAGAAGAACACCCTGCACTCGACACTCAAGAGGGAGATGGTACAGGACTGGCCAATATTGGAGGAGTCCATTTCATTGGGTACAAAGCACCCTTCTGCTCTCTTCCAAGCTGCTGGGATTGTGCCCTTTGCCCAGATTTTCCGCAACAGCTTACATAACCTGTGCAGGAGCTTTTTCTCTTTTGTACACCTTGTAGGGTATAGAACTTGGTCCTGGAGCTGATGCCAACTGGGCTTTCTGTATGATGTCCTGGACTTCTCTCCATGTGGGCTCCCTGATGTCCAGCTTTTCCTCTGGGAGTTTGCTTCTTCCAATCCTAGGGTGGCTGGCCACAGCTTGGACTCTAAGTGGGTCATTGTGGCTTTCTTTGAGGAACTCCTCCACAACTTCTTTGGGACTGGTCAGTCTCCCAGATCTTGTTTCACCCAGCAGGGTCTTGATGAACCTGTATGGGTCTTTGATAAACTGAGCTCGCTTGACCTCCTTCTCCTTTCTCAGTCTTGGAGACCTTTCAGCCCTTTTCAGCCTGTGTAGTTTCCCTCAGAGCTCAGTGGTCAGATCTTTTGATGCCCTCCTTTTTTCAGAAGTAGCTTGTTTATTCTGCCTGTTGAGAGACTTAAGTTCGCCTCTCAGCTGCAGGATCTCCCTCACCCGCATGTTGGGCTTCTTCTCAGGTGCTCCTTGCTGCCACCTTTCCTCTTCTCTGTGCCAAACCGTTCTCTAGACATGGTGATGACAGTGGTCATCATACTTTAGAACTTTCTTTCTATTGTGCCTGCCAGTGTGGCCTCCAGAACTCTGTCCAGATCCTGGTCTAGCTGGGTCCATGCTGTAATGTCTTTCGCTGGGGGCCATTTCACATTCTCTCTCATAGATTTAGTGGATGGGGCAATGTTGGGAGTGTCCTTCCTTTGGCTTTGGGGTGGGACAGATGCTGAGAGGTCTTCAGTACTGTGGGGTGTCTCTTGACTGGAGACCTCCTGCATTTCATTGAGTGTCTACATTATGTGCTGCATCTGTTTCTCCCCTCTTCCACAGGTGGTCTTGGATTGGTGGATGTTCAGTCCCCTTGTGCTTTTACAGATCTTCCTGCAATGGCACTTCACTTCAAACACCTCCCCTTTAAGTGTTTTTTTGGGTGAGCCATCTCGTTATCCATGTCCTTGCTGTAGCCGTTACTGTTGTGTCCGTCCCATTGAGACTCTCTTCTCGCACCCCCCTCTGGGGGAATGGTTCATTGAATTCCTCCGTAGCAATGGTTGGTGCCCTCTTGTAAGTGCTTTGAAGAGAGGTTGCTAAACTCACTCACCCATGCCAGTCATCTGGAGGTCATCTGTCTTTCCAGCATCACCAATCTTCCTTGGTTGCCATCCAGCCTTTCCTGGACGTCACTGGTAAACCAGGGGAATAGTGATGGATTACACTAACTGCAACCTCTTTCAGTCACTCAAGAAGTGACTGAAGCTTTTGGCCAGGAGAAGATGTCGTCAGGTGGCATCCAACTTTCCTTGGGCATTTTTACCCTGAACCACAATGCCCTCCAATTGCTGGTTAGGGACTGGTGACTTGTCACTGCCTATCTTCTCCTAACTCCTCCCTCCATAGCCAGCAAGAGGCTCTCTCCGCTGCCTCGCCCAACCTGAGAGTGGCCATCTTCCTCTACCTCCCTGCCATCCCCAGTGCTGTAAGGGCCTTCAAGGTTAAACACAAACATTTTGAATTTTGTAAAAGACATCCAATTTGAAGTGTGTAAAAACATTTCAACATATTTTTACTTGTATGTAGAATTTTTAGAGTGAATCTTTAGTAAGGAGTCCTGGCAAAGGGTTGCCAGTGTTTTCTACCTGACAGAAAAACACCGGTTAGGTGTGACCTATACAGTACTTGCAGAAGGCCTAGGATGTTTCACTCACAAAACTAGTCCCACACACTCAAAATTAAATCTTTTTACTTATTTATTTGTTGATTCCTCTGTCACTTCCAAATTATTCTGACACTTCAGTCAAGTGCCTGAAAGCTTAACGAGTGGAAGAGTTTGCTAAACTATATCTACTTAAAAATGAAAAAGAATGGGATGATTCTCAGTTGGGCATTTCAGGAATTTAACAATACTGTTTTCTGAAACTTATTGATGAGACAAGTGTAGTGCTGAAAACAATAAAGCCTGAATGTTCAGCAACTTTTTGTGTAATATCTGTGATTAGTTTATTTGCTATGAAGTAAAAAAGCTGAACCCTGTGGTGATACTATCATTTTTGTGAGGACTTTTAGTTCTCATACATCATCCTTATCTGAAGGCCCTCAGTGTTTCCCACTGGTCAACTGTGTGTCATCTTACATGAAAACAGTCTGCATTTTATTTGAATATTTAAGTCAGTTAGCCTGCTTCTCAGGCCCTGAGCCAAAAGTTTTCCTCTTGGTGATTAGAATTGTCTGTTTGTCTTCTTAATAGATGCACAACTAAATGCATCTGTGCTTTTACATCGTATATTTACTATGCACACCCACAGTGATTGTAATGCATTGAAAGTACTTGATTCAAAGGTGTACATTATTTCCAGATTAATAAAATATAACAACACAGTTTTGTCTTTGAGTTTAGTCACTGTGGGTGATAGCTGTATTGGTGGAATGTAGTTGATTTAGATCAGTTACATTCAGTACAGTTTGCAACACAGGGAGCAATATTGCTTTTGACCTTTGATCCAGTCATGACAGGTCCTCAACTTTCTCTTTGTAACTGGGAAACCTGTTCACAGGATTTCTTGCCTGTCGTCACCTTTTGGTGTCCAACACACTTCCACCTGCTGAGGCCTGTCATTTCAATAAGAACAACGCCGATCTGTTCCTGCACACCTGGCCACACTGGCCCAGTCCACCTGTTCTGAATTGTGTATTGCACCACCTGGCAGACTCATTACTGACTCATTAACTCACTGCTGGATTTCTCATCTCTTGCTTAAAGCAGACAGAGGACAGTGGAAAGCCTTCATAGCTAGATTTGTTTAACTCACAAAATGCTACATCAGGGAACAGAAAGGTTTCTTTCTCTATACATGACACATCTGTCATCACAAGTGATCCTCACGCTGCTACTATTTTTTCACAGATGTGCGCTGATGTGCCTGGTTCTGTCTCCTCTGTCCTGGACAGCTGGAGATCCATCATCAGCCGTGACATTAATCCTAATTAGGTTAGAACTGACGTAGTACTGTTTAATGTCCAGTCAGCTGAATTAAGCAGGATATTTACAACAGTCCTGCTGACCAAAATGGACTATAGAATCGATAAAATAGTAATAACAAAAGATACTTCACCCAGAAATGCTTACATTTCTAATGATGAACATAGTCAGCAGAGATTAATTATCATTTTACAAATGAGATTAGGCCACAGGTTTTAGGTTCCAGCTTTCATTCATTCACTATTATCATGTAAGCATTTCTGGCTGCAAAGCACTGCTATAAAATGTGCCTGGGAGAAAGGATACCATGTTCTTTTCAATGGAACAGAGTCCATCTATGGAGAATGTGAGGGAACGAGAGGGTTATGATGTCTGAAAGGAGACTACTAACCTTACATGGTCAGTTACATGGTCAGGCCTGTAAATCTACTCAAAATACAGCTTTGAAGCTCGGATTCTTCTTCTGCTTCTTCTTCTTCTTCGTCTTCTTCTCCTTCATCTTCTTCTTTTTCTTCATCTGCTTCTTCTTCGTCTGCTTCGTCTACTGCTTCTTTGTCTGATTTTTTTACATATTAAACATATTAAAGTGTTTTCCAGTAAAAAAAAAAGGAACCACTGTCTAGTCCCAGTTTGATTTGTTGGGTGCCCCTATGTCACATAGAATCAAAGTTATTGTAATTTAAAAAATATGTAGTAATAACCTCTACTGGGGTTTTAAAATTGGTGTCACAAATAAATGCCAGTAATTAACAAAAAATGCATGATTTCTTTAAATTTAGGTCTTAGCAACAAACAGAAAAAAACCCAGGAGAACTTTCAGGATAGTCTCTGTCCACAAGTGGTTTGAGAAAACCCGCAGTGAGAGGGGGGGTCCAGAGAGCGGCCGGGTGGTGGGCACCCAGCGAAAGAGCAGCAAACGGTGTGCGGTTTTAGACAGAGACCAAACACCAGTTACAGACTGTTTCACACCAGTTTCACTAAACAATAAATTACACCTATATGTTGACTGCTGTGTGATCTTTTTCTTTAAAATGCAGGACACTGTGTTCTCCATGTACATGGTGTTCCTCACTCACCTGTAAAGCTTCATGCAGTGATTTATAGGAGTGAAAGTGTGTGGCAATTGGTACAAAAAGAGGAAGTGGAAGAGTGACATGGGGGGAGCAAAGCTGTGCTTCACCTCCTTGTGGGGGGTTAATGAGAAACACTCCGATCACATGATCAGCAGAGGGGACCCAGTGCTGTGCCAGAGCCGCCATGGTAGGTGTGAGGAGCCTCGTTGTCATGGAAACAGAGACAGTCATGCTTTGGGAGGTCTCACTGTGGCGTTTAGCCTTGTGCAGTTTCTGGCCCTGCAGGGTGCATCATTATGGATGCGCTATGGCAAAAGGGGGTGCTGCGATGCACACTTTAGTGTTTTCCCTGCTTTAAACATTCCCTGACTTAATGCACCTTGTTAGCTGATTATTAAGATCCAGATTAGTCAGAACAGTCGTGCAGGAGAAGATATGGACTTAATCCTGATCACTGATCACTAATGCCTAATCACTCTTAACCTAAACCCATTAACACATTTGCCTTATCAAATTCAGATGATCCTGAAGGGGATGACAAAATCAAGTTATTATTTTTCTTTCTTTTTTTTCCCACCATTTCAATGTAAATACATAACCACCAATTTAATTTTATTGTGAGTTTGCAATGAATTACATTTACTCTTGATTTCTATTATGTGTTTATAAATTTGTGTCTGAACTTCTAACTTTTCCCACTTGCAACATGATAACAGATGGTTATCTTATTTCAGTGCAATCAATGGTCCTCTGATCTAGACATTTCTGCTTATTTCAAGAAATTTTGAAATATAATAAATGTTGCTTACTACTGACACGTTTGTTTCTTTATACACACAGTTAAATATCATTTTCATAAGATTTTCTCTAGTATTTGGAATACTATTAATCTATATTTTCTTCCCTTCTTTCTTTCTTTCTCTCTTTGTTTGTTTGTTTTGTTTGTTTGTTTGTTTCTTTCTTTCTTTTCATGCCAGTCACTGCTCTGTGACACTATGGGACTGTGTTGGAGCCTCCACCTGCTTCCTCCCAGACACATGACACACCACTGCATCTCTTGGAATTGCTTCTAACACTACAGCATGATTGAACAAGACCTGAAACCTTAACTGCCAGGTCTGATCAGTGATGTCAGTGATGGAGGGAGGACCCTTCTAGCTACCCAGAGAGCAGGACCACCCGCTCTTGCACTAGAGGACAGAATTAAAAAGAAATACACTGACAATCCCAGCCAGTCAAAGTGAAAATGTAAATAATAATTACAGTCTTGGGGTATTGATCTTATTCCTAACTGGGTTTTAGGGTGAGGAATTGCACTGCATTCACACAAGAGCCTGAGAGATATGGAACACTTTCAGTCACTATTGAGTGAAACTCAGTAATGCCTCAGGAAGCATCTGTTATGCAACAGCTGGAAAAGCGTTAGCTTGGGCTTGGGTCCAGCCACACTGATCTGCATGGGTTACTCAGCTTCTGATGACTTTTTGTTTGTTGTTTGGAGAAAGTTGATCATGGCCTTTTTAAAAACTGCCCTAACATCAAGCAGCACCATCTTTTAGCTTAGAATCGGGTTACAGATAGAAATAACATAAACAGAAAATAAAATGATTTGAAAAAGGATATAGAGAAAAAAAAAGCACCTAATAGGCCGACCTAAAGATTTTTCTTATGGATTCTCCATTTTTAGTGATATATCTTTAGTGATATATACAGTAAATCAAAAGACTGATCCCATTTCTAAATAATCAAACAAGAATAATATTACTAAAATACTGTTATTTAAAGAAAAGAATGAAATCATGAAATAAACACCAGAAGATGTTCTTTATGCAAAGTAAATACAGTATAAAAAGGAAAACGATAAGGCTTTCGACACATTTTCGGTCAAGCTAAGGGAAGGGTCCAACAGAGCATATTCTGTGTATGTACAGGACAATTTTCTTCATGTCATATATGGAATAATTTTAGGGTTTTAGTCCTGTCCTATAATGTAGTACAATAAAAACACTGCATGAGCGAAACACTTCATCATTACACATCATAGTGCTTCCATATATTCTCATGTGGGGCCTGGGGCTCATAGGGTGAAAAACACCATCATAGGTGGAAAACACCATCAGTCATCAGTCCACTGTAAAGCCGTTTTAGCATTTACTCCCAAAATGTATCTGCCCTGTTTTATAAAACATTCTGCTTCTTTTAAATATTCATCATTTCCTTCAATGGCTGATTAGCAACTGTTTGCTAGTGTTAGCTATCTTTGGCTGTCAACACTCTTTCCTGTCTAGGGCAAAACTTTGTCATTTCTGGGGAAACTATCAAAAAATAAAACCTTAGTCTAGCTGATTTGCTCATTTTGCCGTGAAGAAGAGGCTAATCATTCTCTCTCACTGTGACGGGACAGTTTTCTGCTCTAATCATTTTTGCTGTCTGCTCTGTCCCTGCAAACAGTGTAAACTACCCAGGAAACACAAATGGAGATATGAACAAGCTACAGTGAAATGCAGTGATAGGGAAAAAAAATCTGTCTAAAAAATCTGTTATATCGGCATTTCTTGTAAGTATTATAACCGGGTCGGTTTATTATCAATGAAACATTTTATGCATTCGTGCACGTCTCTCAACTAGTCATCTACTAATTTAATCATTTTTAGGTGTCTAAGAGTCTGTAAGGCCACTGATCATATCTGTTGTATTTATGTATTTGCTCATTTTTTCATTTGTACAAAGCTGCAGATATTTCTGCGGTAGGGAAGTTTAGATAATGTGGCTTGATAGGTATAATCAACATACAACTCTAAAGAATGTGTTAGTCATGTGAGTCCGGCATACCTTGGGTACTGAAAATAAAACTGTAAAAAAGCCCAGGTACCCTATAAGTCCAACTGCTCATTGCATTTATATAAAATAAAAGTGTTTTGCTTTTACGGCCCCTCTTCAAATAAGAAGTAGATCAATCTATAGAGAAATGAAAGTGTGTGTGTGGGATTGTCATGCTTGATTATACACAGTCATGCTTTAAAATGATTTGGAATTCACCTTGTGAATATCAAACCTAAGTAAACTTGTGTCGATAATTCCTTATAACCTGACCCGTGTTGAGCCCTTGGGTTTCTTATACACATTAGGATTCCTTAGAATGCTTTAAAAATGTATTTATGCTTTAGAAATGCTTTAGAAATTGATTAGCTGGATAAATGAAGAATTAATTGTAATCATTTCTGTATTTTTTTTCTAGATGATTTACAAAAAACAGATTTGAACTGATCATTTCAATAATTAACCTTTTCCCCCCTGAAACAGAATTAGTTTGGCTGTGAAGATTTGCCACGATAATGGACACTTTAAACCCACCACCTAATATTTAAAAGAAAAAGTAAAAAAAAAAAAAAAAAAACCAGAAATAACATACATGGTGTAAATATGTCAATGTTTTTACTCTTGCTATGATGTGATTTTGAGTGTTTATTGGTGTGTGTGAGGCAAAACTCTTCAGACCGCTAACCTTAGCTGCTAATATGGGAAATAATACATCTATACATCTTAAACAACATTATAATATAGGCATTAAATTGAAACATTCATCCCTATATTTGGAGAAAGGGCACATTTGATTTTAAAACAGTGTTTCATGGTATGTTTTAAGTACTGCAGGTTTTTGTTTTTTTAAAATAAATTCCAAAATAAATAAATAAATAAATGTAATGAGCAGTTGGACGTAAAGGGTACCTGGGCTTTTCCTATAGAATAAGCTATGATGAAATAAAACAGCAACTACGATGAGATAAAACAGTACATGTGATGCAACCCAACAGCAAATAGATAATGTTATTAAATAAAAACATCTAATAGGAACAAAATACAGCTCATCTGATTCAATAAAACAGTGAATGTGGAGGAAAACAGCCAATATGATGAAATAAAAGAGCAAGTGTGAAATAAAACAGCTCGCGCATCCTCTAGAGGAAGCCATACTAATCCTCTCTCTCTCTCTCTCTCTCTCTCTCTCTCTCTCTCTCTCTCTCTCCCTCTCTCTGTCTGTCTTGTACTCTCTGTTCTTCATGGCGAGATGCCCTACTCCATCACGTGATCCAGAGGCTACCTGCCCCAGATTGGTCAGATTGGCTTGGCCCCGCCCCTCTCCCTTTTCCCCTATAAGGCAGTGGCAGGGCTCGGATCTGTGACGTTATTCTTAGCCTGGGCTCAGTCAGAAGGAGAGATAAGGGCCTAAACTGACCTGAGAATGATATTTAACAACACTAAACACTAACAGTTCTAAAGTGAAGCATAAACTTGCTAAGGCACCTTCCTCCTTTGCTTTGCCAGCTGGCAGTAATGGCAATGACCAATATGGCCATCCAGCGTCCCTTGGATGGAGTGTGTGAGGGGGAGCATTCTTTTTGTCTGTCAGCTTCAATTCTGGTTTTGGTGGATGTGAATAGTAGTTTGTTTAAGGGAGAAAGGAATACTTAAAATTTGTGGCATATTTGAGTCGAGGTGAGTGTCTGTATTTGTGTGTGAGTGTGAGTGTGTGTGTGTGTGTGTGTGTGTGTGTGTGTGTGTGTGTGTGTGTGTGTGTGTTCATGCAGGTGTTTCCTATCTGAATAGCAACATCTGCCTTGAGAGCGTCAATCCAAACATCTCAAACATCTCTCCACCTTACTGTCTCTGCCCCCATCAGCTAAAAACGAACAGAATCCTCCGGTACACTCTCACAGGCACATGCACACAAATCACCTTCTACTCTCACGTCTTTAACACTCAACTAATTAGTCAAATCTGTTTGCAGTGAAAGCTGTGCCTCTCTCCTCCGTTCTGCTAACATTACCATAATCAGCCATAGAGATTACATTGCATTGCTAATGGTGTTTGTATTAGCCGAATGTGGATCATCTATAATTAAACAATTTTTTTTCCCTCCTCAGCTTGATTGCCACAGCCCCCCCAACCTTTCTCTGCCCCTCCACCCTCTCTTCTACCCCTCCTCCACCCCTATTTTCTGCAGAGGCCATGCTGATGAAGCAGTCTAGTGGACGGTGTGATTGGCAGAGCCATATTAACAAATGCTGGCAGGATAACACCTCCTGTCTCATCTGAATAACGCGGATTGACGCATTAAAATTAACGACTTTTCAGAGCCGGCCTGACGTTTGCTTTGGCAGAACTACCCCCGAGTGCCTGACGAGCGGCTTCGCTGGCCATGCTTTTCCACGGGGCTCCAGTCCGCTTACGTATGGCGAGTAAGCTGAGAAAGATCGAGAGCAAAATGGATGTGTCCAAACCCCTCAGACCGCCGTTCCCTCTAGAGAGAGATCCCCGCCAGCTGTCCTTGCGGCATGCTGGAACATCTCCCTTTACAGCCAGCCCTGCCGTAATGCTAGCCAGCATTAGCAGCCAACAGCTGTCCAAGCTCAGGTCATGTTACCTCGGCAAAGCGGTTACTACACATAACCATGTGAGCTACGGCCCAACACTGTGGCCGTCTATTTATAAATCTGGTGGGGACCTCACTTCAGCAGGAGATTGGTGACGGGTTCATACCCTGCAGTGTTAGAAAGGACAAATAAAAAGGCCAAATGCTAGTCTTCAGTGTAATTAAAAAGACATGTAGCCTGGCTCCTGTTTGATTTTCAAGTATCTGTAATCCTTTCCTTTGTAATTTAATGTGTGGTGCGAGTATGTTTTGCCAAAGTGAATGTCAAGAAATAATGTATATGTTAAATTTACAGAATACGTTTAAATGAACAGCCACACATAACAGCATAAGACTTTTTTTTTTCTCCCTGACGTTCAATGATGCAGTGAAACAAATATCCAAATAGTGATTTCAGTGTTCAAACACCGGCCCCGCTACAGTTAACACAGTATTCAATTACCAATGCACACCCCAATCATGTTACCTCAGCAAAGTACACATAACTGGGTGAGCTATGACCTTCCTCTGGGGCTGACTATTTATAAATGTGGCAGAGACCTCACTTCAGCAGAATTGGCCCTGACCCCTCCCTCTCTGCAGTAGGGAATGGGGCATATAGGGCTGGAAGCTGGGTTAATGGTCTGGGCTAGGAAGTAAAAAGCCTGGATGTTGTTTTTTTGTTTTGTGCCACATCAGCAAAGCAGTCACTGCAACATAAACAGGTGAGCTTCCCTCCCTTCACTCACTAACCTTTGGCCTGACCAGATGGCCCAAAACAGCCCATCTCTGTAATGAAAATGGAATAGGCAATCTCTTGCTTATCTTTGAATATACCGATCGTGTTTTTTGCTGTGTGTTGTGGCCAATAACAGTTACACAGTATTTTGGTGAATCAAGGAATCCAAAATAACGCAGGCCAATCGCTTCACATTCTGGATTCACCAAAACATGTAGTCATGAATAATCATGAAAAAATTGAATATTAATGGTTCTTAAATATTGAGGCATGCCTTTATGGCAGTGATCACCAACCCCCACCTTGAGATCTACTTTCCTGCAGAGTTTATTTCCAAACTGCATCTGAACATGCCCCCCCCAACCCAACCCCCCCACTTACCTAACACCAACACATGTGACTCTGCCTCTCTGAAGGACTTCTGTAGATGTTAATTTGCTGGAACATGTGTAGCAGACTTTGTAATTACTTTCATATTAATGGTTGCTATTATTTTATCCTAGATTAACTTATACAGCGCACATCTCTCAAATGTATTGCTCCACCTCTGCTCTCAGTGTCCCCCAAGCGGGACCGCCGCCTGTCATCTCATAAACTCAGCTCAAGTGGGGAGCCTCTTTGGCAAATAAACCTGGGGGTCTACAGCATAAAATCTGGTGCACAGTTTTTCTCTTTATTTAGTATTTTAGTTAGGTTCGAGTTAAGTCTTGCAACATAAAATACTATTTTCAGTAACTGAAGTGTATCTAAAATGCCACAAAATGCACACACACAGCACAAAAGCTAAACACAACACAGGACCACTACTGAGGAGACTATTCAGTTTGTTCATCCCTCAGAACAGCTCAGTTACAGAAATAACCGCCTGTTCATACTGATTTATCAGTCTACTCAGGCTTTAGCAGGAACTTCAGTGTTTCCAAAGAAGCAATTTTTTTAATTTCCGTTTAACAGGTGTTGTCCTGTGTTTTTTTTATAGATTTTTTTTTTCTTCCGTTAGATGGTTAGTTATTTTTCATTAAAAAAAAAAAATCTTAAAAAATGTAGAAAAGTAACAATTTCATGAATATTGATTTTTTCCGACACTTCAGTTTTCTGAATACATATGCCCAATATTTCTTTTCATACATCAGCAACTTCCTTGATTTAAAAAAAATGTTTTACTGAACTATAATTCATTATTTTATTAATAATTATTAGCATAAATATTTAATTAACACTTTTTTCTATGCTGGTTCTATATATATATATATATATATATGTGTGTGTGTGTGTGTGTGTGTGTGTGTGTGTGTGTGTGTGTGTGTGTGTGT
>JBBIGA010000016.1:16406839-16418830 GCA_037576975.1 Alestes dentex | reverse complement strand
CTCAAGTCATTGAGGGCAAGTCTAAAGTCAAGTCACGAGTCTCTGTTTGTGTGACTTAAGTGCGACTCGAGTCCCCAACTCTGCTTATGAAGTCTCAATAATTACAATACGCTTGTTTTTTTCTGATCACCAGATTTTTTTATGTAGTAATGGGTTCATATGGATGTTGTAGATTTATTTGCTGAGTAAAGACATTTGATAAACATTTAGCATCCTTTTTCATGCATATCAAATAAGAGTGCCAATACTTCTGAAGGGCACAGTTTTGGCATGATGCCCAATACAGAATAATAACTCCACTTTCGTTGAGCTCTCCACCACAGTACAATAGCCACATCACCTCCTCTGTCCTCACCACTGAGATGGCTAATGACAAAATCACACTCAGAAAATGACCTTGTCTTCACAGAGGAATGACCCGTGTTTCCCCATCAGAGAAAAAGGTCCTTTTTAGATAGACGTCAGTCACCCAAGGTATGAACAATTTAAAGATATACAATCAAAGGTCCAATAAACATGGTCCTTAAAGTCCAATTGCCAACCTACATTTAATCATCCAAATGAGGCATACTTATACCTTTTCATGACTGTTTTCAACGGAAATAAAAACCCAAGATAGCATAGATGGATTTGGTGCAGTTTAAACTGCATGACTGCAGAAATACGGTACCAAGTCTGGATTTAGTGCAGCTTAAGTGGCACAAATGCAAAGGAATATGGAACAATGTTTCTTAATTAAAAGGTACTGACATTTAGGACATACCCTTAACCACCCTTAGGAGTGTAGATTGACTAATTTAAGGTGTTATTCAGTAACCCTTCTGAAACTAGAATGTAAATGATGCAGCAGAAGTTTCACAAGCCTCACAGTTCCTTGGAGTTTAGGTTTTGAAATGTAAACATTTAGGACGTGCTGAAGATCTTGCTTCTTCCACTGCCTACTGCAAAGTCAGTGTAGGTGGTAAACAGTCTGTAGCTTCTGAAGAAGCCACATCAAGAGATGACTGACACATTATGTAATCACTGATGGCACTGACAGCTCCTGTCCCACAGCTGTATTCGGGTTTTTATAGCTTTACATTTTTATTCCGGTTTTCTTTCATTTTTTTCTACACTTTGGCCGACATCTGGTAGACCTCTGGTTAAAAACGTATATATATTTTTTTTTACTGTCATCTTATATTGAAACTGAAGAAGCACTAGAGTGTATAATGGCTTGAGGGACATTCACTTGTATAATGATAAGAAGTTAAACAATCTTAAAATCCTTGTTTCAGCCACAGTATGCTAAGATACCAAGCACTTCAGCCAATAGCTGGCGGGCGGCTCAGTTAAACACAGTGAGACAGGGCTGATGACTTTTTCTTACAGTTAAAGATTTATTTTAGTGACTAAAGAGGTGTGTAAGCTACTCTGGCACATTTTTCTCTGCACCTGATCCTGGCAGCCTCTCAGCTGGGCCGGCGGCTTCATTACATGCGTCAGATGTTTTGATAGTGATGCTGCAGCTGTTAGACGCTCCATGGCTGCCAGGCTCAGCGCTTGTGCGAACAGGATGTTGCTGTAGGAATCCATGCAAATGCTCCGGAGCTGCCTCCACCCAGGCTAAGCCGGAACAAAATGCCAGGTCCTGTGGGTGGGTCATTTCAGCATTACCTGCAAAGCTTCCAGTCTCATGGATCCAGCCTGTCTGTCTTCTTGTGTGTTGCATTCCGGTGGACAGAAGAACTATGTCCGGCATTTTAAATGCAGCTGTGGCCTTGATGTTGGTAATAGTTATGAAACAGTGGTCAGGTTTAATGTTATGAAGGAGCTAACCGGCGAGCGCATTATATGAGTGCAACAGAGTTGCTTTACTTACTTATTTAGCCAAAAGACCATTTTCCATGATTCTGTAAAGTGCAAAGCACACAGTGTGAACGGCACGCAAATTCTTTCTCTGTATTTAACCCATTCACCAAGTGAAGCAGCAGACAGTCAGGAACACAGCGCCCGGGGAACGGTACCTTGCTCAAGGGAATCACTAGCTGTCCTGGGATTCAAACCCACGACCTTCTGATCGCAGGGCGAACTCCCTTACCATGAGGCCACCAGCTGCTATGATGAAATGTCAAAACACTGAGAATAGGTGTACCTGAATATTCATAGTTTGACAAATGAACACTCATATTTTTCATTTTAGAAAGCCTATAATTTAACTTCTATTTTTAAACTGTTCACCCCATGGCAGTAACTTCATGATTACCAGTGTATGTTTGGCACCATGTATTACAGTATTGAACATTTGTGTTGTACTGGGGGTTCACCGATGTGTGTGTTAATCATAATAGCATTAAACAACTCTTCACATACAAAATCTTTTGCTAGGCCATTACTGTATATGCAGTAAACCATTCTGGATGTTTTGTCAGAATCATGAAAGTGAGCCATCTGCACCTTCCATAATAGAGTAGCGTTTCATGTCAAAAACGTAATAAGTAGTCTATGTTCTGATGATGCTAATTGTTACTAACACCTCTACGGGAATTGCTGTGTTACAGTAGTGCCACTGGATTTCATACTAATTACAACTGACCTGGAAATGTGGAAAATAAAAAATTCTTAAACTTGTATCATGTATTTTGCTGGCGCTAGAGTACCTCACTTCATACATTTTTTTTAAGTCCAGCCACTATATTTTGCTCCAAAAGCCTAAGCATAGTGTGAATCATCAACTTCTTATCTATACATTGTGTCTGGAACATTTGAGGATGAGAGTAATTCTGCTGAGCATATTTAGTTTTTTTTCTGCTTTAAGACACTTAATCCAATTAACTGGATCTAACAAAACCTTCCTGCATGTGAGTGGGTGTTGGAGGATAAATGTTAAAACAGGGGTCATCAATTCCAGTCCTACATGTTTGGTCCTGCTGATTTAGCTTATCGCTTAAGTACTTGGTTTAGTTGTTTGTTAGAGTTGGGAAATCATTAGGGGTGAAAAAATGCATCATGTCTGCGGGTCATGATTCAGCTGTACTGACTGAGGAATGATAGAGATTCTGTGTACAGTAGTTTACACAAATAAAATCTCCAAACTGCTGCACTCTCTAAAGTTCCAGTTGTGGAAACCACCTGCCCCGCACAGTTTCAACCACCCTCTGCCTTAACACATCTAACGCAGGGGGGATGAATCAGGTGTATTGAGGCAGTGTATAAATGAGGCAGAGGGTCTCCAGAACTGAGGTTGAGAATCGATGTTCTAAAAGTTGGAAGGCATCTCAGCCATTCTGACGTGGCACTGTTGTAACTTGCGTGTGCTGTGTGTCTATGTCTAATCACCGTACAACGTTATTATAAAGCCGCTGGCGCCAGGCTCTCCAGGTTCGTAGGCACAGTGTTCGTGGATGATGTTTACGGCTCTGCATGCCGATCCTGCCCTGCGGTGCTCTACCTGTGCCAGTTCCCAACACATCTTCAAGGATGCCTGAGCCTGTGCCAGCATGTGCTTGGCAAACCGCACGGGCCATCCCAACCTGGAATGTACCCTTTGAAAGACAAAAGCATGATATACCTTGGAAAAAAAATTGATATTGCATTCATTCAAACAAGCACAATTCATACTACATTTGTGTTTATACGTAGTAATTTTTTATTAAATTTGGAGTTACTGTGGTGTCTGGTATTACGTCAAGAAAAGAAAAACAACCATTTTTGTCATGTTTTTTCATTTATTGACGTCAAAACAAGCTATCAATAATGTAAATGGAATGTAAATGGAGTTTGTTACATCACATGCAATTCCCCTGAGTATGTAATTGTGTAATTAAATTTGAATAGTCTAGCAAAACGAAAGTATCTTCCAAGGGTGTATCCAACTGTACCTCCAGCGAGGCCTACTCCAGCATTTTATCTCTCAGTTGTAGTAAAAAAAAAAAAAAAAAGAAACAGAAACTATCAATGTCAGTTTTAGATTTGGGGGAACAAAAGTGTGTGACCCAGCTGAGGGTGTTGAAACGAATGTTACTCAAGCATACGGTCGCATGAGTTGAGGTGCTTGCAAAGGCATGTATGCTGTAGGTTATGCAAAGATTTCTCCTTCCGAATGGGAGATGCACCCCTGCTGCATGACCAGACAAACTCAACAGAGCGATGGTATCTCAGAAAGGGCCCATTAATCTTTACAGCTTTGCAGTAAAATATTCACTTTTGCAGCTTTATCTTTCTATCTCACTATCCATCTAGTTTTTTCTCTCTCTGTCTCTACTGGCTCTTGTGTAAGAAGTGGTGGTTGAATAGTTGAGCTGGGTGGGACGGGCCCCGGGGGTGTACTCCTGCTCCTCTGGAATTGGGTGGGGACAGGACACCAGGCAGGATCAGCAGCTTTCCATAAGTTTGCTGGGAAAAGGTTTTACACCAGTTTGCCGTGCATTTCTTGTACACTCACTCACTCTCACGCGCGCGCTCTCTCTCTCATTTACCAGTTACCAGTACACTGTTTTTCAGAACCATGCAAACATGATCAATTAATGTGACAAATGTACTTCATGCGAAAATGACAGACAAATTTTAATCAGGCTAATTCCATGCATGACTTATTTCAGTACACTAACTGGCACCTTTAACTCCACCTACAGCCATATGAAAATCGTCCATTTCAGGTGTGCGAAATAAGTACACATCCTGCACAGCTAACACATTGCTTAATATTTTAATGTAAATTGCTGTTTATTTGCGGAATTTAAACTTAACATGTTGAAAAAATGACCTAAATTATAAAATGGACCTTCACCTTTGCACCCGCCACATTTTCTGTTTCCTTGTTAAATCTGCTATTTTACAGTGCAGTGTAATCTGCTGTAAATATCATGCACTATGCAGGTTTAAGTGAAATAATGTGTGAGGTGGAAAGAGAGGAAGCCTCGGCTCTGTTTGTTTTGGTGTATCTTAGGCAGGGAGGAGTAATGAATGGGCGTGAGGCTCACATTGCGTTCGTACATTTACTATCCCTGTTGACTCAGGTGACTCACCCCAGCATCAGCGCCATAATGGCCTTTAAATAAAGCCCTAACCTGAGCAAACCAGGATAGAACATTCGTGCATTCGCTGAGTCCCATTTGTGGAGCGCTAAAAGCTGTGTGTTTGCCTAGTTAGTCATGCTAATGTAGGCGTGGCATAGGGGAACCTTAAAGCAATAGTTTGGCACAAAATAATCATTTAAATAGTTTTTTTTCCTTCTCCAAAATGTGATCAATCAGCCTAGACATCTTTGGGGTCTGAGGTATGCATTACTGGTTTTGCGCTAGGACCAGGACTACAAAGTGGAAACTGCCTATGCCATATGACTGCACAGTTACACCGAGACAAAAAGATAACAACAATATAAATATAAAGTCAAAAATAAAAGTCAAATAAAAAGTAAAAAAAAAATACACTATGCTATAATACATTAAATGTTGGGCTCAGTAAGAGAGGTGGATATAAACACTACAGATGAATAAATTACTGCTACGGTACTTGCTAGTTGACACCAGTAGTGGTTTGCAATGTGCATTGTTTAAAAACATTGTGCAAACTGCATGCCTGAATCAGCCCACACTTGCCTCAAAGCATTTTAAGCATGTTACTCACTCAATGCAATGTAGACTTACTTATGTGTATTGCACACTGCTCTCTATAAAAATGGACAAAAGTGTGTCTAAACTGTAGTAGGAGTGATACTGAAACCGAATGTTGTGCTCCACCATACATTTACTTGAAAATCATCCCCTTGCCCTAGTCTGAAAGAAATACTTCCTCCAGCTGTGGCTCTGTTCAGTATCAATGACAGACTCAGGCAGTATGTCGCAGCGGCACAGGGTCTGGCATCCCAGGGCACCTCTCACACCTGAAACTACGCAGTTCTCATTCTCACACTGCTTTTTGTTCCTGTTGTGTTCCTGTTAAAACCTCCACCAGCTTCCGAAATCCTGGACCTGAAACCATTTATTAAAGCCACCTAAGCATGCTTCAGTCTTTACAGAAGTGGGCATTGGGTGCCATATACCTTAAACCACTCACCATGCTTTAAAGCCACAGTGTGATGAGAAGCCTAATGTTCTCGCTAACTAGAGTCGATCAGCTAAGACACGTCTGGTGCTCTTCGTTAATTTCTGCGGCGCTCTGCATTAATTAGCTTCTATGCCAATCATGAAAACTGCACATTAGACCCTCACACGCTTGTCTTAAACCATGCTGAGTTGTTATAGCAATCTAAAAGAGACTTGCTTATGTGATTTCTGACACTCTGTAACAAACTGTGATGAAGCAATCTATGAAAATGATCACATTCGCTACGTTAGTCTCGCAGCTCCAGTGCTAAAGAAAAGCTCAGACTGTGCCTTTAATTGAGCTGCAGCGAGCCGCTCCTGCCACTGCAGGACTGCACATGTGCGCAGTCTAGTTGTGTCATTCATGTCAACTGGGTTTGTCATACATGTCTTTACGTTGCGACGCTTCTGACGTGACCTGATTCCCAGCATACAGCACCAGCATGTCCCCTGGGCTCTGCCCCACAGCCGTATCATTAATCAGCCCGGCCGCACTGCGCATCCAACACTTTCCCACACTGCTGCGGCTGCAGTGGACTGGCAGCCCAACAATAGCTGCATTCCAGGCCTGCTGGGTCAGGGGGACTCCTTCTCACAGAGAGGTTTTCCTTATTATATACCATTTTCCACATTTTAGAGCAACAGAGACCAAAAAACAGATGATCTGAAAGAGAAATTACACACATGGAGACTGAAAACGTGAAGGAGAAAAAATCTATGATACAATTTTTCACTACATCTCCCCTTTCCCTAGAATCAGCTCTGTACACGTTTTGGCAGTTTCTCAAACGGCTTCCTCAGGAGCCACCTAGGGTGCTTTTCCAATAGGCTTGAGGAAGATTCACACATATTGGCTGTTATATTTTTTGCATTTGAATGTTTTAAAACTAAATTCATTCATATCCACTGACTTCACTATTTGCATTTGTCTTGGAAACAAATTTCAAGCACTAAGATGATCTAAATGTCAAATGCCAGGTGTGTCCAAACATTTTACTGGTCCTGCATGCTCCTCCCTCAACGGCCCAAATGGTTTTCCAATCGCATGAGTCAAAACTCTCTCTGAGCGAGAATATGTAGGGCGAGCTGTACCTGCTCACACAGGCTCTGCAGAGACTCAGTCCAAGGATCTAGAGTAAATGCCAGTCTTTGTGTGACATGCGCAGAATGGGGAAGCCCCCAAGGGAGGCGAATGCACACCATATTTTAACTGATAAGACAGAGAGGTGGAATTTTTAGGATGAGCTCACTCTGCAGCTGGAGGCTGTCCACGCTCTGGGAGCTGGGCAGTGATTACATAGACTCATCCCTACAGTTAAATGTAGTTGATTAGTCCAAACATTTCCTCGGCGTCTGAAGCTTCTTTCTAGTTTTGCACTGGATGTATAAGACTAATGTCGTGAATATAGAATTGTTTGGCATTATCAAGTGCACTTGTTTAGTAAGTATGTTGTCCTTATAACATATTGCTGTCTATGAAAATTGACAAAATAATCGTATCATGTATTATCCATTTGTCATGGCATAGCACACACAAAACTTTGCATTTAACTCATTCACCAAGTGAAGGAGCGGGCAGCCAGGAACACAGCACCTGGGGAGCAGTGTCTTGCTCAAGGGTACCTCAGTGGTGCCGCTGACAGTCCTGGGATTCAAACCCACAACCTTCCGATTGCAGGGGCAAATCTGTAACCACCAGCTACAATAGTAGTAGTAGAAAATTATTATTATTATTATTATTATTATTATTATTATTATTATTATTGTTATTATTATGATTATGATTATGATTATGATTATTATTATTATGATTATTATTATTATTATTATTAAATGCTGCCACTCCCGGTTATCATATGGACAGCTCTCTAAAACTTCCTGTCCTCTGTTTGGACTTCTGTGCGTCTTAGTGGCTTGCTCATGGTGTCTGATTGTATCTATTCATATTGTTTCTGACCGTCCACTTCTTCTTTTACCTTCAGTTGTTCTGAACATGAATTGTCTTTTCCAACTCCACTTCTTCTCATACTATGTCCAAAATAAGATAACAGTTTGGTTATCTGCACTTTGAGTGAGAGATGAGTCTTGATTTGGTCAAGGGTCCATTTGTTTGTTCTTTTGTACTCTTAAAAGTTCTCAGTATGTTCCTGTCCCGCTTCTTTGTTGTCAAGAACCACATGACCAAGTCTCTTTGAGATTACTTACCCCTTTCTCAAGTATGTTCTTCTGTTCTGAATGAGTTCTTATCGCAAACATGCAGCTGCAGCTCTAGAATGTAATTGTTATGCAGCATTTGCTACATGTCACCTGCAGAACGTTACTGAGTGTTTGTGCATCCTCTTGTGTAGGACCGGTAAATACAATAGGCAGGTTTACTTACACAATCGCAAATGTCACCACGTTTTGCCGACATTTTAAAGCTAGACTGTATGCTGTGGGAGGACAAATTAGCAGACAGATTTTGATGAACGAGTAGAATTAAAGCTGACTGCTGAGTCAGCATTCAAAGCTAAATGTTCTACTGCTGGGTTTGAATCCCACTGGTGGTGGGATTTGTGGTTTGGGACAAGGTGGGGATGACTAAGGTATGCAGTCTGTACGATGATCACTTCTGAGGGTATAAGTAGGGGTGTGACTGTGGTCTACAAACATCGGGGACGCAGCCCATTCAAAGAGCTGGTGAAGGGAGGGGGTGTTAATGCTCGCTTTTGTCTGACAGGATATAATAAAATTATACATCCATTTTCCATAGCACCTGTTGCAAAGCTGTATTTTTAACATCCCAGTGAGTTTAGCCTATGTGGTGATTTGAACCTAGTCTCTCCATGTTTTTGGGAGAGAATTTGTGCGCATAATAGTCAGGAAAATGTGTCTTTCCTGCTGAAAAAGCACTATTACAGAACACACCCAGAATGCACATTATCCTGCGGAACATTTGTGCTATAAAATGTTTGTTAGTAACGTGAGCTGTTTCAGACACATTGTATAAAAATACACATTTGCTGACTTTGCAAGCTCAACGTAGTTCGCTGGCATGTTAAAACTTTGCTCAATCATCCAAGTGTCAGTTTTAGCAATACTATTTGTGCTATATGTCATGTAACTTTGTTATTAGGTAAGCATCTCAAACTCCATTTTTGTTATATGTATTATACTTGACAGACTTTTTTCATTTTTAATAGCCTGGTTCTGGTTTGTTTAATTGACTCCATAGGGGTAGGTAAAGGAGGAGCTGCGTGCAAACTCCTAGGCCTGCCTGGTACCTTGCTCATGCACTCATTCACTCACTCACTCATTCACTCACTCATTCACTCTCTCACTCACTCACTTACTCACTTACACTCTCTCATTCACTCACTCACTCACTCATTCACTCACTCATTCACTCTCTCACTCACTCACTTACTCACTCACACTCTCTCACTCACTCACTCACTCATTCACTCTCTCACTCATTCACTCACTCACTCATTCACTCACTCATTCACTCACTCACTCATTCACTCACTCTCTCACTCACACACTCTCTTACTCACTCACTCTCTCACACTCTCTCATTCACTTACTCACTCATTCATTCTCTCACTCACTCACTCTCTCACTCACTCACTCATTTACTCATTCATTCACTCTCTCATTCATTCTCTCACTCACTCACTCTCTCACTCACTCTCTCACACTCTCATTCACTCACTCACTCATTCACTCTCATTCACTCTCTCACTCATACTCTCTCATTCACTCACTCACTCACTCATTCATTCTCTCACTCACTTTCTCACTCACTCTCACACACTCATTCACTCACTCACTCTCTCATTCACTCACTCACTCTCTCATTCACTAATTCATTCACTCACTCATTCACTCTCTCACTCTTTCATTCATTCATTCACTCTCTCACTCACTCACACACTCATTCGCTCACAAACTCTCTCTCTCATTCACTCATTCATTCACTCAATCATTCACTCACTCACTCTCTCAGTCACTCACTCACTCATTCACTCACCCATTCACTCATTCACTCTCTCACTCACTCATTCACTCACTCACCCATTCTCTCACCATTCACTCATGCACTTTCTCACTCACTCACTCTCTCATTCACTCTCTCACTCATATACTTACTCACACTCTCTCATTCACTCACTCACTCTCTCATTCACTCACTCTCTCACACACTCATTCACTCTCTCACTCTCTCTCTCATTCACTCAATCATTCACTCTCTCACACACTCATTCGCTCACAAACTCTCTCTCTCATTCACTCATTCATTCACTCAATCATTCACTCACTCACTCTCTCAGTCACTCACTCACTCATTCACTCACCCATTCACTCATTCACTCTCTCACTCACTCATTCACTCACTCACCCATTCACTCATTCACTCACCCATTCACTCATTCACTCACCCATTCACTCATTCATTCTCTCACTCACTCACTCTCTCACTCACTCTCACTCACTCATTCACCCTCTCACTCACTCACTCTCTCATTCACTCTCTCATTCACTCATTCACTCAATAACTCACTCACTCTCTCATTCTCTCTCTCTCTCTCTCATTCACTCATTCACTCAATAACTCTCACTCACTCTCATTCACTCACTCTTTCACTCACTCAGTCACTCACTCACACACATTCTCTCATTTACTCACTCTCTCATTCACTCATTCACTCACTCTCTCACTCACTCTCTCATTCACTCACTCTCTCATTCACTCTCCCATTCACTCATTCACTCATTCACTCAATAACTCTCTCATTCACTCACTTTCTCATTCACTCATTCACTCACTCTCTCATTCACTCACTCACTCACTCTCTCATTCACTCACTCTCTCATTCACTCTCTCATTCACTCTCTCATTTACTCACTCTCTTTCACTCTTTTACTCTCTCATTCACTCACTCACTCACTCACGTTTAGGAGGCTGAATATTCCCCAAGAGAGAACATATAATCTAGTAGTTTTAGGTACTATGTAGTCCGTGCCCCAAAACGTCCCTAAAACATTGTTCTTTTTTTACTAAAATAACAAAAAAGAAAAAAAAAAGAAAAACATTAAAAAGGCTCAGTATAGCGTGAATCAGAGTAACACAAATTCTCCCTGCAGACTTAAAGGGAGGCAACAGCATGACGCCGCTTTTCAACAGTGATTATTGCTTAAATCAGATAATAGTTTGCATTAGATGAGTTAATAGTTAGTCACATCAGTGTAGGCGTTGTTCATTATAATGGATTTCTGAAGGATGAAACCACAAAACAAGCCCAGTGTTTGTTTAGTTTGCATCAAACACTGTATTGACCTTTAAACAGTTTCCAGTTCAAAATGTGATACAGGTTAAGAAAATGTGATACAGGTAAAGAAACAGCTGTATTTCCATTTACATAGGGTGACCAGATTTGGGATTGTGAAAAAGGGGACACCTTAGCGCGGAATTTCTTTACCAGCTTGGCCGTGGTTCTGGTGCTGGGGTGGGGGGGTGTTGCGGGATGGGGTCGGTGTGGTTGCGGGATGAGGCTGAGAAGTACCGAGGTTCAGCCGTGTTTCCAGGTCAACAGCCGTGGTCCAGGGGGGGAACTGATATGTTTTATGTGCATCTTATGCGGCTCTGGACTTTTAGTTTATGAGAGATGCCCATGACATGACAGATGTTTAGGCAGCTCAAAATCCCGGACGATTCTAAAATTCCGGCTGGACGCAGGTCTAAAAAAAAGAGGACATGTCCGGGAAAAAGAGGACGTCTGGTCACCCTAATTTACACAAAGTTGCTCTCACTGCACGCATGCACACACACACACACACGCACGCACACACACACACACACACACACACACACACACCCTAAATACTTGAACTGAACACCACAGTCATTCATGGCCATTCAATCCACCTCTTATCTGTACACACT
>JBBIGA010000016.1:16359840-16399196 GCA_037576975.1 Alestes dentex | reverse complement strand
ACACACACACACACACACACACACACACACACACACACATACACACACACACGCACACACACACACACACACACACAAACCCTAAATACTTGAACGGAACACCACAGTCATTCATGGCCATTCAATCCACCTCTTATCTGTACACACTCTTTGTAACCTGTCTGACACTTGAAATTTGCCCAACTCAACCCCACCACACACACACACACACACACACATACACTTCACATCTATCATCAAATACCTGTCCAGGACACCATGGGCTACTCTGAACTTCCACCGCCCTCATATTCACAGAAATACGCTTTCACAAATGCTTTCAAACATGGACACACCATGTGTCACTAAATTCTTGATAGTTCATTCTGTTCCACTTCCATCAACACACACTTTGCAACATTATGATTATACTCCTAGACAGCCTGACACAAGATAAGCTGCCAGGAGTCAGTAGTTCATCCATACACTCCTACCCCAAATCAGCCCATCAAACACACAAAGCACACACACACACACACACACACACACACACATATGTATACATGCACACACGCACACCCTTCTTTCACTGTATATAAGGCGTAATTTATGTAATGTTGCATGAATCTGAAAGCACCGATTCAACTGCTTTGATTTTGTAATCTTCGTAAAACGCTAGAAAATAATCTTCAGTAAATATTTCCTTCATTTATTTAAATATAAGGTTGTATTAATTCTTGTTCAAATTTGATCATATACTGAATCGTTTCCTAAACAATAATGATACCCTTCTGCTCTGGGATTAATGGAAATAACTGAATCAAATAAGATGAATTTGAATAGGAGTGATATTTTAGAATTCACATTGCATTAAGACCAAGAATCGAATCAAATAAAATCTAATCATGATAAAATGTGTAATTTCATGATGCACCATTTTGAAGAGAATAAGAAGGCCAAGCAAAACGGAAACTGATGAAAACAACTGATTCCAGTCAAATCTAATCAAGGTGAAATTTGAGATTTCATTGCATTAACTAAAGAATGTCCACCTCAACTGGAACTGATGAAAATACCTGAATCGAACTGAATCAGGGTCAGATCTGATGTGAGCTTTCATCATGCAGAGAATTGTTTCTTCAAGAATCATGATCTAATCGAATCATTGTGAGGTCAAAGAGTTCCAGCCTTCGAGTCTATAGCTACATGCTTGAAAAGAACATCTGGTCTATCAATAGGGAATTCTTTCCGTAACCTTATCAATCTTGTTCTTACACACAGATACATGGACGCACACACATACCCTGTAGCTGAATACCTGAAAGGGACACAGTGGCTATCCAGTAAATCCCCATCCTGTCTCAACTCACTGATATAACAGAACTGGCTGTTTCCATCAGCTCATACTCTTATTGCATTCTTGGAGAGTCCAGTTCAAATAAGTGACCATATTTGTGCCCATGGCCTCAAAGCATACCTTAAAAAACAGCACAAGCTGTTTGAGTGTGCCCCTATTCTCAAGAGCCCTTCCTGTTCTCAAGTCTGCTGACACCCCACACACTCTGAAATATGAGGGTGTGCATGAAAAAGCTGTTCAGCTATAAGTCTAAATAATGTACAGGTCACAGTGAACTGAAACATCAAGCAAGCTTTGACGTATAGTGCATGCAATGGCCAGCTCTCATGGCCTACAAAGCAGTTGTGAGTGTGTGTGTGTGTGTGTGTGTGTGTGTGAGTGAAGACAATGCAAGGTTATAGATAGGTGCAATCAAAATTCTGCAGTGTGTGTGTTGATAATAAAGGATGAGAGTGCTCTATGGTGTTCCTCTTTGGAATTTAGTGAATGTGCTTTTGTGTGGGTGGGTGTGGGCGTTCATTGACATTCAGCACAGTTATGACCACTGTTCAAGTCTCCTGAGCTTAAAAAAGTGTGTGTCTAGTACTAGTTGTGGGTGGTAGAAATTTGTGGGTGGTAGAAAGTGTTTCAGTGTAATCTTTACATAAATAAGCGCAGAAAACCTATTTAAAAAATATGCTAACATTATCCTGAGTAGCTGTATAGCTGAAAATGTTTCAGTCACATTTTAAGTAAAAATGAAAGTGTGGCAGACCTTCTATCTCCCGTTGTACAGTCCATTTTGCTGGCAGAAAACATGAACAGTGCAGTGTGAGAGGAACAAGTGGTTTCTTGAGATTAGCATTTAGCCTGGCCATAGCCTAGCGGCACACTGACAGACGGCTTGCCACACACCAGCGCACTGTCTCACTCGGTCAGCTGCATCAGATGTCGACACCTCAGGCGTGCTACTGGAACTGAAGACTGAATGATTCGTAGTATGAACTAAATTCCAGCAGTGTCTGATGGTCGTATGTGTGAGCACGAGTGTCTTGGATGCACAGAGACAAATGACTTGAGAAATTCAGGCATGAAATAGCTTTTAGCAGCTTGTTCATACTGTAGTCTTAGCCTTCTTAACGCAATATTCAGTAGCTCTGATATGAAACCTTAACCTTTAATTGATAGTACAGCCAAACAATACAGCTGCAACACTTCGTAGCCCAACTGTAGTTCAGCCAATGTGTTTGGTTTCTTGCATTCTTTGAGTTCAGCCACTGTGTTTGGTTTCTTGCATTCGGTGTGATGCTCTGGGCAATGTTCTACTGGGAAAAACCTTGGTCCTGGTGTTCATGCGGATGTGACTTTGACATGTCCCACCTACCTAAACATTGTTGTTGACTAAGTACATTTCTTCATAGCAATGGTATTCCAAAATGGCAGTGGTCTCTTTCAACAGGATAATGTGCCCCTCCATACTGCGAAAACTGCTCAGGAATGGTTTTAGGAACATGACAAAAAGTTCAAGTTGTTGACTTGGCTTCCAAATTCCCATATTTCAGTCCGATTAAGCATCTGTGGGATGTGCAGGACAAACCAGTCTGTCCCAAATAGTTTCCACCCCACAGCATACAAGATTTAAAGCATCTACTGTTAACATCTTGGTGCCAAATACCACAGCCCACCTTCAGAGGTCTTGTGGAGTCCGTGCCTAACCAGGTAAAATTAGATCACAGAGCGTCTCGGTCAGTGCTCCTCTTAGGTAACAAATGACGGAAATAACTCTGATGCTATCACCTCAAATGAAGCTCTTAATGATGGAGTGTAGATAAAGAGGTAACTTCACCTTTCAAAGTAATGTGGACCATTCTAAAATGTTAACAAATTATATCATGCACTTGTGGCATGCTGACGTTAGCTTTATTTTATTTTTTTGGTTTTTAATGTATTATTGCCGCTGATAACAAAATCACAGCATAATTTAATATTATTTATCTCTCACTCTCAACACATTGAAACAACTGATGAAAGTCTGAATTCGAAATGTTCTTTCATAATGACATTCCACTGTATTGCTGATCATATAACCTTTTTTTCCCTGGGTTTTTTACACTACTCTCAAAGGCCATTTGTGTTTGCAATGAGGGGTTTGTGCTCTTGTGTAATATCCTTCTTTGGGTAGTTGTGGGTGTCAGTCAGGTGGTCAGTCATTTGAGGAACACTCATTTAATGTCAGCTTTAGACCACTCTGTTAACTGATGTCGCTTTAGTCACTGTATTGAGGCTCAAGCCAGTTGAGCAGCTGTGACTGAAGCTCTTGCGGGCTGTGCCCCTATAATGGTCACCATTCTCTTACCATCTTGATCCAAACTCCAGCTCAACTGGGCCTGTCCAGCATCCTTACATGCTATAGAGCTTGTTAAGCTGTTAATAGGGGCAGCTGGTGTTCTGGTGGCCAGGGCTCTGCTCTTGCAATCAGAAGGTTGTGGGCTCAATTCCCAGGACTGCCAGTGGCATCACTGAGGTACCCTTGAGTCCCCACATGCTGCTCCTTGCCTGCTTCTTCACTTGGATGAATGGGCTAAATGCAGGGAACAATTTTGTGCTGTTAGCACCATGTACACCCTGTGTTATGTTCACATATGACACATGGACACTTACATTTTACAATAGTTTAACTGTATCGTGCAGTACATGCCTTGAAGCATGTTCATGCGTTCATTTATTTAGGCTTTCCATTAATGTGTCTGTATGTTAACAAGCAATTTATATAGTTTTATTCAATTAAAAATAAATACTATTAATACAAAACAGGTTACAATTCGGACTTGTTTCTGATAAATTAAAATTTGTAAACATTGTGTTAAATTTGTTCCAGTTTTTTCACAGTGTGAGTTCAGAGATCACCCCCCCCTCCCCCCGCCTAAACACCCACACACCCATGTCCCTCTCACTCTCTCTTTTCCGCTGGAAGCTGAAGTTTTATAATGTGGAATCTGAACAAACTTGCTCTTGCTGGTAGAAAGAAAATGGTTGAAATGGCACACATATCTGCAGCTCAAGCTACTCATACGCTCTGAAAGCTGCACTGAAATGATCATGTTCTCTACTACACCTTGATGACTTGTTTGTCAGTTTAATATAAATAAAAATACCTAGTGTCTTAACGGTTTAACAGGATGTGCTCAAACTCAAATAAGTTATCTGAATGAAATAATGCAAAGTAAAAAAACAGATGGGAAGCAGGAATATTTGACTTAAATTCAAACCTCAAGAAGCCATGCCTTCATCTCAGAAGCAGTGACTTTAAAGGGGGTTAACAATGTTTCTAAATTTCTGCATAATCAGATGGTAACGACGTGAGCACAGTCGTTCAGTGTGACATGAAATGTTTCGTTCTAGTGACACATCGAGTCAGAATCATTTACAGTATTTGGTTATGGAAACCAGATGTCCAAATCTACCTAAATGTTGGATTCTTCAAATGTATTCCCAGCACAGAGGTACATGTAGGGCATTGCTGGTCAAAATGCTCCTTTATTTGGTGAAAATACTTGTTTGTTTATTTATTTATTTATTTATTTGGGTTTTTTTTTTTTTTACCATTTTCAACATCACATTTAAACACTCAGGAGACATCGTCATTTTGGATTGCAAATTAAACAGCCATATCTGTGTTGCGGACATGTGGTTACTCTCTTCACCACTGAAAAGAAATTAGACAGCATGTGTTGCTACAATTAACCATTTTAATTGAGTCCACTTTCAATACCTATGACTGGTTAAGAAATCTGAGGAATTCCTCTTTTTAACTGTTTACCCTAAAGACTGTTTGTTGGTGAGGTCAGTTAGTGAGGGTGTGTGATGGATTAGATGAGGACAAGCATGGAGATAAGCCATGATGTCAGCTCTCAGATCAAATTTCTCCCTTCCTATCCAGCTCAAGTCCAGCAATGGTCAACATTGTGTTTCCACTCCTTTACTAATCTGCGTCTTTATAGCACTAATAACTTTTTTCCACAGAGCTCATGTGTAAACAGTGCCTCTTTACTGTGTGAGTGTGCGCGTGTGTGTGTTTGTGTGTGTGTTCTAGAGGCCGGCGTGCTGACGTACATGCTTATAAATGTAAACATGGGAAGGGCTCACTTTCGCCAGCTCCTGGCGCATTGTTCCGTTCAGAGAGTGTTTGTTGTGCTTTCTGAAAGGTTGCCCTGTGACGTGGCAGGAGAGGGTGAACGCATAAACCCATATATAACAGGTTGTTTATATATATGTTTATGTTTATACATAGTGTATATTTATATAGGATTTTTTTTTTAATAAACAATACACTGCTCTTTCAAACCTGTACTACATGAAAACAAGATAAATACTTAAAACAAACATAGCTGACTGATTTTGAAGTGCAATGCAACAATATACACTGTAAGAGCAATTTAATGGATGCGAAAGTGTCATCAGAGTTTCATCAAAATTACCACCCCTTGCTTTTGTCACAGCAGCACAGATTTGCAGCATCATTTCCAGCTATTTTCGGAAATAACTTGTGCCCAAACCCTCCAAGCACTTTTTCAAGCATGCAAATAGTTTTGTGTCATTTGCTGGCCACTCTTTTCAAACGTGTAGGTCCAGCTCGTCCCATGCCAGCTCAATGGGAGGAAGATCTGAATTTTTTAAATAAGGCGGTGGACCCAAACTTCTGGCCTGTAGCGTGTATGTATGTATGGCGAGATCATGATTGTCTCCAAAGCAGCTGGTCTTGTGGGGTATTCTCAGCATGCAGTGGTCTATTCAGTCCTTCATTAAATTAAATCACGTGCTGCTGTTTTACAAATTTGTGTCATGTTTTGCAGTACTTGTGTTTATTATTGTGGTTTTACTGAGAAAAAAAAACGTAAACAATGTTCATGGCTGGCTTTTGCACTGTACTGTATAAACTGTGTACATAATTTCCACATGAGGAAGATATCCTCACTGTTGTTACAAAACAGGAGATGTAATGCAAATATTAATTGAATCATTTTGAGAAAGAGAGAGAGAGAGAGAGAGAGAGAGAGAGAGAGACACTCACATGCAGAGAAAGACAGAGAGAGAGAGAGAGAGATAACTAAATTAAGCAAAGCAGGAAATATATAAATAGGATAAGGTTAAGGAGGAAGAGAATGTGTGTGTGTGTGTGTGTGTGTGTGTGTGTGCTCCTTTTTATGAGCAGTGGCTGTGTGTATGTGTGTGTGTGGTGTAAAGAGGAGGATGAGAGACTCTTCAGTGATGCACGTGAGTTCAGCAGTGTTTAGTAGAGCCAACATGTGCCTGCGCTCCCTTCCTCGCCACACACACACACACACAACTCCACGGACCCCTCACACTACACACACAACACTGTCCAGGTTATAAATGATTCTCGCCTGATTTTTTTCTATTTTGGCTTCAATTTATGAACTCATTGCCATATTGACAGTGGTACGCCCCAATCAATTTACACAGGGGGCCCAGTGGAGCAAAGTGAGGGGGAGGAGCCAAAGGACTCATCAGCTACTAGCTTCAGTAAAGGGGCACCCATTTAATTGCTGTGGAGGCCAGCATCTGGTGACTCTGTTATGCTGTTATTCTGACTGTCCTCTATCTTCTGATGAAACATTATTATGCTAATGAGAGGATAACCTTCATCCAAAGGGAACAAGAGGTAACTGAATGCTTTGAAAATGATGTATATATTACATTCTGTGCTCTTCCCATTCCCATACCTTCTTGGCCCAATTGTGTAGGCGTAGGTTTATGTGATGGTTTGGTTAAGTTATAAGTCTAGGTGTAGGGTCAGATTCATTATAAGCTTCAATATTTAATTGCATTTTGGTTAAATAGAAGGTGAGCATCTACAAAACATCTGCCGAAGCCACTCAAAACCCAATTTTTGGACCCAGTTCATTTTGCAGTGCAGTGTTTTTATTTTTATGTAGTACATTCACTGCAAATCCTCTAATTAAAGTGCCTTTACACACTATTTGCTTGATCAGTCTCACTGTATACCCCATGATATAGACCTTTTAATGTGGACTGGTAGTGCAGAAAAGTTCCATCACGCACCACTTAGTTGGCTAAGCAGTAACATGAACATGCTGTACACTAATTTTTGCAGCGATGTGTAGTTTTAGCTACTTTTTTCCCAGAGCAGCATTCAAAATTTTCTATCTATCTATCTATCTATCTATCTATTCATCCATCTATCCATCCATCCATCCATCTATCCGTCTATCTATCCTTTACGCTTTCTCTGCAGCGTTTGGTCTGCACAGTAGACCGTGCACCAGCCTCAGTATGTGCTTGATGCCCCTGTTCATATACTCGGGCAGCGAGAGATTTGAGAACACACAGACAGAGACAGCCACTGACTAAGAAAGAGAAGAGACAAAGACATAGAAGGACTCAAGGTCACCCCTCTGCTTTCCCAATGAGATGTCCAATGAATAGCCAGGCGCACAAGGCCTCTGCTTTCATCCTTCTATTCAGAAACCCTAAAAATACCTTACATGCTGTGAGCTGCTGCATGCTGCATATGATCTCTATGTTTAAAGGAATAAATGTCTGAAGTTTGCTTCTTTAGTTTTGTACCTGAGCTAAGACAGCTAATGTAGCAAACCAGTTTTAGAAGTTAAAATATTAGCAATTAGTACCATGCACATTGCATGCTTAAATCATCACACACTTGTCTCAAACGATGTTGAGTCACAATATAATCTCAAATGGACTTGTTTTTTATGATTTCTAACACTGTATTGCATGCCGTTATCGCTAAATGTGGGCCGAAAATATGTAGAATACCTAAAAACAATAGCAGAACGCCATCATGATGCCTATAATTTTGTTAGATGTTACAGATTTAGTATATGATGCAATGAGCAAGCCAGAGCAAGCCTGTTGGATTCATAAGCCCAATCACAGCACACATCTCAAGGGTCAAACTTCAGATTCTACACATATTTCCTTTTAATTATTTTTCTGTATTTGTTGTGTTTTTAATGCTGCCCCATTTATGTATTTCTGCTGATGGAAAATGAAGGCAACCTGTGGACAGAAATGACGTACACAATGTTTGTCGATTTCTGCATGCTTTCCACGTATCACACAATTTTCTGATTAATTCTTGAGCAAACCACATCTTCACCACTGCCACTTCCTCAGAAGCATATCATATCCAAACCACACTCTCTGTGCCAGGTCCGGTAGTCAACGTTAGCGGACAACTTAAACAGCGTCAACGAAACCGCGTTCCTTTCTGAACAAATAAATATTCTTTATAAGTAACAAATGACCAGAAACAAGTAAAATGCAATTTGTGTTTAAGAAGCGTGAACAATCTTCATATTATCATATTAGTGGTATTTCCACAAATGACAATCATGGCTGTCAAAAGTCATGTCAGGTTATATGTGCATCTCCAGAAGCCCATATAAAGCCGCGATGGTTAGAATGCGTCACATGAGCTGTGACCGACATCATTAGCATTGTGCCACAGAGGGTGAATCAATTAGAGACAACGAGGTATCCTATACATCTTTTAATCATATGCATGTTTTCATGCCGCTTTTAGCCACCAGTTAAGCCACTGAATGATTCTTGCGTTGCATTATCAACCTTTGCATAAGGGTGAAAATTTCCCATGGCTTAATTTTGCACCAGCTTGAATGAGTGAGATGCAAAATTCGCAGCACTGAAAGTGAACCATCGTGGTCTTTGTTTTTAACTGTACAGAGCTGCAGCTGTTTTGCCAAAGAGTTAAGAGTCTGATGAGTTTCTCTTTTAATGACTCAGTGGTGGTATATATTCAGCTGATGCTATAAATTACAAGCACACTACGGGAAATTCGAGCGCCCTTATAATTACTGTGGAATTCGACACTTCAGCCATATAAAAAGCTTTCCTCCATGTGGCTGAATACAAGCACTCATCCTGGCTTTTCTCACAGTCTCTGCTGGGAAAAACGAGATGGGAGTCTTCAGGTCCTGCCGGCCTGTGTTTCTGCATGTTGTGGGTGGCTCGCTGATTCACACACTTCAGCCACACAAGGCTGTGGTGGGTTTTTTTTTTTTTTTATTATCTTTTCCTTTGCAAAGCACTTACTTTTACCTCATTCTCCAGTGATTCTGTGTTGAAAAATGACTGTCTATCCACCCAGGTTTTACATGAGTCACTAGGCACACTGATCACTATTGAAGTCAAACTCCTTCTTCCACAGCAGTAAGGGTGCATGTGTTTAGAAAAGAGAAGGATCAGACAGGGAAGTGTCTGAGCACAGATAATACCTTCTCTTGCAATTGAGATGTTTGAAAATCGGATTGCCAGGGACAGAATGTAAAAAAAATAGGCCTCAGTCACTGCAGCCTACAGAAGTCACAGAAATTATACTAATGTCTATATTGCTTTTGACTTTTATATTAATTTACTATCATCAATTTGTGCATTTTGCCCAGAGGGTGCCTGCTTTGACACACTCAGAAACTCCAGAACACTCTAAATTTAAACCTCTTAATCAGGGCAGTGGATGGAAACATAGTCCAGAATTGGTTCCCTTCTCCTTTCCCGGAGCACAGTTGGATGCCCATTATAATTCTCCATGGTGAGGTCACGAGACTTCCTGTAAACACTGGCTCTGATTGGCTGTTGCCCAGAAATCTTCGAAGACTTTCGGCTTCATTCATGCTGCAAAGAAGAGTGACGTGCGCTGATCGTCGCAGGGGCTTTACCCGGATGGTTCTGTTTGGTACTGGCCACCAGACATTACTCACAGTCACTGTGTTTTGATTCAGAGCGCATCAAGAGGAAGTGAACTGGGAAAATCCCACCACTTTAAGGAGAGAGGGGTGGAAAAAAACAAACTGGGAACACAAATGAGGGAACAAAAGGTGAAGTGTGATCAAACATAAAAACAGACAGTTAAACAAAAAAGCCCAACTTAAAGTTCTATATGTAAAATCTGTGTTTACTATGAAGAGGAAATGGCTGCTGTGAGTGAAGTCCCCACTGACAGTTTCCTTGTGAGATAAGAGGTAGCAGTTATGAAACGAAGGCATGAGGGACTGAGGCTGTGACGCAAATCAAATATGACCTCAGTGCCCTGCTTCTCTTTTCCACAGGAAAAAAAATGACAAATTTTTTTAGGCCCAGGCACACTAATGCCACTCTGCTTCAGTGAAACTCCAGCCTGGACCAGACCTGGACGAAACTGGACCATACCTGTGATTGTGTGAGCTTGAAGAAGAGGAGAGCGGAAGGAAAACATTGCCTCGAGTGCTGGAGGGAAAATCCAGCAGTGTCTCAGATTTGCATACGGCCAATTAACCGACACTCTTACTTACAGTCAATAAATGTATCCACCTGTAGGGACATTCCCTCCACATCTGCTTGGGATGTAGGACCTTCGTCTACTTTAGGTGTAACTACAGTGGGGGAAAAATGAATTGCATTTAATGTCTTCCATTTAAATGCATCATTACAACAATATTAAAAATATATTACATCAAAAAAGAATTGTCTGTCTGCTTATTTACTTTTTGGCCATTATTAGTTCAGGAGGAAATGAAGTTCTCTCTAATCAATTAAAATGAGTATATTACTATGTGTAGATTTCCAGGACCTTCAACTCTACAGCTAGGGTTTAGCTCAGATTCAGCTGAAATTTACAGTATACAATATAAATACAAATTAAATACAATATAAAAGAAATGTACTGTATATTCCATTTGTATGTGAGAAAGTCTTCCTCTGTAGCTGCTCTGTGTTAAAACCTCACCTTAAAAACTTGCATACTGGCAGTTACTGTCTGCTAGGATCCAATACATGACATTATGGGACTTTACTGGGAACACCCACTGGGCAAATTACTTTAATTCAGTGCTGTTGTCAGCTTGATATTTGGTAGATTTATTTTAAAGTGTCTCCAAATGGAAGTGTATGGCAGATTTTAGTAAGCAAGGGTTTTGTTTTCAAGTTTGTTTCCAGCGTGTTTTGGGGGTATGTATGTTTACGGTGTGTAACGCCTTAGCATACCCTCTCAAGCATGTTTGCTCCTGTTTGATGGGCCTCTCAGAAACATTACAAGCAGCTAGTTACATATATTTTTTGGCACCTATTTCAGCCTACTGCTAATGCATTTGTAAGTTATTACAAACTCTTTTGACACAGAATTGCAAAATGCATGACCAAAAATAACACCTAATTTGTGAGTTCATAATGTGTTTTTAAACTAAACGTAAAGGTTACGCTTTTTCTGTTTTGTTTTGGGTTTTTTTTTTATAATTACACCAAATTATTTGGTTTTGGCATGCTAATTCTATGCCATGCAATTAATCATGTTCATTATCCTCTGCTGTCAATTGCTGTTGTTGATTTAGGCTCAAATTCAGCTCCAAATAAACATGACAGGGCAACAGGCAAAGACGGGCCTCACACACACACACACTGCCCTTGGTCACTCTGGTGTGCCCTGACCTGTCAGAAAAGAAGATTTAATCCCTCAATTTGCCACAAGCTCTGTTAAACAAAGCCATGCTTTCAGGAGTGCTGCCCTAATTGAGACAAGTGGCGGTCATTTCCTTCAGGAGTGTCTTGGAATGCTGGACAGGTATGCTGGTGACCTCTGACCCTTGGCCATGCCTTCGGTGACATGAAAGTCGACCCCGCATGAACCGGAGCTCTCCAGTGGCCTTTCCCACAAAACCCTGGACTTTGATGTCCATTCTGAGGGGTTCCCATAGACCCCCCTCTCTTTGGGCAGGACCTTTCAGAACACAAACAGTGGGGGTCCGGGGCCCCCGTCCAGCTACCTGAACAGAAGCGATATGTGGGGGCCTCAACGCTGAAAGCACCCCTAACCCCTCTTCCTTTTTGGGTGGTAATTTGGAGCTTATTCCCCTCAATTTAGCCCTGGGTCAGTGAAGTCAGCTTAAAGGTGACTGAGGCCACTCCTGCTCAGTCACTACCAGATTGTCAGAAAGAATGACAACCATGTCCACTGATGTAAACACTGGAGAAAACTAGATTTATATATATCATTGCTGGTATTATTTTGGGTAAAATGATGGTCCGTACCAAGATAGTTTCAGTAAATAACACTGAAAACCCTGACAGGTTCTAACTGTTCGGCACCATCTCATCAACATTTCACAATTGGACTATAAATAGAAACATATCCATGTTCAAATGTTACTCTCAAATCAAATGTTTTAGCAGGAAAGTGAACGGTAAAGACCCAATAAAGCCATCGTTAGAATCATTGCTTTCTTTTCCAGTCTAGATCCAAGTACAGACACAAGCTCTATATAAGACACTTAAAAACAACAAAGTCCAAAACCCAGCATCAGTCAGCACAGGAAGTTAAATTTGTTAGGTGCTATTATTCTCTTTTCCTTTTGGTCTAATACTACATCAGCGGTTCCCTATTGAAGTCCTGCTGACCCCTTCACTTTTCACCTTAGTGTTTTGTCTCAGCTAGCTCTCCCCATTCAAGCCAGTAATTGCCAAGCTCCTCATGGGTTGGGTCAAATGAGTAGAGTAGGGAAAATATAAAGTGTTTACTGGGGTCAATATTGCTAAATGGTTTGAGAACCCCTGTGCTAAATGCTAAAACTATAAAGTGAAATATAGGAGAAACCGTGAAGCATATGCGAATGAATTAAACCCAAAAGGAGGACAGGCTATTTAGGAATGGCGAAAGGTGAGTACAAAAAAGAACTTTGTGCAGAAATACACTAAAGCAGCAGTGAGTGTACTGGCCTTTGAAAATACAAAATGAGTACAAAAGGAGCAAAAGTCCATAAAAATTAACTTAAGTAAATTAAAGGAAGTACAAGGAACAAGTACGTATTCACCTCTACACACAATAAATCACTTAAAATGTAACTAATTCAAACAATCGGGGGGGGGGAAGGGTCAAATAATGACAAACTTAGTTTCCTTCTTGAAACCTTCCAGGATTCTGCAGCTAACTGAGGCCTGGCAGTGCAAATACAGAAAGTTCCTCGTTAGTGTACTCTGATATCGATTGTGTTTGCTCTGAAAGCTTTGCCTGCCCAAAGCAGCAGTGCGCGGAGTGTTTTCCCTGCACTCTAATTGCAGGGTAATCTTTAGCACTGACGCTGGCTACTCGAGCCATTTCTGGCACCTGTGTTCTCACCATTCCTACTGGCTTTTACGTCATTCAAGGGCTCGAGAAAGCCCACCCCACATGCACAGACACACACCCACATGCACACACACTCCTGTCATTCCCAGCATGAGAACCAATACAAAACAAAAGGTCAGAGCAGGCTGAGACAGTGATTCCAGGTCCTATTTATAGAGCCTGACAGCATCGTTACCGTTGGCCTTTCCCTTCATATTTAAAAGCACTCCAGGCTCATGCGCATAGAGGTAAAAATGGCTCTGTCTGTGACTCTCTGAAAGCCAGTGTATTTTTACCAGTGTGATCATGCCTGGCCATCTTTATATGTTTATTGGTGCACACTTTCATGTTTTGCTCTAGCTTCCAAAAAAAAAAAATCATTGACACCTGGGAACCCCTGTGTGTGTGAAGGGGGTGTTACATTACACCGAGCAGATAGTCCTTAATAGATTAAACCTGAAGTAAATATGAATATGAAATACATATGAAGTAATTGATCATTTAGGCCAGGGTGCTCTGATCCAGTAATGTTCAACAAATAATAGTTTTAAGAAAAGATCCCAAAGAGGGCTTTGTGGTGGCAGGAACCATATTTGGTTCTCTAAAGAGCCTTTCAATTGTTCCTATATGAACCAGTCTAAAATGCTTATTTGCATAATGTCATTTACAAACCCTGTTTGGTTTCCTAAAGATCTTTGGGATGGATAGATCGTCGAAGAACCACCTCTGTAAATGAGATATGTGAGTGTAAAGAACATTTTTTTAAGTTAAAAACACCACAGATAATATAAAGGCTGCTGGAAGGACCATGGAATTGATAAGGAACCTTTGCAAAGGTTCTTTATTTACAAAAATGTTTTTAGTGAACTAAAATGGTTAGTCGGGGACTCTCTGCAGAGCCCAGTCGCACGAGTTTTCGTGAAGCCATCACGATATACAATGTAATCAAAATACGTGCTGCGATCATGCTTTAGGGCTTTTTTCGTGCTAGGAGAACGCTTCACTACACTGTGTATTTTAATGCGTACTGCGTAACATCGCCAGTATCAGCGGTAACTGCCAACCCCATCTCATGACTTTTCATGCAGCCACTCGTGAGACCGGGCTCCTCTGTGCACTCATTCTCTACTCACCTCCTGTCTTTCACCAATTGAAAAGCAAGACCCTGCTACAAACAGCTGCAGAGGCAATAGGCTGTGACTCTTGAGTGACTGGCAGGCAGGTGCTCCTCTGCAGACTGGTGAAGCAATCTACTGTAAATCCAGCCGGGTCGCACCTGAGTGTCACTGTCATTCTGGGCTGGCAGAGTGGAGTTAGGGTGTTAAAAGATGTGTGTTTATTGCCGGTGTGCCTGAGGAGCCTGTTGTTAAAGACCTTTTATCCCCCGAGTTTAGCTCAGGGAAAATGTCAAAAGCTTCTTATTTAACACACTGGAAAGGGTGGTCGACAGTTATGAACAGGCCAAAAGTACTCACACATATGACAACCATATGGCTAGGAGGCCACCCACTGTGACTGACTATTCCTTCTCTTGCCTCACCTGCATTCTTAAAAATAAATGGTAAACTTCACACTCGCCTTCACAAAAAGGGTTCTTTATTGAAAGGTCCTTTACAGTTCTCCAAAAGTGGACCTTTCATGGCACAAAGAACCTTTTGGTGCCTTTATTTTTAAAGTGTAAACAGCGTTAAAGATTCAAATACACTAAATGGACAAAAGTATTCGCTTACTTCCAGTGTAGGGCAATCTTAATGCTTCAGCACACCAAGACATTCTAGACAACACCATTCTTCCAACTTTGTGGACACAGTTTGGGGAAGTACCTTTTCTATTCCAGCATGACTGTACCCCAGTGCACAAAGCGAGCTCCATAAAGACATGGTTGGATGAGTTTGGTGTGGCAGAACTTGACTGGCCCGCACAGAGCCCTGACCTCAACCCCATCCAACACCTTTGGGATAAACTGGTGGAAGCTGTTATAGCTGCAAACGGGGGACCGACTCCATATTAAAGTCTATATATTTAAATGTAATGTCATTAAAGTCCCCGTTGGTGTAATGGTCAGATGTCCCAATACTTTTGTCCATATCGTGTATATTTGCCTATTCAGTCTGCATTAGATTATCTCCACCCATTCATGATGAAGGTACAAGGAGTGTTTGGGGGTTTGGGCTTAAGGCAAAGACAGATGTGGCAATCTCACAGCAACTAAAACAGCCTGTGTAATTATATGGAATAAAGTGAGATCATGTAAACATTAATTATGACTGTTTTTGTATATTAAGCCACATAAATATCATAAGTGGGCCTCATGGGAAGAAATAAACTATAGAAAGGTAATACTTAGGCACATTAATAGTGCTCCATAGGAACTGGATGAACTTGTACTAGAAGGTATTAAGCTAATAATGTAATCAGCGCAGTACTAAGATATGAAAGCACATTGTATGCTCACATGAGTTTTACGCAGATACACTGTGCATGAGCTGATTAGCGGTCTATAACTGGCAAGTAGGAAATATGCATTCCGGAGCAAAGGTGACAGCAGAGAGTGTCATGGCTGTGCTTACTCTGACCTCATAAGTGTCACTGAGACTTTCCTGGCAGTGAACTGTGCGTGTGGTCAGAGTTTCTAACAGGCAACTGGAGTGTCGTTATCCGCAGAGAAGCATGGCTAAGAGATAACGCTACCTGTCAGATGAGCCAAGGCTATGTGTGGCTATCACTCACTCTCACTGTCTCTCTCTCTCTCTGCTGGAGCACTCACAAGTCACTGGGTTTGATGGTGCTCTCAACCCCCCCCCTCACTGCTTCTTCACTGAAAGGGTCTCAGGTTCACTCCTCCTAGGCAATCAGGAGTGAAGTGCGGGGAGGAGGCCTGGCTGCCCAGCCCATTCTAGCGTGCACAGCCCTTACAGTCCTGTATTGTATTATTTCTTTGCAAGAAAGACATGATCATTTAGATGACAGAATTCGTTTAAAAACAATGTGTAGATATACTGTATGACTAGCATGCATCTTAGATTATTGGTCTACTTTGGATTTTTTTTTTTTTTTTATTCTTGCTCTTTGCACATTCTGACAAACCCAAATTTAGTAAGATATGATCAATCTACATTTTTTTTTTTCAGACTTGTGCTTGGGCAAATAGAAAAAATGGACTCATGAAATGTGACACCTCAGATATGGACATACTCTTAAATAGAAAGAATGGACGGAAACAGATTAATGTCTGTTGTGGAAAAAGAGCTGGCTTCAGTTATTTCCTGTACAATACAACAGCAACACCAGTTAGATGCACCATATGAATTTTGCACTTGTGATTCTTCCCTGTGGAGTGTGTGTGTGTGTGTGTGTGTGTGTGTGTATGTGTGTGCCACGACGCTCAGTCCTGGATCATCAGTACAGAGAGTGAGTCAGTGCAGATGAACTGAACAAAAACAGGATGCTGAGTGAGTTCCAAAAACAGATCATTACTCAGCAGCACAGCTCAGCCCAACCTTGTTATGAATCATTCAGATCCATCTTTTGAACTGACTGTCGCAGCTTGTTGGCATTTTTGAGGTAGGTAAATTCAAGGCAAAGCAGAAAAAAATAGGCTGCCATACAACTAGTCTTCTGACACAGAGTGTGACCCTGGCTAATTGCACAAAGCAACGTTTAGTGGAGTAGTTCAGGACTATTTTAAGAGAAAGGAGAGAGAGAAAGAGAGAGAGAGAGAGGGAGAAAGATATGGAGGGAGAGGGCAAAGAGTGCATTTACCATTCAAACAATAATAAGCGCGGGAAAATACAACAGCAGAGTGGGGGCTGGGGGTACATGGATGCCTTTTTATCTCCAGTTTCCCACATCCTGCTACCGAGTCTGAACGCGGCCACCCAATCTGAAAGAATGCTTGGTATTCGCCCATTTTCCTCACTGCCTTGGTGCTGTGACCACCATTGTTCCCTGTCTAAATAAAGGCTGTGGCCTGCCAAAGGGGGAATAAACCTTCTGAGCACTAATTTGAGATTAATGAGGTTTTGTTTGGAGCACATTTTCATTGCCCCCCCCCCCACCTCTCCCCAGGAAAAAAAAAACAATAGATTCAAAGCAATTGGTAAATGACTCATGTTCCAGTGTCCGAGACTGCAATGATGTGGACAATAACAATGTCTAAGACTTTTCCCCCCAAAGTTTGAAATTCTTTGGCAGCAAAACTGTGGCATTGTTTACATCATGACAAGCTTCAACTTGTAACATACTTGTCATTTGAGGGGAAAAAAAAAAAAAAAAACTCACAAAAAAAAAAAAACGAAAACAAAACCAAATTCATTTCAACATCAAAATACATCAGATAGGGCATAACTGCTGTTTGAGGCTTCTCTAAAAGTGACAAAACCTGAAACTATGTTTCTTAAATGTGAAGCTCTCCTGCTGGAACCAGTAACCATTCTGAGAAACTTTTTTGGAGGCATAACACGAACCAAAAAAAATCTTTTAAAAATAATAATATATCAGCGGGAGGGACATAACTACTGTTTGAGGCTTCTCTGTAAGTGACAGAATCTAAAATGAGTTTTCTTGAAGGTGACGTTCTGCTACTGCAATCAGTTATCATTCTGAGAAAACCTTTGTGGAGGTATAACACAAACAAACCAAAAAAAACTGGCATGAACTTATTGCACCCCCTGCCTTCCCCCAACCTTTAGGTTTTTGTGAAGATTTGGCGCGTTTTATTTCCCGCCACGTCGTCCAGCCAAGCTTTATTTTCATATTTGATTGACACAGCGGGTCTCTTGGCTGATTGGTGTATTGTCGATAATAGGCGGAGCGGAGTGTGACGCATGAATACGCTACTTACTATAGCTATAAAACCGACGGAGCCCCTCCTTTACGAGTCAGAAAGCCGGTTTCTGTGTTGTTGTACACACGCAGAGGACAAAGATTTTGAATCTTCTCAGTATTTGTTTATTATTTTGGTATCGATTTGATTACTTCGTCAATAATTCTACTTGAATCGAGACTGAAACCTAGATGAGAAGGTTATTTTTGTGCTGCTGCTGCCGCCGCCTCCTTCGTCTCCTCTCCCGGCTCGACAACGTGGATTCCCAGCGGCTCCCATAAAAAAGCCACGCTTGGATTGGGACTAACGTTCACTTACGAAGGGATTTCTTTCGAGGCACGGATTTAAAAGAGGAAAAAGACGACGCCGAGACATGCTTCTCTCAAAATTAAACACGTTTGCTCACATTTCTACCGTGGATATGCCCGCGAAAATCCAGCTTCAGGTCCATCAAGGTTAGAGGACGGATTTTTTTGTTGTGGTTGTGGCGTCGGGCAGACATGATAGCTAAGCTAACAGGCTAACGAGCAAAGACGACTGGAAACGGCTTAAAGTTCTGACTATTACACATTTGATATGTGTGTGCTGTTATTTATCATATCTTGCTTGTGGTTCACAGTGAAGGAGAAGGAGCCATTTGAGAAGGTCTACCAGGTTGGCTCCGTGTTGGGGAGCGGAGGTTTCGGCACGGTGTACGCCGGGCTGCGGATAGCTGACGGCTCGCCGGTAGGTTTTCCTCTAAAAAAAAAAAAAACGTTTTTATGTCCACCAAATATATACTCAATCGTTAAAATGTTTGCTTTTGTGTAATAGATCGCCTTTTTCAGTTTGAGTGTTTCAGATCTCTAATAAAAATGTTTACTACTGCAGGTTGCCATCAAGCATGTGGCCAAGGACCGTGTGACTGATTGGGGAGAACTGGTAAGAATTGAGTTTCTAATGAACCGTGAGGTTTTAAGTTGATTTTACTGGGGCAGTTATGAATAACTTTTTTTTTTATTATTATTATTTTAGCCAAATGGAGCCAGAGTCCCACTGGAGGTGGTTCTCCTGAAGAAAGTAGGCACCGGTTTCCGAGGCGTGATCAAGATGCTGGACTGGTACGAGAGGCCGGACAGCTTCATCATCGTGATGGAGAGGCCGGAGAGTGCCAAGGACCTTTTCGACTTCATCACGGAGAAAGGAGCCCTGCCCGAGGATCTCGCCCGGAGCTTTTTCCGCCAGGTGCTGGAGGCGGTGAGGCACTGCCACGGCAGTGGGGTCGTGCACCGGGACATCAAGGACGAGAACATCCTGATCGACCTGAGGAGTGGGGAGCTGAAACTGATCGACTTCGGCTCGGGCGCGCTGCTCAAGGACACGGTCTACACGGACTTCGACGGTAAGAGCCATTTCTCTTATCTGTAATAAGACGGTCGGTGTCAGGACAGGGCCATCATATCTGTTCCCTATTCGAGCAGCTTGCCTGGAGAAATCCACACAATCATACACAAAAGGTCATTCGGTGTGTTTTACAGAAATATAGAATGACGTATTGGAAGAAATAAAGAGAATTGAAAGTGCAAATATTTAAAAGAAGGTAGTGCAGATCTGCTAGTGATGGGCAGTTGAGCTGCGTAGTGACTCAACACCGTTTCACCATGTTTAGTTTCGGCTCTTTTCGCCACTGTCTGACCAGATCTAAGACATCTACCAGGATTATATACTTCAAATATGTCTGAGATGAGTTTAAACGCCGGCTGCTTGGTTTTGGTGTGGTTCTCTCAGCTCTATGGGTTTGACCTTCAAGCTTGAAAGTGGAGATCTAATGGAAAGTCACGTTTTGAAACGAGTAAATAAACCTCGCACCTGCTCTACATGTGATGGGGAATATTTTTTTTTCAGGTCAGACGTGAGCGTTTGTTTTCGTGGAAAGAATAGCGTTTAATGGAGAACTGACAAACGCCCGTATTTGTGGTCGTGGTGGCTCGACACGCTAGAAAAGGGTGCGGGGGATTTTTTTTTTGTTGTCATTACTTGGCGCCCCTCGTGGTCAGAAGTGGAATAGTTACAACTCAAAGTTTGTAAACATAAGTCACATGGCAACCCGGTCTACACACACAGCCCTACCTACTGTCACGCTACCAGGCACATGACTGAAGATTAACCTGAACTCTACTATAATATTTTGTAAACACAGCCACCACAACCTTTCCTGCCCCACCTTCTTACTATTGGTATTTATCCTTTTCAAACTATAAGCACCAGTTTGTTTCTGATGTGGTGACTAGCAGCTATACTTGTTTTCCTTACATTGTTATAAAAATTTGTTTCTCTCTCTCTCTCTCTCCTGTAGGTACACGTGTGTACAGTCCTCCTGAATGGATCAAATACCATCGGTACCATGGAAGGTCAGCCACAGTGTGGTCTCTGGGAATCCTGCTGTACGACATGGTTTGTGGAGATATTCCTTTTGAGCAAGATGAGGAGATCATCCGTGGCCAAGTGCTCTTCAGGCGTAGAATTTCAACAGGTGAGCCCGTCGGATCAGACTTTTATCATCCGAAGGGATCCTGTGTTGAAGTAACCTTTGAGCACTAATGGTTTTCTTGTTTTATTTGTAGAATGCCAGCAGCTCATTAAGTGGTGTCTGTCCCTGCGGCCTGCTGACCGGCCTTCTTTCGAAGACATCATCAACCACTCGTGGATGCAGGGCACAGCGCCCCCTACAGACGGAGCAGAGATCAGGCTCCACAGTCTAAGCCACGAGTCTGCTGCCTTCACCCCTGTCGCAGTGTGCAAATGACTCTTGTTGCCCAAATACACCTACAGACAACACACTACATCAGCCAACTTGGCGGCTGCCCTCTAGATTGAGCAGTGAAGGAAACAAACATTTTTTTAAAATGTGAAATGTTTTGTTTAAGTAAAAGCAGCTGCTTATGGGTAGGGTGGGCAAAAATGATCCCGTATCTCGGAGCAGGGACGACTAAAGTCCCACTCCAGAGAGCTTTTGTCTCCCATGCTGGTGGTCAGGCTCTGGACCCTGGCCTGACCATGAATGACTGGTCACCAAGTCGGGTGCAGAAACGGGCCGCCTGGCTGAGGGTGAGCTCTGCAAGCTTGAAGCAGTTCATGTGATGAAGAGAAAAGGCATGCCTGTGAACAGACTGAATGAAAGTAGCTTCCATCCTCAGGCTGCTGTGGGGGCAGCCGGAGAGGAGCTATTTTTTAGTGCCTTCTGTGTGTTTTGGAAATACTTGAATTGAGTAATAGCCACTGTACCACTCTGCTCCTTAACCAGATGTCATTTCTTTTGCTTCCATCTCGCCTGCGTACTGCTGCTTTGGCCCCAGTACTGCAGAGAGTAACCAAAATGACCTCAGAAAACCTGTGCAGAACGACGGTCTTACCTCTTTCTTTCTCTCTCATACTGACTCAGAAACCCTCACAGCCACCACTCATTGTCACAGATGCACACTGCAATGCAACTACTACACAAAATAACTACTTTCTTTTCCTCAATTTGTGAATACTGTAAATATGTCTTATGACTCTAAATTCCAAGATAAGGCCTATGTAAATAATATTTATTTGAATGTCTTGAAACAAGATCTAAGTGGAATTATTTATTTATTTATGGAGAAACAATTTCAACATTCTCATTCCACATTGAAGGGCCCACAACCTATTTAAATATATTTTTACCATATTTAAGGCCGTTTTGAGCAGATGTGTACATATGTAAATAACCTTTATAAGCACTTCCATTTTCCAGCGCATGGAGTACTGAAAAGTCTACTGATTTGATTTTTTTTTTTTTTCTCTATAATTCTATGTTGAGCTGACTGCTGTGCATTATTAGAGGAATGTCATTGTGTGTTACCAACAAAATGTGTACATTTTATGCGTTTCACCTCTAGTTGCATGATTGCAGCTCGTATTTTTATTTTATGGTTTAGCAGTTGTAAATTATGTTTAGGAAGTTATTTTTTTACACAGTTTCAATAAATATTTTTTTAAATGTGGAATTTGGTCTCATTTGACTCTTTGGGCATGGTCACTTTGTGGGGGTCTGTTTACTGTAGGTGGGAAATACTGTATAACAGCAGTCCATCATGCAGTAGTGCAGTCTATTGATAGACCATCAGTCAAGTGTACTTCAAAGGGGGGGGGGTTGCAGCTTGTTTTAGTGGAGTGGGACCAGAAGGGGATTATATAGCCAAAAGAAATAAACTAGTCAAAATAAATTAGTTGATTCTAAACTTTGTTAGTTTTGGTCCAAATCAGCCATGAACAAAGACTATTTGCTTGTTGAGCAGGTTTGGGATGTTCACTTCTGGGATCCTCAAGTTCTAATTGTGCTCAAGCACACCCAATTCAGGTTCAAGTTGAATTTTCACAATCCAATCTCGTTCAGATCAATTTATATTGGTCTATGGTCGGATTTGGACAGAATTTTATTGGGCCACACTCCGATATGACAGAATTAAAGTTTAGTAAGCATGCTGGAGAGGGTCACCATATATAGTGTCCTTTATAGTCAGGTGTGAACAGTGAAATTCTTTGCATTTAATCCATTCTTCCAAGTGAAGCAGTGTATGGAGGTGGTACCTCAGTGGTGCCACTGGCAGACCTAAGATTCAAGCCCACAACCTTGAAATCAAAGGGGCAACACCCTAACCACCAGGCCACACCATCTAATGCTGGACTCTGGCCCTCCAGTATGTGAGCCTGGAGTATTACTGGTGCTTTTTAACTGAAGTGAGTTCTAATTCCTACTTCAGTGGTAGTGGACTGTAGGTCATTTATTTATCTAAACAGACAAAAAGCAGACATCATAGTTAATGGTTTTACATGGTAACAGACTGGAGTGGTATTAACTTCAAATCCTGCTACCTGGCGTTGATTAGGTTCTTATCAGTTTATCTTGATAGATGTGTGTGCATAATCCCCCACTGATTAAACCACAGGGGTCCAAACCTCTAATGTCAGTGCAGTAGCTCTTCCAGCACTAACCAAATATCACACTCACTAGATTCGAAACATTTGTAATTCTAGTGGTTCAGGTTGGACCATCTGTGTACAACTACTGATAAAACGTACTGAGAGCACTGAACTCTGCGGAGAGCAATTATTGTTTTAATCCCAACTTAGAACTTTACTCATGTTCTTTATCTCTGATCTCGCTTAAAATCCTGGGCAGAGTGACCACAGCATGGGGCAAAGCGACCTGATCCCCTCTTTTGCCCCACGCTGCTGCCCTTCTGCTCCACAGGATGCACATAAGCGAACAGTGAATACTTCACTCAAAAATGACACATATGTGGACCAGTTAGCATGATCACACTTGCAAAAGTACTAATTAATTGGCCTAATAATTTAATTCACAAGTATTAATGTTGTGCAGTGGATGTGATGTCCCTTGTGTTTCCAGGTTTAAAATTCTAGTAGTAACCCGTTGACTTTTAATTTTAATGTCATTAAAAATAAGTATTAAAATGAAGTGAAACTCCAAGCAGGCATTGTGCTTTGAGAGAAAGGACTTTTCTCAGGTGTAACACTTAAAACAATGTGTATGCTAAGTTGCAGGCCCTTTTGAATCTACCAAGCTGACTAATGATGGGACCAAAAACACAAAAGTGAAGTGTCAATACACCAGTGCCTCATTCATGCAATGCTAATCAGTTCACTTGCCCCTAACACACACCCAAGCCTTCTCTCTATTAGTAGGTGTGGCCCCTTTTTCCAGTGTGTTCCCGGGGCATATTCAAATCAGGACATTCTTGGCTGGATGCCTTACTGTTCACATAGCTCCAGGAGTGGATGCCATTTGTGACAATATTTGATCTTTTTTTTTTTTTTTAATTTTCTCACAGTTTTCTACCTATATTAGTCACGTTCACTTCTTTCTGCTGGTAAGGTCTCTCCCGGTTACACAATACCACCAGGCATCTGAAGCTTTAGCCCCAACTGTTTTGTGAACAGACCTGGATCTGAACAATAACACAGGTCAACAGAATTAGTTTTTTGCGCAATCGTCAGAGACAACAACAGACTTTTCTAAACCAGTTTTTCAGGCTGATTTTAGATCTGTATTCAGCTTTTTCCAGTCAAGTCAACTTTTTGAGTTATGAATAATGTTAGTTTACAATATACTTGTAGTTGTAGTTTTATTAAAACATAAACACCTAAAACATTAAAACATAAAACATAACATAAGTGTATCAGGATCTTCAGTGCAAAGTCAAACATGAACACACAGCGGTACAGATTTTCTTGTGTACGCTGCATCTGGATTGTCATGGTACAGCCTCCAGCAGTAGTTGACCATCATACTCTCATTCCAGAAACCTTGGTAGTGACATTCCATTGACTCATTATCTTGATGAAAACTTTCTCCTGGTTCGTCCTTCACCATATCAAGAGAATCACTTGTGTTCATGCGGTAACAATCGTTGAGATGATCTTGACGTTCTCTCCGCACCATCGGGATTACAAACAGCATCGCTGCCTTTTGCCGATTTAGCAAGTCATGCAGTCCATTGGAACAACTGGTACAGATGATATATGCAGCCCAAGATTTATCCTGGTCAAGCAGTGGACAGCCGAAGTACAGTCTGTATATCTTCCTAATTGAGCAACGTTACGACTTCGTTGCGAATGAACCACACACATAACAGAAAGTGGATGATTTCTTCAATTTCTAGGCATGAAATCAATCGCAGTCAATGCCGCCTGTAACATAAAAATAGCGACAACTGTCGCTAAATTGCGTTACTTGCTTAGGCTATTATATCAGATAGCATGAAAAATGTAAGTAGCTTCATCACAAAAAACTAAACGTGCTAGAGAACAGTTAATTACATATTTGAAATCAGCATGAAAAGTAGTACAAAAAAAATGATCCTGGATGAAAATGGCCTGTTGACCTGTGTGATTAAAACAGCCACTAGCCCCTTATCGTTCTTTTGTTTTTTTTACAAAAGAGAAATCTCTCGAGCCTGACGCTGAGCAACATCCTTTTGGTTTTGTTTTCAGTTCTCATGCTTAGGCTGTGTTAAGAGTGGGCATAGGTTTAAACATGACTGTTTAAACTTTTATAGATCCTGTTTTTATTGCACTTTATTTCATTTTTACATTCGATCATGAAGCTGATGTTCGAATGTTCTTCATTCACTCGTTTTCTGTAACCGCTTAATCCCTTGCTAGGGTCTCGGGTGCACAGAGCCTATCCCGGGGCCAACAGGGGCGGGGGAGGTACTCACCCTGGGCAGGGCGCCAGCCCACTGCAGGGCATTCGAATGTTCTTTTCCATCTTAAATGGGCCGGTAGCGACGGTGCTGTGTGGGCATCAGAGCATCACAGCTGCCAAAATTTAAGGTGAAACTGAAAAACTCAAATGCACAGCTAGCTGTAGCCTTTCCTTAGTTAGTAAAGACATTACATAGAGATTATTAAAGAGGGGGGAAAAAGAGCATGTGCTGTGTGTGAGGGTGATAAGACAGCCACCCCCCTTGACAAATCAACCGCAGCAAATGATGCATACAGCTGCGTACAAAATTTCAACACCTTCTGTCAAATTACATTGCATTGATTTTCAAAATAAATTAACATATCTTCTACATGTAACATGCATAATATGGCTTAAATATGCAATGTTTAGTGCACAATTTCAATTTGAGTTTAAGATATATATATATATAAAAAAAAAGAACAAAGTATAAGTTGTCGCTAAACATTTGCACAGGCAACATTTGATTAATTTATTTTCCAAAGATGTTAAATCCAGGCACATAAACAGTAATTGTGCCTTAGCGTGCAACAAAGTGTGTAATCTGACCTGGGGTTGTTATCCCCACCTTATCTTACTGATGTTTAGCTGAACAGTGAAGGCTGATTCATTCATATCTCTATGGCAACTTTTAGACTTGGAAAAAAAATCAGATTCCATTTATCACGGCCACATTCAGCAGGATATTTTTATATCTGTGTGTCGCAAGGTTACAGCTACACTGCGTAGACAATCTGAATTGTATGAGACTGTATCTGATGTATTTATGCTGCTGCCAAGGCTCCTGCGTGTGGAAAGAAATCAGCATGACTCTAGCCTACTGTTTATACCCCCTCAGTAGAAGGGGTAGCTCTCCTAGACATCATCTTTTTGCATTTGGCGTCATGGATTCTGGCATGGAAGGTCATTCAATGGTTCAGACATTGAGGGTGTCAGCCCACAGTTTTCCTTCCCATAGTTTTTTATGACTGCTAGAATCTACATATAAACCTGGACTAGCCACTGCATAGCCCTTGCCCTTACTGAAAATGTAATCAGCCAGCATGGTCCATATACAAGACTGTGGGCTCCTAAGTGGTACAACTACACACTTGTTTTTCAGGATTTGGGCTAGACCCCTTACTTCCAGTGAAGGGTTTAATCTTAATGCTTCAGTACACCAAGACATTTTTGACAACGCCATGCTTCCAACTTTGTGGACACGGTTTGGGGAAGAACCTTTTCTATTCCAGCATGACTGTGCCCCAGCGCACAAAGCGAGATCCATAAAGACATGGCTGGATGAGTGTGGTGTGGAAGAGTTTGGGATGAACTGGAACGGAGATTGTGAGTCAGGCCTTCTCATCTAACGTCAGTGCCTGACCTCATAAATTCTCTACAGAATGGACACAAATCTCCACAGAAACACTTCAGATCTTGCAAGAAGAGTGGAAGCTGTTATAGCTGCAAAGGGGTTGGACCAACTCTACGTTAAAGTCTATGTATTTGAATGCAATGTCATTAAAGTCCCTGTTGGTGTAACAGTCAAGCGTTCCAATACTTTTGTCCAAACAAAGGACCACTGGCCACAACAACTCTGAGTGGGTAAGATGGCCTTCCCTGTCCCCCATCAACCACTGTGACACTAACCGGTGCAGACATCTGTTTATATAGCAGAATTGGCGGTTAGTGTTCTCCTCCAAGAGTGTTGAAATGTCCGATGAAGCTGTATTAGCAACAATTAATTAAGTTCATTAAGTTATTCTGAGAATTCAAATGCTAGCCTTCACTCCCCCAGCATTGGTAGTGTTGTGTGATGAGGGAGACCTCCCTCGTGAATGGAATATATGACTAAGTTGAGGTGCAAAATAAAAAAAATAATAAAACACACAAGGCTGACTGTGGGGCAGCTGGTGGCTTGGTGGTTAAGGAGTTTGCCCTGCAATCAGAAGATTGTGGATTTGAATCCAAAGACTGCTAGTGGCTCCTCTGAGGTTTCCTTGAGCAAGACACTGTCCCCACACACTGCTCCCAGGGCGCTGTGTTCCTGGCTGCCCGCTGTTTCACTTGGAGAAAGAAATTCAGAGAAAGAATTTCGTGCTGTTCACACTGTGTGCTGTGGTGTGTTTGTGTATGACACCTTGCCATTGTCTTTCCACATTTTTCAGATACCCAAAGTAATGGCTGCCTCTCAGAGTTTGTAATTCTTTACATAACAAAGCTTGACAGTCATTTCCTTTTTTTTTTATTTTGACTTTGAGGTGGTCAGTAAGAAGTAGCTCTCTCTGACAGCAGACAGGTCGAGCCTGTCATGCAAACCGGTTCTGGAATGAGAGTCAAATAGGAGCGTAGGTTTTGCATCGGTGGGCTCCGTGACAGATCCTCCGCGGCTATCGAGAGACAGCATGTGAACGCTGACTCATAGCTGTTACATAATCACCACCACAAGACAGTTTGTGCAGGCAGACGTCTCTGGAGGAGACTCATCCGTTTGTGGAAGAGTAGTTAACGTGCTCATCATAGAATTCCCTCCAGATGACAAGTAAGATACTCACCTGCATGGCAAAATCATCTGTGCTGGATGAGCAGTTTATTTGATCTTATTACCTTAGCCAGGTCGTAGGTGGCCTGTGTAGGTGTTTATGGCCAACCTACAACATGACTGTTCAGTACAGGAACATTCCTCAGTCTCAATTCCTCAAAAAACTTGCTTTGCACACACACCGTAAAAGACTACACTGATTAACACAGGAGGGTTTGCATGCGTCGCTTTGTACTGGCGGCATTTTAGGACTGTTGTGGGAAGATAAATTAGCTGGGGCATTTCCTAAATAGGCTGTAAATGTGGCTCTCTCTAAATGAATGGCTAATGTATAGTCTATGATGGATTTTTCACCCCTTTTTTTCTTTAGTCGTTTATTTTATTTGCCACAGGAGCATGAAGTCCAACCACACCCCTGGCTCCCAACTCCTTTTAGACTCTCCCTTTATCCCATAGTCAGGTCAGTCAAGTCAAGAAGGTGTTTGTTGTGCTTTCAATCATATAAACAGTACAAAGTGAAACGAAACAACATGCCTCCAGGACCAAGATGCAACACACAGAACAAAAACAAAAGCAAACACAAGACTACATAAGTGCAGGCAGGACAGAACTAAATATGCTCTTTTTGCTACTGAGCTGTCAAGACTAATATTTGGAAATGTCCTCTGATCTGACTGGCTGCTCTATATTGCTTCTCGTTCAAAAAGCAGTTTAGAATGAAACACTCCATGTAACTTGTACCTAAAGTAATTTGTATTCATGATGTTACAAAAACAAAGGAATCACAGTGGGCTGTTTTTGTTGTTTCATTTCCATTTATGAAAATATGTTTTTTCAACTATAACACTGTTTACATCTTGGTCTTTTAAGAAAAATTGGCCCTTTTGTGCACCACTCAATTTTCGATCAAAGCAATGTGCAGGAGACAATATGATGGACAAAGATGATTCCATTCACGCATAACTTGGTGCATCAATATAGATTTCAATGAATGTGTGTATAGCAAGTGCAGCTACTTCATACATGGCTCCCCTGTTTATCTATTTTTATTCGCTATATATATCCTCTTAGCTGTGCACTGGGACTGCTGGAGATATGTATACATTGTAAATGAAGCAAGAAGTGCTGTTGCCACAGCAGCGTGATAAAGCCACAGCCTGGTTTGTGTGAATGGGCAGAAGCTTGGAGCTTTTTGTTTCTGTTCTGTTCTTGAATACTCAGTTCCTCTCACAACCATGGAAATGCAACACACAGTCCTCCTTCAGAGAGATTGTGTCTTTTAAGCAATCTTGCAGCCCCCCCCACCCCCCCACCCCCCAACACACACACACTGAGAAATATAAGACGAACACGTTAATGCCATTTACATGTAGCCTAGGCCTAATGGTATGTATGGCGGCCTATATATGTGTATATATATTCATTTATGTGTAATACACGGGTCACCCCTTAATCATACAGCGAGATAAACATTGTTTTTGACTAAATCTAATATATACACATAATCTGACATCAGGCATATTTCTGCAGACCACCACTTTTATTTGGCAACTTATCTAAATAAAAATGAGATAAGTTTAGATTAGATAAGTAATTAGTTTATAATTCCACACACACACACACACAAATATGTGTATATTTTGCCCATCTGAACATACATGCAACCACATGCACGTCTGGTCTGACAAACGCGCACTCACTCTCACAAGGATGCTTATAGCACATATGAACATACATGCACACACACTGGCCCATTTTTATACCATGATGGTTCATTCCTATGGAGTGGACAATTGGAAATAAATACACAAGCACAACAGATTACAGACTAACAAGTTTGAAATACGTCAGACATCAGTCAAAAGATTATAGACGGGATTCTGATGTTATGAGTCATAGTTCCACGGTTATTAAAATGTTTCACATTTGCTACTGAAATGCACTCCTCCTTTGCTAAAATGGCACAAAGCATTCAGGCAGTTTCGTTGCCTGGGAGTGGAAGTGCTGAACTTAGTGACTCTTCTTTGCACATGCGCGCACACACACACTCACACACACACACACACACACACACACACACACACACACACACACACACACACACATGCATGCATGCACGCAGGTGTGGTGCTGTTTTGGCACATGACACACCCATGTAATTAGTCCCTTTGAGCCTCATTGTCTGCATGAGTCTGCTATCAGTGTGCCATATACTTGACAAGGTCATCCGGCCCCCAACTACCTGATTAAGTTGTCCTTCATGCACATTTGTATGTGTGTGTGCATGTGTGTCCATGTGTGTGTGTGTGTGTGTGTGTGTGTGTGTGTGTGTGTGTGTGTGTGTGCATGTGTGTAATAAACAGAGATAACGGAATCGTAATACATTTATTGACACTAAGTATTTGACTAAATGTCTGAAGGAGTTGTATCCAGCTAACTGATAAATTTCTTGGAAACTGAAGGTGTTTCTCCTTCAGTTTCACTGCAACCGTGAACCTAGGAGTGATGTGGACGCTTGGGAGAACTTTTCCCTTTTTCTGTTCACTGTGTGTAAAATGCACGGATTGCTATTCTTCTATGAACGACTGCAGTGTGAGCTGTGTAAAACCAAGAAACGCCTCCACATGTGTTGTGAGTGCAGTGTAGCTGTATTCCAGCAGCTTCACTCCTGATTCAGTTTCTGATGGGATGAAACAGAGTCACACATGCACTCACTCTGCTCTTAACATCACTGTTTTTAATTGTTGCAGTAATGTAATATAAGATTTTCAAGGTATAATAAATTATTTATATGTATTATTTTTACATTTTTTTTGTTTGGAATGTTGAATCAAGTGTGGTCAATAGTGTATAAAACAATAGTGACATGCACATTTTACACAGACACACTTCCACAAATTACAAAACCAATAACCAGAAAAAAAATGATGCAGTCTCAGATTTTTTTCCATGGCTGTATGTGTTTTTGTTCTGGGACCATTTACACATTATGAAAATACCAGTGCTGATCAGTCTGGCCACTTCTTGTCAAAGTAGGCAGCTTGTGGCCACGTTAAGTGAAGAAAACTGGATTTCCAGCAGACAGAGAAACAGGACAGATATGTTAGCATAAAGACACTGGACTGGGGGAAATGAGCTTATTTGGCTGCTATTACTGATACCTGCTGTGACTCGGCTAAGCTCCTGCAGCCTGTCTTACTCCTCTCACCCATTCATCTGTTATCTATGAGCTCAAGAGGGAAATAATGTTATCTGTCTCGTGATAGAAATGCAAAGGAATGCATAATCTATTTAAAGTAGCCTAGCCTGTATGCTACCCTAGTTCATTATACTAGTCAAATAGATAATACCATGGAACAAATTATAGGATTCCAATCCCATGACCTATCCAATCCCATGACCCAGTGGAAAAGAAATAATATATATAATGAAACGTCTGAACATTTGGAATGAAAGTCCGAATATGTGGAATGAAAGTCTATATATTTAGACGTTTGTTCCATATATTCAAAGTTTTCAGTGGTTATATATAATTTTTATATAAACGGTTTGCTATAATATTACATTGATTAGCTCAAATTGAAGGCTTGATTAGCTCAATCAGGCACATTAAATTAAGATTTTTTGCATAATTACAAAACTGAATGAAGTAAGGGACCATTATCAATTAAAACAGTAAAATCTGCAGTAAAGATGCCAGCCAATGGAGTGTTTTGGAAATGAAACTTCCTTGGTTAAATATTCTACGTACTAAATGTGCTGAATGCTGACAAATTTTCCTAATTGTGAAATAATTTCTAAGAAATCACTGCTTGCTTAGATCCTTTGGAAGTCTTTCAGGAGTGAGAGGTACCAGTATACACAACATGCCCAGTCATGTAAGTGTGAAATCTTTAGCAATGTTGTCAATAATGTGTATTAAATTATATTAAAGGCCCATTTACACTTGGGATATCGCTGTTTACACCTGTGTCTGTCATGCATCTCCAAGATGTCTGGCAGTATTTATCACGGTGTGCTGTAATTGTGAGTTTGGCTGCTGGAAGCCCATATTTTTGCATGGTTGGTATGAGATAAAATCCTATCTAGTGGAAGTGTAAGGTGTCTATTTGTCATACGTGAACACACCACAGCTCACAGCGTGAACAGTATAAACTCTGCATTTTACCCATTCACCAAGTGAAGCCGTGGGCAGCCAGGAACACAGCATCCGGGAAGCAGTGTGTGGGAACGGTACCTTGCTCAAGGGTACCTCAGTGCCACTAGCAGTCCCGGGATTCGAATCTACGACCTTCTGACATCAGGGGCAGATCCCTAACCACCAGGCCAGCAGCTGCCCCAAACATACAGTTCTGCAAGAGCAGAGCCTTCAAAAGTTAGTAGATCTCGTCAACGTTCCCCTCACCATCTCAACTGACATACAGCTTGAGATATCACTGTCCAACACATCTCCTTCCACAGGGCAAAACAATGAATGCTTACCCAACACTTCGTCCAACACTGTATAAAGTTATCCCGTCCCTTCCAGACGTGACATTTATGTCTTTGGCTTTAAAAGTATGCTAGCTTTTTGCTACTCTTATTCAGTTTTTCCCACAGTGACCCATTTTCCTGTGACATCCTTGTCAGAGATGCATCAGGACACATTAACGTTTACACTACAAAAGATCATATGCATGGTCACATGCATCCTAGACCACCTTGGTGAATGGTGTGACTTGGTGTCTTGGTGTATTTTTACGTCTGCATTTAGCATTTTAAGTGTGAACAGGGACAGAATTCTTCTTATATATGGCTACTTTCCCATCACGGAGTATTTCATGATACAGCAGCTTTGGGAATGTTCTTGGAGCAAGTGGGTCGGCAATGATATCTCAAATGACTAAAGAATAGCGATACAGCAGAAAGACTGAGGTCTATAGGGGTGGAGGGAAGACTCAGCTGCAGATTCCGTGTTAGATTGTTAGCTAGCATTAAGGTTAATAACAGCTAATGCTGGAATACCGGTATGATAAGAACTTAACACCAATGTTGATATCAGAACAGACATGATCAGCTGGTTTGGTTTAATATGTTTTACTATTTTACTATTTTATCAGCAAAGTGTGTGAATGCTAACTTTTCAAGCTAAAAAAAACATCAAGAAGATGTTTGTGCTTGTCGGCGTAATGAGCCTAAGCTAAATCTTTAAAGTAAAGTGGCCCCTTATAGTCACACGTGAACGCACCGTGTGAACAACGTGAAAGTCTTTCTCTACATTTAACCCATTCACCAAGTGAAGCCATGAACTGTCACCAATGGGACTTTACTCTGCTCAAGGGTACCTTAGGGGTGCCACTACCAGTCCTGGGATTCAAACTCATGACCTTCTGGTCGCAGGGCAACTCCCTAACCACCAGGCCACCAGTTGCTTTTAACAGTAGTTCTTGTTTGAATACATGGAATAGAAAACTTGATTCTATGGCTTTGTCCAGAAGTTAAAGGGATATTGTGCTTGTTTATGTTTGTGTGTGTGTGTGTGTGTGTGTGTGTGTGTTAAGAACATCGTGAGAAAGTACTCAGTGATTGCTTCCTGGCTGCTCTTGTGGGGTTTCCCGGGCTGCATGATACTGGGAGGAATGGAATGTGTTTCTGTGACTGACCCTGGCTCTCACTCCATCTCTACCTGCTAAGAACCGTTCAGCCCTTTGTGAACACACACACACACACACACACACACACACACACACACAAACACACGCACACGCACACACTCTCTCTCTCAACCTTCTTTGCATTCCTTACCCTGTGACTCACTGGCTTCACTCTTAGCAGTGCACTGTGCTGACCGTGGATCAGTCATCAAGGCTAAAGGTCATCTCTCTTTCACTCATTATTGAAGAGGCCAGCACAAGCCACCACTGACTCCAGATCAGCTCTTCAGAATGGAACTCTCTCACCCGCTGGCGAGCAGGCAAACATGAACCGCTGCCGACCGTGGATCAGCCTACAAGTGTAAAGGTCACGTCTCTCTCAGGCTGACTTACAGATTGAGTACTTCATAGTGTACCAGCCACGTTTAGCGCAAGCTGTGTGTTCACATGGGGAACTGCTGCAGGATGTCATTTGTGCTTAGTGGCTACAGATTTCAAATGTGAGGCTGATGTCATTATCTTTCACTAACTGGTGTTATTTACCCTGAACTTTTTGTGATTACTTTATACATACATAAGCAGTGAATTTCAAAAGCACAATTCATTTTTTCTCATTGAGAAGATCAGCTTAGACTGGGAAGTCCTAATATGGGCATGATGTCGACCGCAGAAGGGAGACACCACTCGTCATTGAAAAGAATTACAGCACGGAACCTCACATCATTGCATGGGAAGACTGCTGTAAAGTTACGTTTATAGACTCATGCAGTGTCTTTTTAATGGGCAGTTTAGCTTGTCTGAGTATTAATTTGCTTGTAGCAGGTAAGGTACCATTACATATGAGGATACAGTGAGAATTGGGGAGAATATGTGCACAGAACAAAACGTATTAGGTCTGGGACATTTTTATTTAATACAGGACAGGATTTATGATATGCACCACTCATTTTGTCTCACTGAGAAAAACGGTATAGACCTGGAGATCCTAATATGGGTCTTTGTGTTATGCACAGAAGAAGGGTAGGGGTCAAGAGAACCCATTTCAGTTTGACATTTTTGAACCAAGACCATTGATACAGATTCAAAATGAAAATTTTTGCACTTGGAGTATAACTTTAGTTCTTTTATGGTTTCTAACCTGGGCACAAAAAGACAATGTGTAATTTCTGTTTGCAGTCTGTTAGCATTAAAAAAAAACAGCACCCAGGGACCAGGTAGTGAAGTGCATAGCATATAGGGTGAGAATATAGTGTATTGTGTCTGAATTGAGACACAGGATCACTCTTGAGTGGATGGGGGCAGTGAGGAGAGAGGGAGTGGCTGTCGTGGTTGCATTCCTCTACCTTCTCAACGGGAGGCCACGGAAGCCAATATCTTGACCTGCCACGGCAAACACACCAGTGTTGACAAACCCTTGTGATTCATCCACTCTGTAAACACCAGTGTGGCAACAGTCAAGTTTGGACTCTGATGAGCCTGGGGAAGAGTCTGTAGGGTGCCGCCTACCTCGCCCCCTCCCAGCAGGATTAGTCACTGCTGCATGAGTGACTTGAGAACTCCCTCTGCGTGTGTTCCCATGGCACTTCAAGGGCCTGGGCCTGGCAGAGATAGGAAATGAAGATGGCACCCAGGAATAAACAAGCAGTGCATAACGTCTACAGTGTGGTATTAACCCTCGCAGTGCCGGGCATGTTGCAGTAGAACTGAAATGAACTCAGATGAATTAGCTCTCCTCTGATGACTCTAACTGCTAAAGTAAAAGAGTGTGCTCAAAGGCAACGCTATGGTATCTTCAATACATTAAAATGCAAAAATAAGAGAAAGAAGCATACGAGGACAAGCAAAATACAACACGAGCAGCATGATAAATGAAGTAAAACAAAGGAATAAAACTTATAATAATAAAATAATGACAGCGAGTGCTGTAATTAATTCTGACCCAGCAAAGCAATGAAAAAAAAACAAACAAATGAAAATATAAATAAATAAAGAGCATGTTAACAAAACAAGCTAACTTATGATAACTTCATAGTGACTCGACCAGTTAATAGTCACTTTTCTGGTCCCTTTACTATGCCCGAAACCATGCAGTGCTGCATTCAATAGGATTTAGTTCAAAAGTTACCTACACACACACACACCTGTCCTGGAGCCCCCATCCCCAGGCCACCTTCCCATCAGCTCCTCCTCCTGCTGCTTTCCCGTAAAGCCCGGCTTCACTTCCTCATTCCTCTGTGTGTGATGAGTCCCACATAGACATGCAAGCGCTTGCTTTTACTTCCCCTTCTCCAAGTACACAACACACACTCACACAGTTTCACAGGTGGCCCCTTAGCACAAACTACAACCAGCTTATGTCCACATTCATTCATAAACTGCAGAAATATTTCAGTTCTGCTTCAGCCTAGGACAGCGATGTACAAACCCTCTGATGTCATCTGTATCTTCATATCAAGTCAGAGGAAATAAAGCAACAGTTCTACAAAACTCTGTTGTTCTCTGTTGTGCCGAACCACTTGATCCGTAAATGTTTGTTCATCTTTTTTTGTGACCAACTGGTTTTATTGTAATGAGAGACATGGGGCTTATAACAATGAGAAGTTGTTCTGCTTTTGCGAAAAAAGGAGCAAAATACTGCCACTTCATTTGCATAAGTAGTGGTGGTCATATTATAATAACGATAAGAAGAAATAAAGATCCTATAAATATACTGGACCCCTATAAAGATAAAAGTAATGAACCGATCAAATAATAATAGGATTAATTCTCCTGCTCATGAACTTTAACATCCAGGTCTTGTACAGGTCCTTGTGTGAGGCCTCATACGGAGAAATTTTAGGATGTCTGAGTATGTGGAGTAAATGACCTCGAACTTGAGTAAGCGATGTGTCCTGTGCCTTACTTCCCTTACGGTCAGTCAGGGCAGGGTGGCGGGTATTTTAAGAAGTGGCTTCCTCTCTGTCCTCATATGTGCTATTTCGGATTATTGACACATCGCTTTACAACTCTGGAAACACTGAGAGTGAGGAAGACGAAGCAATAATGTCAAATCCAGGTCAGTTCTTGACCGAAAGCCGGAGGGTACTTTCTGTGTTTGTAAACAAAAGCACCTGTGCTGTCATTACGTGACCTGACCCCATTTCTTTTGTTAGTCCAGGAAGCTGCAGGCTGCTGGAAATTCTGTAAATTGATAACACATATTCTGCACAATTGGTGTGTTTTGCTTCATAATTGTAGCCCAAGGTACTCAGAGGTCTCACATGATCCTGGTCCAAAACACAACGATCCTGATCCCAAACAAAATGATCCCTATCCAAAATTTCAAAGATGTTTCAACGATTCCCCAAACATGCCAATCTATGTCAGCTGTAAATCATGTATTCAGTCTTGGAACTGTTCAAAATTGTCAGAGTTCTCTCCCTTCCTACAGCCTTTCCTCATCCTATAAGCATTCGATGAAGTTACGTATAGTACGAACTAACAAGCGTGTTTTAAAGGTTTGTCAAAATGTTATGTTAACTCTCAGATCATTCACTCACACTGCTTTGTGTCCATACACTCATTCTGGCAACATGTGGCCAGCAGAGAGCGGATGTGCCAGGGGCATGCTAGTGTCATAAACCACACCATAAAATTCCCGATCCATAAAACACAAACAGAAAAACAAAACAACCTTTGGTCATGATGACAGTCCTCCATGATGAACTTTAAACCCGTTTCTCTTTGAAGTGGTTGAGAGATTGGAGTGGAATGTGCACATGATTCACAGCAGAATGTGTGTGTACAAGAGTGTGTCCATGTGTGTGGACATGGTTCATTTCAAAACTTGGGTGTGCATGATTCATTTGCTAATATGTGTGTGTGTGTGTGTGTGTGTGTGTGTGTGCACATGATGAGGATGATTTAGTATAAAATGTGAGCATATATGTATATGTCCATGATTCTTTCAAAATGAGGGTGCATGGGCTGTTCTTATGCACCTGAAAATGTGTGTATTTATGTTTTTTTGTGCATGTGTTTATCTCTTTATGAGGATCAAATATCCTCAAAAATATACAAATACTGGGAAATCTGTAGAGGAATGATCAGCTTCTTTAAGGAAAAACTAAAATAGTACAAAAGTTATTGAGGTTAAGCATACAGTTGGGTTCAGGTGTGTGTGCGATATTACTGAGAAAGTGTATTACACTCAATGGAATTAAGTGTCGGTGGACGTCCTCACAAATGTAAAATTACCTGTGTGTGTGTGTGTGTTAGTGATGCTGCGGGACATTTTTTAAATATCGTGGGTGCGGGCGGGCGGGTCAAAAAGTTACAAAACGCATTTCATTATCGATCAAAACGTGTTGTAAACTATTTGTTTTTTTTCCTCGGGTCGGGTCATTATCCATGCATATTTTTGCGGGTTTGGCAGGGCGGTTTGGATCTCCTGACGGGTCGGTTTGGGGCGGCCGACCCGCGCAACACTAGTGTGTGTGTGTGTGTGTGTGTGTGTGTGTGTGGAGTACATATAATGTAGAACAAAATATGTATGTATGGGGTGTGCAGTGTGTGCTCATATTTATAAATATTTGTTCCAGAATGCCTATGTGTGCGTGGGCATTTGTATTTGTGTGTTTCCGGTAAGGTGTGCCATTTAATCTATGATCGGTCACACTTTACTCTAAATACCGGCAGGTGCAGCTGCACAATGACTTGACAGTATTTGAAGGACTGGCATGTCAAAGAGGCCCTTAAACAGCTGTCAAGGAGACAAGAAAAAAAATGCTGAAATAGACCTTGGAGTCCCCGCCAAGGGGAAGCTTGGGACCGGCACTATGAAATTCACTGGCTTGCCAACCAGTGACAGTTGAACATAACATTGGATGGGAAAGTTAAGGAACAAACTAACAGAACATGAACAGTATATTTCACAGCAGCACTGCTTTTTTAACTACAACATGAACATGGCAAGATTTCTACTCAAATCTTTACTGAAGGACTCTGTAAAATATGTCTGTTGCAAGCAGTTACATGCCAAACTCAAGCCAGTGTATTTCATAGTGGCGGTCCCAAGCTTCGGGAAAAGGGGAGAGTTATGTCAGGAAGGGCATCTTTTGTAAACCTTTGTCAAGTCAAATATGCAGACAATCAGAAAATTCCTCATTCCTCTGTGTGTGATGAGTCCCACACAGACATGCAAGCGCTTGCTTTTACTGCCCCTTCTCCAAATACACAACAGTCGAGGCCTGGGTTAACAACGACCACCACCAGTATTGCTATCTGTCAGGATGCTGTTGGAAACTGGGTTACTGTTGGCCGAAGAAGAAGAAGAAGAAGAAGAAGAAGAGGGGGAAGGTGTGTCTGGAGGGAGGAGGAGAGGAGAAAAAGTAGAACAGTAGAAGTGAGGGTAGGAACTCTGAATATTGGCAGTATGACAGGTAAGGGGAGAGAGCTTGAGACTGCGTTGGTTTGGACATGTGCCGAGGAGAGACTCTGAGTGTGTTGGGAGAAGGATGCCGAGGAGAGACTCTGAGTGTGTTGGGAGAAGGATGCTGAGGAGAGACTCTGAGTGGGTTGGGAGAAGGATGCTGAGGAGAGACTCTGAGTGTGTTGGGAGGAGGATGCTGAGGAGAGACTCTGAGTGCGTTGG
>JBBIGA010000016.1:16336390-16358073 GCA_037576975.1 Alestes dentex | reverse complement strand
AGCCAATCAGAGGCAGAGACTGCATTGCGTACACAAGCGCGCGCACAGAGAGAGGAAAAAAACACACGACTAGTCGATTTCTCTAATGGGGCGTCGACTTGTGCTTCTGAAGCACTTTTGTGTTAATGGCCAAATGTATATATATATATATATATATATATATATATATATGTAAACATGTGAGTTCACATATTAAAATTACAAACACAAATTTATGCTGGAATAAAAGCCACAGCAAAAATGAATTGATTACATAAAGCAATGAAAAAATATAAGTTTAGCTAATTTTATATATTTGCTAGTAAACTGAATTTAGGTAAGCTGCACCGTTTAGAAGAAATAGTACCTTTTAGGATACACCTCAAGCATACATATTCAGTATTTTTGTTTTGGAAAAATTGTTCTTGCATGTCTATTAAGCTGCATTGACTCCATCTTGACTCCAGGATTTTGACTTTTTCTTTTTTTTAAATAGCTATGTTATGAAAAGGTGCAACTATGCCCCTGTCCTCTAGAAATGTGAATGTAACTCATTTAAGGTAAAACATTTACATATTAAAGAACATGTCGTACCACTGATAGGACAAACATTTACATCAGTGGTACCATTATTTCACTGTCCTACACAAAAACCTACCATTCATTAAAATGAATTCTAATCCCAATTTCCATCCTGAAATACACTATATGGACAAATGTATTGGGACACACTTGTTTTTCAGGGTTTGGGCTAGGCACCTTACTTCCAGTGAAGGGCTTAATCTTAATGCTTCAGCATACCAATACATTCTGGCAACACCATGCTTCCAACTTTGTGGACACAGCTTGAGGAAGAATCTTTTCTATTCCAACTCCATGAAGACATGGCTGAATGGATTCGGTGTTGAAGAACTGGACTGTCCTTCACAGAGTCTGGACCTCAACCCCATCCAACACCTTTGGGATGAACTGGAACTCATCCCAAAGGTGTTGGATTGCGAGCTAGGCCTTCTCATCCAACATCAGTGCCCGACCTCATAAATGCTCTAAAGAATGAATGGGCACAAATGGAAAGACTTTCAAGAAGAGTGGAAGCTGTTATAACTAGAAATGGGGGAACTTCTCCGTATTAAAGTCTATGTAGTGCTCACAAGCAGAGTCTAAATCAAGAGATATCACACAAGATCTCTGAAACCACTCTTTATACAGAGCACACATGCAGCAACATCTATGAGGCATTTAGTTATTTTTAGCTGTGAAATGCACCATTGTTGAATGGTTAAACAAAGGTGGTTTGATGTAAAATGGTGCATGTGATATCCTTGAAATCAATCAAGAAAAAATGGGGGAAGAACCAGTCTTTGATTATGAGCAGTACAAATTCACAAAAGCCTATCTCTCTCTTCGGAGCTGCTGGTGGCCTAGTGGTTAGGGCGGTCACTGTGTGATTAAAAGGTCGTGGGTTCAAATCCCTGGGCTACTCGTGGCACCACTGAGGTACGCTTGAGCAACGTACTATCCCCACATGCCGCATTGCTGGCTGCCCACTGATGGACAAAAGCAGCAAAGCTCAGTTTCCCTACAAGCTAAAATGAAGTAGCATTTGGCAGACACCTTATCCAGAGCAACTTACAATCAGTAGTTACAGGGACAGTCCCTCTGTATCTTGCTCAGGGACACAATGGTAGAAAATGCGGCTTAAGCCTGCAACTTTGTGGTCAACGGGCTCAAAGGCAAGTGTTTTACCCACTAGGCTACTAACTCACTCCAAAGCTCCTGCCTGCCTCCTTGCACCTGTTCAAGTCCACAGCTCAGCACAGTGATGTACGCCCTGCCCCTTATTACAATTTGTCTGCTCCTATTGGCCGTCTTTGCTTCACCTATTTGGCGCTTCATCCAATCAGGTTGGCGGAGCGCCGTCCAAAGATGGCGGCGTCCATCGCGAAGTATCATTCTCTCACTTTCTGAGGGTGAAAACAGAGAGACTGACAGGTTTGAACCGCTGCAAAAAGCCCCGTCACAGTACGAAAACCCCCGCGGGGATTTTTACTCACCGAAGTTCAATGTCTGTCTGCTGCTCAGGGTGTTTTTAGAGAGCACAGCTCGGTGTTCTCCAGCCATGGCCACCGAAAACAAACTTCATTTCTGGAGGAGGAACCCAAAGGTGTCCGGAAGGTGAGCTGACCTGGAATCACACAGTTTCTCAAGGGAATATTTTTATGAAACTGTCGTTTTCCTCAGAAAGTAGTACAACTGAATCGATAGCTTTAAAAACCTCCCGAAGACTCGTCTGTTTAGAAAGCATCTCCTCTCTTAATGCAACCTCTTGCAGTACTCTTACACAAAGATATAGCGCTTAATACTCTCCTCTGGTTCTCACACTGTCCTGAAACTGTGTTTCGTTAAATTGTAAGTCCCTTTGGATAAAAGTGTCAACCAAATGAATGAAATGTGATGTAACACGACACCTGTAGGCTGTTCCAGCAGTGTGGCTGTTGAGCTCCTTCAGACTGGGAGCTATTTTCCTCTGAACATCTGCTAGTGGAGCCTGAACCCTACACATGGTAAAAACTGAAACTTGTGTGTTTACACATGCTGCAAAAGGAATAACCCAACTAAAAACACCTCTGAAAACCATCTAGAGTTGCAAACAAAGCTGGGGAGCATAAGCTGCAACCTGTCCCTTTGACAAAATGACTCCAGCATAAGTAATAGTAGTTAACAAAACCAACACAAATAATGAAAAGAATAAGAAGTCAAAACAAGTCCTTAGTTTATATAACTGCATAGAAACCTGTTAGTTCACCCTGTCAGCACAGAGAGTGAAATTTGGCAGGTGCTCCTGTAAGGTGTAAAAAAGTGTGAAGTGACCATTTATCATACGCAAACACAGCACAACACACATGTGAACAGCACGAAATTCTTTCTTTGCATTTAACCCATTCACCAAGTGAAGCAGCGGGCAGCCAGGAACACAGTGCCCGGGGAGGAGTGTGTGGGGACGGTACCTTGCTTAATGGAACCTCATTGGTGCCACTGGCACCTGGGATTTGAACCCATCGCATCTCCAGGGGCATCTCCCTAACCACTAGGCCACCAGCTGCCCTAGCTGCATCTCTTCTTTAACAAAAATGCTAAGCTAAAGTGGGTCTTACTACAGTGAAACTGAGGTAGAAATAGATCATTAATAACCATTAGAATTTGAAAGTACTCAGAAAGGCACTATTAATACGTTAAGTACATGTTAATTAGTGGTTACTACTTAACTCTACATTAACTGCATTGTAGCTGGCAGTATACAGTTTGCCATACACTCACTTGCCAGCCCTCACGAATTCACCTTTACAGTTTAATATTTATATTCTGTTATTTCTAAATGTTCCACAAAAATTGGCCAGCTTTTGCTGCTGTTGTGACAAAGTGGATGCACTAAACTGCTGCTGTGTTTTATCTGTTCCCCTGTGGGGTGTCGGTGCTGTTTGACATTTGTAAGCATTTTGAAAGCAAGCAAAACTGGGCATTAGATAGCAATATATTCATGAACATAACTCATTCACTGCTGGCTTATTAATTTCTGTTTTTTTTCCCATGCAAAAATTGAATGCAGGAGTCCAGATCTCTTGACTATCCCCGTACTTCCCCGTCCCTCCCTGTACCTCAGTGTTCAGGGTTTAGGACTGTGCGTATCAGAGTATAATGGTATCAGAGACGTGCAGGTCATTCTCAGTTCTCAGATAAGAGTCTGCTGGGACATTTTGTATGTGCAGAGGCAGCTGTTTCAGGCATGTTGAAATTATGCTGATTGTAGGCAGTGTGATCTGATTTTAGTTCATTCTCACCACTTGGAGGAATCATTTTGCTCCACTGGTGGTTATAATAGCAATGACTTGCCTGAAAATTGAGCGATGTACTGAAAGATTAAGCTTTGCGGTTTTTCTATTGTCTTTCTCTGCCTGCTTTTCAAAGAGGAAGTCCTAACTGCCACAGTTTTATCTAATGAGATCAGCAGTTGTGAGAGATTTCCCTTTTGCTGAGTAGCACTCATGGCTTTATCATGTTATTTACTGTGTTTTTAGGAACCGTTGTTGTGACAGCAAACATAAACTTGAGCTTAAATGATCTTGTATTTGTTATACTGTGTTGACTTTATTGGACACATCTATCCTGTTGGGCCATATGTAAAGTTGCTGATAATAGTTCTGTTGCTGCACAGTTTTGTTTAGTCATCCTCTAGTTCTTCATGAGTGGTCAGTTCCTTTCCACAGTATGCTGTTGTTTGGATATTTCTGGTTGGTGGACTGTTCTTAGCCCAACAGTGAAACAGGTTTTTAAAACCTTCCGCAGCAACACTGCTGTGTGATCCACACTTTACAGCTCTCTCTCTCAACAATGTGATTTTCTCCGTGAATCATCAAAATAATGGGTAGATACTCCATTTTGGACAGCCCTAGCGTTCATTGGTGTAGCCGTACTTATCCTGTCAACACTGTTACCTGAAATCAAGATGCTTCCAAGGTCGCACAGAACGCTTTGTTTTTGGACTTTTCTGCATGAGAAGTAAACACTCAATAGGGGATGAAAAAAAAAATGCTGTTATTGTTGGACCTGTGTGTAGTCAGAGAGTGTTTGAAAACAGTGAATGTTTGCTGTGGAAGATCCGTTACAGCTGGAGGGCAGTGGGTGGGGTTCTGCTGTTATGTGAGTAGTCACAGGCTCGTGTTTGGTCCTGGAATGAGATTAGCAAATGTGAAACTCTTAGGGTTGTTGAACAAACCTCAGCATCTCAGCAAAACCAACTAAGTGGTATTGCAGCACAAGAACAGTCAGTGTGGGCGATTTTCAGGGTCACGTCAGTGCTCTGTTCATGCCTCATTCCCTGGATTATATACTGATTAACCATAACTTTCAAACCACCCACCTAATACTGCTGCCAAATTCAAGGCATGTATTTAACAAGACTTCTGAAGGTGTGCCATGGGATCTGGAATCAGGTTGCAAGGTGGGGCCTTCATGGATTGGACTAGTTTTTTCCAGAACTTCCAATAGATGTTCCATCAAATTGAGATCGTGGGAATGATGCACTGTGTGCTGCCATCTTTCTATCCAAAATCATTTTTAGGCAATTAGTGTTACCGTTTCTTTCTCTGGGGGGATACAGAACAGACACGCTAGACTTCACTCCTCGCAAACTTTGGGTACTCATGACCCTGTCACCGGTTCATTGGTTGTCTTTCCTTGGACCACTTTTGGTAGGTATTAATCACTGCATACCGGAAACACCTCACAAGATCTGACCTTTTGGAGATGCTCTGACCCAGTCGTCTATCCATCGCAGTTTGGCCCTAATGAAAGATGCTGAGTTTACTTATATTCCTTCTTCCAGTGTGTTAACTGTCTAAATTATATCCCAACCCGTGACAGGTATCATTGAAACGAGATAATAAATGTTATTCACTTGTCAGTGAACAATTAGCCACAACATTAAATCCACTCACAGTGCAGTAGGGAACAGGTGGTCTTTACTGGTTGTGGTCATTTGGAGCTTTACTTGGCCAACCATATACCTTTTTTCCAAATATTTTAGCATTTAGTGTTTGTTTCAGTTAAAGTCTTGCTGAACCCAGCTGTCATAGTAATCTCTGAATTTGAAAATTGGAGTATCCCATTTAACTATGTTAAAGCAATTCAGGCAGAACTGGTAAATCTAGCCATAGAGATCATGGTTAAAATAACAAATAAAAGTACAATCTAACCAAACCTAACATGATGAGGATAACATAACATGACACCGCTTTCTATTCAAGAATTGATGAAAACTAACAAAAATGGAAAAAAAAAATATTCAAATGAAATTCTAAGGATCTGGGTTGTGGGTAGCTCAACGCCAGTGCTACAACATTTGTATTAATTTAGATTAATGTTTCCTCTGATTAAATTTAAGAAATGTTAGAGTGTGGTCATTTCTGTCAGTAAAGCACTATTTAACTAAAACCATTGAATCTAAAATCTTAACATATTGGCTGATTATTTCTACCCTATTAAAATATGTATTTGTACTGATTAGTAAATGTTCACATTGGCCAAGCCATACTATTACCAAATTTCAGTTAAGAACCTTTTATTTTTGCAGACACAATGTTTCTGTTGAAACTGACAAGCCCTGATCAAATGACACATTTTGTTAATTTTCTTAGTAGAAAGAAGTGAACACCACATATTATGCAAATGATGACAATTATTATTTATTTGCTGATTTTAACATTTTGGAAATGCTCTTTAAAATGTGGCGTGTTCATATGTTTTCAGTCTGGAGCACAAAAAAGTAGTTGTTACATGTTTCTTCAGTATTTTTTCGTTGACTTTTTTGCATCCAGGATTTTCTTTCTTTTCTGTATCACCATAATATTTCTTTTGCCACTGGTGGCCATACAATTACAGGTCCACTTTCATGTTTAGTTAAAGGCTTTGCCGCCTTCTTCTCTCGTCATACCTGTGTAGCCAGAGAGTGAGTGGTGAGTGTAGCCAAAGAGTTCTGTTTTTCAGACCATAGCACCATATCAAAATGCCTCTGGTAGGTGCTGTGTTTCACACTTTTTTGGTGTCAGCCAAATTTTACCAATTTTTTGCATACCTGACCAATGTGACCCTGAAAGTCCAATCCTTTTTACTAGCTTGATTGCTCCATATTCACACTTGAGGAGGTGGGCCCAGGCACTGATCATTTGGACGCGGTACATCTAGTGTGTTCACTGAACCTGCCCGAGCACAGAACTTGACCATTTAACAAACATGATGTCAAATGAATCCCTTTTGTTTACATCAGATATGCAGTGTTTACTTGAAATTTTCAGAGGGAAGAGACTACAGCAATAACTAGATTCAACACACTCAAAAACATAAGATATTTTAGTTAGCAGCGATCTTCATGCTTGTGAACCAAAAGAATCACTGAAAATCTGGCAGCTCACTGGACAGAAAGGAAAAAGTGGTTAGTAATATAATGACGTAAGCATGCTTTGGTTCAGAACATTAAGGGCAATGTGAGCGCAGACCAGTGCGGGATGTATCAGGCCTCCGGGCCTTGTGTGAGTACAGCCTTAGTCTTTCGGATCTTATCTTGACAACAGTTCGCTTTTAGTTCCATTTCTTAATGACCTTTTGGACGGTGAATGGGGTTTAGTTATCTTTTATTGGCTTCTCTTAATTTGAGTCACATATCTTTAGTTTTTAGCTACTCAGATGAGCCCATGGCTGTTGAGTGTGTCATTTATTGCGCTCTGGAAGCACGCCTGACTTTGATTAAGAAACAGTACTGAGTGAGAGCCAATACAGTATTGTCAGATACTGTAATTCTAGCAGCAGAGTAATTATATGTTTAGAAATGCAAAGATGCGTGTGGTAGGGCGTAACAGTAGAACATACTGTGCAATAGTCAATGCAGAAGTTAATGTTGTGCAGAATTTGACACGAAAGTAGCAACAACAGTATAAACAAATGAAATAAATAAGGGGAATTATATGCCACGAGTTTGAGAGGGGGGCAGTTTGGGTATCATTCTTGTTTGTGAGGGGACTGTATGTATGTATGGATGTATGTATGAATGAAGGAACAGTTCAGTAGCATGTTTTTGTGTGCGCAGTTCTCCTTTTATCCTGATTCAGAAGTCTGATGGCCTGAGGAAAGAAAAGTCCTGTAGATGGCAGGAGGGAGAGGGGAGTGTGGGAGGGGTATGTGCGGTCATCCACCATACTTTGCGGATGCGGTGTGGTGTAGACATCCATGATAGAGTAGAGAGTCCCTCATGATCTTTTCAGCTGTCCTTACTGTCTTGCTGTCCGGAGGTTTTGCAATTTCCAAACCAGGCAAGTTCGTCATTGTGTTTACATTTAGAATGTGTTCAGACGACGCCTTTTCAAACATTCTCAAACATGCTTTTGTTCATTGTCGTTTAAGGAGCAACACGCTGTGAGGAGCACCCCTGCACAGCACGTTGGTGTTTTTAAACCACATGTTTGACTTTTTTTATTAGGTGCTGTGGAAAAGCAGTATGCATCCTCACATCTGAGAACATCAAAAGCGGCTTCTCCTTAGACTTTAATATGGAGTTGCAGCTATAACAACTTCCACTCTTCTTGGAAGGCTTTCCACAAGATCTCTCCATTTCCATATTTTGTCACTTGGAAACCTGCCCAGCTTCTTTAAAATTGCCACGCCTCATGTTTAAGAGGGCATTGTCCTCGCTTATCCTGCTGAAAGATTCATCCTGAAGGTGACAGACGTTCAGATGTATGCCTGAAAAGTCCACCAAAGACATATTGGGGCCACTAGTGAAATCAGTTTGACTTTTTTTTTTATTTCTGAACATTAGATCATCCAGATCATGAGAGGTGTTTCCAGCCAAATGCTCAGATCTAGACAGAAGTAAACTAAAGCAATTTATATATTTATTTAGTGCTGTGAGTGGGATTTTAATGTACCAGGCTACTTGTAATACAAGTGTGTGTTTATGTGTGTTTGTGTGGAACAGGATGGATGCACACCATGTGGTGCAGATAACAGTATCCTCTGGCGGACTGCTCAGAGGCCGGTTCACTTGCTGCTTGCATATCCCTATGTAAATACATGGCAAATGAGGGCTTGGGAAGTAGCTTGCTTTTGCCAGTTTACATATTTAGAGCACTATTTGTCTTTGTTCACATTTAAATTGATGAGAGCCTTACTACAAAGCATTTTGGCTCAGGCAGAGTGTGATTTTGCCAAGAATTTTTGTGGACTGGTGCAGAATTTGCAAAAATATTGATATCTACGGTGTTACTTAGTGCTGTAATGCAGAGCAATGATACTGCATTTATCTTCTCTGAGCGCAAAGTCCAAGCTTTTCATTCCACTTTCATTCACTGATAGCTCTGAATAAATTGCTCAGGTTATAGACTCGTCTTTGCTGCGCCAAAAGTGCATTAGAGAATGATCTGTGCCAAGCCAAAAGGCGTAACTAATGATATTTCTCTGCTCATATTCACGTAGATTCTATTGTAAAATGTCTTTGAGGGTTGGAGGAACCCTTATTAGACTTTTTATTAGTGTTCTCTCTTTTTCTTTGCTCTCCTTTCTTCTTCTGTCTTTTTGATATTGCTTGAACAGGTAATTAAAAAAAGAACGAGTCTAACAGCGTGACCACCTTCTTTCTTTATCATTCTTGCTTCCTCACTATCTCTCTTAACATCTGTTCTCTCAGTTTGCAGCCTATCTATGGGGCGCAGTACCCTCCTCTGGACCCACGGGTACTTCGCTCGTAAGTGCTGCTATCTGCCTGCCATCTGCATGGATAACTGCCTTGGCATGACCTTTTTTTCATGCATCTCTTTCACCCATTTTGGTTGTTACTGTGTTCAGAGTCCCAGTGTGTTTATCCATTGAACTCAGCTATCAAAGTCTTTTTTTTTTTTTTTTTTTTTTGGCGAATTGGACATCTGATTTCTCTCTGTCTTTATTTGGTTCTCATTAAATATTTCTTTTTTTCATCTCAGTTGATTCCTTTCTAAATTTCCAGGTTTCTCAAAGACACTCCAAAGACGAATGTTGTGAACATCAAATCTAAGAAGCCATCCACATTCCACGAGTTTGCACGCAGCACCAATGATGCTTGGGACATTGACGATGAAGAGGGCGACGATTTCTTCAGTCCAGCGCACCCCTCTACCATTCCCACACAATCGCACTCTAAGCCTCAAACGCCGCGCCTCAGAGTGTCCAAGCACTTAACTGAAGCGGAGACACAGGAACAGTCAATGGACAGACTGGAACCAGTAAGCCCAGAGCTCTGCCAAAATCAGCTGAAGATTGAGAGTGAGCCCAGCAATGGCAGGGTGGTGAAATCCAACAGTGACGCCCAGCTGAATAGTAACACAGGTAGGGTGGTATATCCATAATTGCTACTACTACAGTAAGATTACACTTATAAGGCATTTACGTGTTTATGAATGGCTTAAATAAGTTTATCGTTATTAAAAATAAAAAGGGCAACAGTAACCTGTTATGTCTGATTAATAAATCTGTGTATATAATGATGAGACTGACAGGTATCGGTGCTAAAACATAATCATTATGTGGAATATCTTATTATTATGTGCAGTAGTCTTACCATGTGAAATACCATGTGTAGTTTTCCTATTGGGTGCTAAATAACATACTCCTAACCACTATTTGTGTTACTAGTAATTCACTTAACAGCATTTACATACATATATGTATATTGGTATAATACAGCCATACACACTATATTACTCAATTTTAATACTGTACTTCTTTAGACTGTATATTGAGTATAGTGAGAATTTCTATTTATTTATACTTTCGTTTATTTTTATTTTATACATTGTTTTTCTCAATTTTGCTGCTCTTAATTTTGTACTGTCCACTTTCTGCCATACTAAGCAAATTACCCACTTGTGGGACTAATAAAGGTTTATCTTATCTTATCTTATCTTATCTTATGTTATCTATAGTTATCTATAGTATTAATGACCAGCATTAGTGCATATAGCTTAGTGCATTTTATGTTGTCTTTTCTGTTTTTTCTGAGTTTTTATTGGATTCATTTAGACGTTATAGTTTATATTGTCCTTGTCTCTGTGTCTCTGTGCGGCTGTGCAGTCATAACATAAGCGGTTTCCTCCAAGATCAATAAAGCTTTTAGATTCTGATTCTGATGATGCTGAGTAACGAGGAGATCAGTAAAGTCTGAGCTTTAACAGTATAGATGAATGTGGGCTCACTATTTGGCAAGCAAGTGGTTGCTGTTGCCCTTTTTTTATATTATAACTGCTTATTTAATGCTTTTTAAGGTGGTTGTGAAAAAATGATAAATTTGCAAATACCATTCACAAACATCATAAATGGGTAGTCAAATTGTGAAGTGGGCCCCTCATATTTTACTTGATTTTGACATGTTTGTCAGATTTGAATAAATATAGCTACTGCAGCGTTGACACACCCAACACACAACAAGCCATTCTAATCACAAACACAAGCAATACTGCTCAAAGTAAAATGTATACTCTTTTAACACCATCAGAAGTTTGGGGACATTCATTGTTTTTCGATAAATTAGCGTGTTTTTGCAATAATTTAACGTAAGAGACATCTGTTGTTTTTCAAGGACACTTCAATGAACGTGAAGCTGAGTAATAAAGCAACATGTACTTAAAATGTTAGAAAATAGCTATTCACAGTGGACCTGTTAAATTCAGAACCTGGTTACATGTTGCTCTCTTTACATGGTATGTTAATGTGTGTGTTGTGCCCTCCAGTGCGTGGTACGCTGCAGAAGCAGCAGTCTCTCCCTGTAAGACCCATAATCCCCCTGGTGGCCCGCATTTCAGACCAGAATGCTTCAGGAGCCCCGCCCATGACTGTGCGAGAGAAGACTCGACTGGATAAGTTTAAGCAGTTGCTGGCCAGTCCTAACACAGACCTGGGTGAGTGTGAAGGGAGTGTCACCAAAACTATGAATTTTTAAAAATAAAGTGACTGTTCAGTTGTCTGAATCAGTCTGTAGGTACACATAATGGCCTCAGTGTGTATTGACAGTGTTATAACGAAATCTCATAACTCATTTTGTTCTTTTTTTCCCCCCACATCTCTTTGAAAAAGGTTTTAAATAAGATTAAAGGGCCCATATTTTGCATGTCCAAACTTGATTTAACTCACTTTGCAGTCTTCATGTGAATCTTAAACCACAGTAATGAATGGGTTAGATTGAACTGAAATGTTTTTGTAATGGTTTGGTTGGAAGCTGGTCATGTAAAAATTACTTACGGGACATAAAACCACCCAATTGTTGTAATTGAACCATTGAATACATTGAAAAAACTGCAGATTTTGGGATTTGGAGCCCTTGGTGGTGAACATATGTAAATGCATGCAATATCTTTGTTTGAAAACCTAAGTAGTGCTGTGCACCCCCTCTGGCAGGCAGCTTGGCCCTCAAAGTGTTCTCCATGTTCAGTGAGCGACACTACTTCCTAAATTCCTATATCTGTTCCAGTGTCTGCCAATTTTGCTTTCGAATGCCCTTTTCAAAAAGATTGATAGCTTAATTTTAACTTTTATTTGGGACAAGAAAACACATAGAATGCATAAACAGCTGCTTCAAAGGCCTAAAGCAAGTGGAGGTCTAGCCCTACTGAATTTCAGATTTTATTACTGGGCTGCCAATCTAAAGATCATACACTACTGGTTGAGGAGGGAGGAGATGTCTTCACCACCATCGACACAATGAAGAAATGTAGCAATTTGTAGCCATCAGACATGGTCTAAAAAAATCTCTTGGGAGATCATTTGAGCTCTTTTGAGTGAGCCTTTTAGGCTTTAAAAGGTGATTCAGAGCATAATTTGAGCTTTGATTCTTAGCAGTGAAAGGGTCCTACAGGATCCTAACAGAACATTCTTCCTTCTTCTGTGAAGACTTTGACTATGCCATTCAGTATTAATACTGATCAAAACTATGTTGTGAGGTCACTAAATATAGTTCTCAAGCAAAAAGGAGTCACAAGTAACTGAGACAGAGTTCAAAGTCAAATCACGTGAAACGTTGTTCAAGTGGCTTAATTTTCAAGAAGAAATCTACGAAAATATGCAGAAAGTAAAGCATTTTATTAATAGTAAAAACCAGTCCTGCCCTCAATGCTGCCATGCTAATGCTTGTTATAGGAGAATTTCCTTTTATTCACTTAATGATATAATGAAGAAAAAAAGCAACAAGAAAGTTCTGTACCTATCAAGCCCTGATGGATCCAAGAGCTGTTTATTACACAGAAACATTAAACTTCACATGCAGCGTAAGTTGGTGTCATAGTCCAATGAAAAGTGATCCACTGTCGTGAGGCATATAGTATAGGGGTTAGAAGTTTGACAAACACCAGGGGTTCCTCCAGGACCAGGGTTTGAAACCATTAATCTGTAATGATTAGTCTACAGTTCATTTGTATTTAAGAGATATTAAATGGAATGTTAACGTGTAGATAAGGTGAGCATCTACAGGTAAGGTTAAGTATATACTTAACCTTACCTGTAGATACTAAGTTACTCATTTATTTCATTATACTGTAATGGAACTGAACTTCTACTACTTCTGAAGCATTTTCTACTACTTTTTCTTCTTATTTGGTTCATTAAGCTCTTGATAATTACTTTGTGGATGAAGGTTTGTTACAGGAATGCTAAACTGTAGTGCAGAGGTCCCCCAGGACTAAAGCTGTGAAGGTGCTTCCTCTGGGAGCTGCTAACAGGAGCTATAGAAAGTAGTGAAGTGTTCTGAGATTTCACATTTGAAGTATGAACCCTTTTTTTTTTTTTTTTTTTTTTTTTATTTCCTCCCCACGTCCCTGGGAGTGTGTGTGCCAGGTATGGGCGTGTGTGATGGTAGAAGTGCTGAAGCAGACAGTGTGTTATTTCAGACTTCCTGAGGTCATGCTGAGAGAGCCTTCTGTTCTCCGAATCTGTCTCTATGCTGTGATCAGGCTTTTTAAACAGATCTCCGAGCTGTCAAGAAAGCTAAAACGAGTTGTCTGTGGGCTTTGGCTCAATGAGGCGCAGAATCTGTAATGATTCCAAAGAAAGTTATGCTTCTATTGTGCCACAGCAGTGAAATTCAAAAATCTCAGATCACTGTGACTGACAGGACGGAGATCAGTCATCTCTGGAGTGCAGCTGAAGCACGTGTCTGTGTGTATGTTACCTGCCTAATGTTGTGTAGGTCCTCCTAAAGCCCCCGAAACAACTCTAACCCACTGAGGCAAGTACTCCACAGCCTCTGAAGGTGTGCTGTGGTATTTGACACCTAGATGTTAGCAACAGATTCTTTAGGTATATCAGACTAGTTTGTCCAGCACATCCCACGATGACCATTCATGAGAAATTTTTGTGGTGTAGCAGAGCACATTATCCTACCGAAAGAGGCCACTGCCACTGGAGAACACCAGTGTCATGTACACGGTCTGCAGTAACATTTAGGAAGGTGATATGTGTCATCCACATGAATACCAGGATACACGGTGTCCCAGCAGAACATTGCCAAGAGCATAACACTGCTTTCCTTGGCTTGCCTTTTTTCCATAGTGCATCCGGATGCCATCTTGTTCCTACCTAAATCATGCACGCAAACCCAGCCATCCACAGCAGCAAGCTGCAATGCTGTTTTCTGAATTCTTTTTTTTTTCCAAAGCTAAAATTAACATGTTCAGCAATTTCTGCTACACTGGTTCTTCTGTGGGGCTCGACCGGTCAGGCTGGCTTTCTCTCTCAATGTGCATCATGACCCTGATTCATTGGTTGTCTTTCCTTGGTACATCTTTGCATACTGGGAACTAGGGATGTCACAATTAACTGGTTTCACGATTAACCGCGATTTAAAGTGCCGTGGTTAACTAATCATAAAGGCTCCTCAACACCATGTTTCTTTTGGCCCCCTAAAAAAAATGTAGATTATGACAGTGCTATCAACAGATTGGCGGGACTCGCCCGGAACAAAAACGGTTCGCTTGTGCTTGAAACACGCACAGTGCAGTCACCGAATGACGTCTCACTTGACCAAATAATGGCAGAGGAAAAAAACAAATATGCTTTATTTCCACCAAAAAAGCGATTGAAGTCTGCCATTTAGGAGTTTTTTTGACACCCCAAGAATACAGAGGGGCGTATTCAAGACGATGGGTCACCCACGTGCAAAACGTGCCACAAGAAGGTTGTGGCAATAGGAGGTAATACCTTGAACGTGACTCAGCACACTGATAGAACTGAAGCAAGCACTATTTTTTTTTAGAGATAGCAGTAAATAAAGATAAAAATCTCTAAAGATTGTGATTGTCTACATTGTGAAATTAATACATGTGAGATAATTGTGACACCGCGATTATTTCCCAGGGGACAGTCGTGCAATCAGAATCTATAATCCTGACATCTACTGGGAACACCCAGCAAGATCTGCTGTTTTGGGGATGCTTTAATCCAGTTGTACCGCTATCACAAGTTCACAAAGTCACTCAAATCTTACATTCGCTTATTTTTGCTGCTTCTAACACCGGTGCCATTGTGATGACATAATCATGTCATAAACATGATGATGTTTACTTCACCTGCCAGTGGTTTTAATGCGGCTGATGTATGGTCATAAAATTAACCCATTAAAAAGAATACAAGGGAATCATTTTTTAAAGATTTCTACATAATTAAATGGCCAAGATGGAAACAAAGACATTCAGAGTGGTGTGATGTGAAATGTTCCATTCTAGAGAATGTTAATGAGTGGTCATGATAAGAACCAGATGTCTGAAGCCTTTAATGCCTCTAAAGGTTTACTCACAGAAAGTATTTATATGAATGTCAGACACATAGTTTTAAGACTTTGGTCTGAGCAACCATTTTTAAAATCGGGTTATGACGAAGATGTACATATAGGATGTACAAATAGGTTGGCAAAATATTCCCTAAAAATATATATATTTCTTAGATTTACCACTATTTCACTATTTTCAACAGTACATGTGAAGAAGTCATGCACCTGTAAAAGCTGGTATGAGAACACAAACCTATAGAAATCCCCATATGTCTTGTCATAAGACAATGCAGTATGTGAAATAAGACACATGTATCAGTGTTTTATTTGTACTGCTTTCATTGCTACGGAATAAGTTTGGTGTGTATGTGTGTGTGCGCATGTTTGCAATCAGTGTGGGGCCTTTTATACTCCTGAACACAGTTGTTTTTTAACTACTTCTCTAACAGACGGTTCATCAGTTTGTCTTTGTTTTATGTTTGGCATCTGACAAAACTATCCATGTTGTGGGAGGTTTTTTTTAATAGCCTCTTTCTGATTGTTTCAGTTCAAAGCTACCCATGAGCCATCGCACCATATGTTGCTCAGCAAGTCCAGCAGTAGTCATGGAGGCAAAAAACGAAGTTTTACATAATTGGTTACGATAACCCAGAGAGTTTCACTGAAGTTTAAAACGTGCCACTCCCACAGCGACTTCCTACTAATTAGCTAAATTAATTAATTAAATTACCCACCTGTCATCTTTTGAGAATAATGCACCTCATCTGAAATGGAACAGCAAACGAAAGGTTCCAGCACGGCAGATGGGATCGGAATTTCGGAAGTGCAGTCATGGTGAGAGGAAAGTCCTGGCCAGTGTGTTGATGTTTGCTTAAAGAGCCAGATGGGGGAGCATGAAACACAGAAATGAACAGCAGACGACGGTATAGTATGGCAGGCTTCCTCTTGAGTGCTCCGGGAATATGGCAAGCTGAGACTCTCCGTCAGACGGGGGAAAATGATTAGAAAAAGAAATGCAGATTTGTACAATTTACACATATGGCAGTAATGACTTCTCAGCTATTTAGTTTCCTTAAGAGTTGTACAGTGACAGTGCAACACAAATGGCAATAATGGCCGTCAGACAGTTTAATCTGGGAGCGTTTTAAATGGTGTTCTGCAACACCGTGATCCAGACTGCACCCATCAGTGTCACAGTAGCGACACCTTTAACCTCAGTATTCACCATAACATAAACACCACCTGTCTAATATTGCTTCGATCCCCCTCGTGCAGCCAGAACAGCTCTGACCTGTCGAGGCATGGACTCCTCAAGACCTCTGAAGGTGTGCTGTGATATACTGTATAGCACTGATATGTTCGCAGCAGATCCTTTAGGACATTTGAGTTGTGAGGTGGGCAATCCATGGATCAAACCAATTTGTTCAACACATCCCACAAATGCTCAGTTGGACTGAGATCTGGGAGTTTGGAGGCCAAACAGATTTGCAGTGTGGCAGAGCATAGCCATTATCATGCTGAAAGAGACTGGTGCCATTAGAGAATACCATTGCCATGAAGGCATGCACTAAGCCTGCAAGAGTGTTTAGGTGTTTGGTATGTGTCAGAGCAACATTCACATGAATGCCAGGACCCAAGGTTTCCCAGCAGGGCATTGCCAGAGCTTCACACTGCCTCCACCAGTTTGCCGTCTTCTCACAGTGCATCCTGGTGTCATCTTTTCCACAAATAAGTGACGCACAGACACCCGGCTGTCCATGTGATGTAAAAGAGCATGTGATTCATCAGATCAGGGCATATTCTTCTATTTTTCCATGGTCCAGTTCTGATGCTTATGTGCCCATTGTAGGTGCTTTTGGTGGATGACGGCGGTCAGCATGGGCACTCTGACTGGTCTGTGGCTACGCAGCCCCAGACACAGCAAGCTGTGATGCACTGTGTGTTCTGATATCTTTCTATCATAGGCAGCGTTAACGTTTTCAACAGTTTGTACTGTAGGCCTGCTGACGGAACGGATGTGAAGGCCATGGGTTTGAATCCCAGGACTGCTAGTGGCACCTCCCAGGTACCCTCGTGGAAGGTACCGTCCCTACAGACTGCTCTCTGGATGCTGTGCTCCTAGCTGCCCTCTGATTCACTTGATGAATTGGTTAAATTCAGAGAAAGAATTTCACATTGTTCACACTGTGTGCTGCGATGTCTTCACGTATGACCAATGGTCACTTTACACATGTGCATCATTGAGCCTTGGTTACCCATGACCCTGTTGTCAGTTTAACAGTTGTCCCTTCTTTGACCACTTTTGGTGGATATTAACTACTGGAACACCCACAAGACCTGGTCTTATAGAGAAACTCTGAAAATGTGCCCTTTTCAAAGTTTCTCAGATCCTCATGCTTGCTCACTTTTTTTCTGCTTCCAACACATCAGCTTAAAGAACTGACTGTTCACTTGCTGCCTAACCCCAAGTGCTTTCAAGTTGCCCTAGTAGTTCCCTGCAAAGAGGACTACACTGGTTATTCAGACATTTTAAGGGTGATTCCAAACTCTAGGAAGTTAATATGTTCTTCTGGAAAAAACTGCAAACTGTCTAGGGAGTAGCGAACAAATGTTCATCATTTCATTAAAGGTTGCAGAAACATTTACCCATCGGCCATTGGCCAGTCTCTTGTAGAGCACATGTTGCTATGTGTTTGATGATGTTCTTAGTAAAGGTGCAGTTCCTTAACCCACTTTCCATGAAACGGCAGTACCCACACGTTGTGTGCCGAAGTATTTAAGTGCTGTTCATAAAGTCAGCTTTGCAGTGATTAGTCTTCTTACCTTTTAGAAATTTTTACACCTATTAGGTAAAAGTATGTCACATTTGGCATGATGATGAGCTAATGCATATTAACGACAAAGCGCATGTTTGAGTGCCAAAATGAAAGTTACATCAAAGAAAACAGTTATAAGACAAGCTGTAGAATTTGCCTATTCTTTGGAAAAATTGCAGCACTTGACCAAAAGCAAATAACTTTAAATTGGGAATAATTTTGGCTCATCTCAACACAGTATCCAAACAAAGCAGCGATGAAACAGACATTGGAAAGTGAATGAAGTAGCCCCACGAACACAGCACCAACGCTTGAGAGAAACGGCATGGTAATTTGATGACTTTTTATGTTTTTCATTTAAGTCATTAGAGAGCAGCAAAACTGTATCGCTCCTCAGTTTGACTGAGCCACATTTAAAGAAGCACAACAGACTGAATTCTCTTTTAATGCAGTCTAAAATCTAAATCTTCTTAAGCAAGTCACCTCTTTTTCTAATCCTACAACTCAGCTCTGAGATCAAACTCTGCTATTTAAAAAACATATTAATTCATCAGCTGAGTGGGCACATGTGCATAATTGGCTTACGACTTGACTAAACATTTCTTACCATGAAATTTGTGAGGTGGTATTTTCTGCTGGATTGTGGTTTGTCGCAAATCACAAATGTCACACGCAAATAAGGCAAAATAACTGTAGCACAATGGTACAAACTGCATGATGGTAACCCCTAATATCACAGTAAATCTGGCGATGTTCTTTGTGTTGATTTTTGTTTAAAATTGTCACCCATCTGTATGTCATACATAACAGCACACTAGCACTGGTTCCACTGTTGTAATGCATTCAATAAAGTCTTAACATTTTGCCGAATAAAACTCTTATTGCAAGGCTGCAGGTTCAGCTGGCTCGGACTCCGTTGGTCAGACATCATCCTGCACTCAGTGGTACTTTTTTATATGGTACTTTGAACATTTCAATCCCAGTGTTTGTTTGTCACAGTAGTAATAACACTTCTCCACCTACTTCATCACACCTACTGTTCTCAATATGGTGTTTTCAGTGTATTGTTGTCCTTCATACGCGAAGGAAATCATCTATAAAGTGGAATTAAGATCTTTAACTATGGTCTCAATCTATAGCAGAGCACCAGCCTTCACCAAAGCACAGTGATTGGTAGCTTAATTGTCGACAGCACAGCAATTAGTTTTGAAATCAATGCTCTTTTTTGTCGTATCTTTCTCAGTAGATTTAGCATAGATCAAACTGGCAAGGCAATGCCAGGTGTGATTGGCTTTACTAATTAAAAGTAATTGTTTATTGACAGCGAAATGAAACGATGAAGGGCGCCGTAAATAAACAGGGCCGTATCTCGCGAAAGTGGCTGAGTGGTCGGTTGTATTTTGATCACTGTGCAAATATTTTTATCATGCCTGATCGAATGACCCATGCTGATTTACTATATTATTATGAGACATTGATTTCTGTATGTTGTTAATAACGAAGGTGTGTGCCCTGGGCCTGTGATGCAAATGCCTGAATGATTAATAGTTTGTGGGTTTGTCTGTGTGTGTGTGTGTGTGTGTGTTGACAGAGGACTTGCGGAAACACAGCTGGTCAGGAATCCCGAGAGAAGTGCGGCCAATCACTTGGAGACTCCTATCAGTGAGTTTGCCCTTGTGTATTCTACCATAATCGACAAACATACTGGGTCAGAGAGTGAGTTTTGGTTTTGGCTGTCGGGCTTACCTTTTTATTATTATTATTATTATTATTATTATTATTATTATTATTAAAATCACAAAAACACAACAAAAGTGTTGCTAAGAGGCTGAAATCCTGCTTTGTGAGACAGACCCCTGGCTAGTAACATACATACTGACTCAGACTCAGATCTCTGCCTTGCTCCTATCCTCCCTCTCCTTCTTTCCTGGTCTTTTGTGAATCCAGCATTGTGTTCTTTTTCCCCTCAAACATGTTTCCACTCTTTACTTTACGTCATCTGTAAAAAAAAAAAAACAAACAAAAAAAAAACACTCAGCAGGAGGCCAAACCAGATTTCTGCAGATTAGAAGGGGACCATGGCTCAGAAGAAGCTATTTATCCTCAAACATCATGCCATTTTAACCAGTAACAATCAGTATCATATGTTCTGGTTCCATTTATGAATTGTGGTGCACCTCCTCCGGCTTTTTATGTATGAATTTTTTTACTGGGGCTCAAGAATCATTCTTACCATTAACTTCATTAAAGCCTGCACTTGTGAAATTACCTCTATAAAAATTGTTGACCTTAATTGTATTATGATACTTGCAATCTTTTCTAAAGTCAGTGCCTCATTTTAAAGTGCTCTGAGGACTATCAAATATGCCACCTGAATGGCAAGGGCATGCACGCATGCCTTTAAAGGACAACCCGCTTGGTATGTAATACGCACCAAACCGGCATAGAGGAGATGACTAACCTGCATGTGTGAGCTCGAGAGACATACTGGTGTGGGTTCTAGCAGCACAAGCAGCAAGCAAGACTCTGACCTTCTTCCAGATAGGAAGGGAGGTAAAAGGAAACAGAAATTCCCATGGTCCTTTGGTGAACAGTGACACTTCAACCAATTGCCTGACTATTCCTTATGGTAAAATACAGTCCTGGGTGTGGGAGAAAATGAGCCGCAGGTGTTAATACTCAGGCTACGCTGAACGCTGTTGGAGCGCTGCCAAGGACAAGGTGGATTCGGAGAAAGACCAAAACACTGAATGTGTTATAGATTGTCAGTCCCTTAGTCAGTTAGTCAAATAGCGGTTTCCTGTTGATGCTGTTCTTATAACCTTGGACACCTATTGTAACCTAGGACACTCTACTTCAGCGTAATTTTACACAACTTGCAGTGGTTTCATCTCTTTAAGTAGTTTAGGCGAACGCTGACCACAGAGTCAACCTGTTGAATTTATTAGTCAACAGTGCTGTTTCCAGTAATAACAAGATTAGAAAATGTTTGCCGTCATGGCAAAAAAGTCAGTTGACATAACAACGTGAACACGATTGTAGACATAAGCGCTAAAACCTGCTGTCCACGCATGTGACGCCTAAGCCCCAGGAGGTTAGAGAAAAATCGGATGTTTTGTTGACGGGGTTTGGCCTCGGTAATAGTAGCATTTAGAAACAAAGGAAATAAGGGAACTACTTTGTGCTCTTCCAGTCTTGCATGTTGCATTTCTAATCAGTGCTCAGCCAAAGCAACGTTTGTAGGCGTTTTTCTCCTTGAACACAGATTCCTTAATAAAAATATGCATAAAATATATATACAAATATTAAAAAAATGAAAATCTCCATTAGCATTGCTTGCACTGCAAATGCAACTTTACAGAAAATGTGGTTTTTTTTTTTTTTGTTTTTTTTTTTTTGTTTTTTTTTTTGCCATTTGAGCTACCTCTCAACGTCTGTAAACCTTGAAAGAGTCTGAAAAGCACTACATTACGTGATGGGGTACATTATTATAGGAAGAAAAGTTACAGTTAGAAAGCACTCTGACAGTGTGGCCCTGATTCACATCATTTAGA
>JBBIGA010000016.1:16323890-16331390 GCA_037576975.1 Alestes dentex | reverse complement strand
AAAAAAAAAAACAGACCTGATAAAACTATAAAACGGGACATAATCAAACTGAACTTTCTGTAACAAACTAGGTCTAGGTCATGTGGCAAAAATATAACACAAGACTTTAACAAATGTTCACGACACAGTATGTCATTATTTATCTCCTTTTTATTTATTTATTCACTATTTCACACACTGTTCTCCACCGAATCAAGCGAACCTGGACTAATTACATGCAGTCAGTCTGTGTTCCTTAACTACTGGCCATACCCCCGATATGCACAGTAAAGCATATTATAACATACTGTGGGGTAATTTATAACAGTATTTCTCATTTTATTCCTCAGCCCAACAATAAGCATACATAACCTTTCCAAGATGCTGGGTAAAAGGTAAACCAAGAGACTACTTAAAAATAAATTGTGGAAGAAAAGGCTTATAAATTGGTGGATCTATCAAGCTGTTTGTTATTGGGTGTAAAATACATCCGTATCATTATTAAGCTTGCCAAAGCAAAGTAGTCATTCGTAAACCCAGAATATGCCCCCAAATATGCTCCCAAAACACTTTAATTTGATTTTAAACTCTGCTTAATACATTACCCTTAAAGAAAATGTAAAGGTAAACCCGTATTCGTACTGTACAGTTTACACTGAAGTCCAGCAGTGCTAGAATGTAAAATACCGATGTTACCCCTATATAGACTGTACTGTAAATCATGCATGTGCGTTTTCTTTGGTATAAGCAGGGTAAAAACAGTACTAAATTAGAGCAATAAAAATACAGGGCTTTAAGAAGAACAAAACAAAAAACACGAGAACACTCGAGACTCCGCGGGGGAAATTCTGGACCGCCTCTGCCAGAGATGCGTCTCAGGGCAGCAGCCAATCAGCAGCAAGGAGAAATAAGTAGCGTCCTCGGATTGACTACTCTAGGATTGACTACTTTCAGTACAGCGGTATTTCACCATCCCAAGATGCGCTTTCTTTGTGTTCTCTGGACAGTACCAAAAAATGTATAACTTTTTTATATGGAAATGTAGCTGAATTTACGTTAATATTTGTTACAAAATTAGTAAATTAGATTTTTCTTAATAATTTATCACTAAAAATGCATGAAAAATTTGATATTGCCACGAAAAAAGCTGTGACGTCTGGGCCTCGTCCACCACGCCCCCTCGTCCTCGTGCTGGGGTGCTAAGCGCTGCGCCCAAACATAAACAACCCAGCACGAGGACAAGGGGGCATGGCGATTTGTGTGTAGGGTATGTATGTGTTGTTGTTTGTATATTAATATATAATTAATATTATTCTTACTATTAATAATATTATCATTATTATTTCTGTATTATTAAAATGTACCTTATATATTTAATGGCAAATGCTGCCAAATAAAGAGATGGAGAGCAAGCTATAAACTTTGGAGGGTTGATCAGAGGAAAGATGATGGGAAGTCTGTGTGGGGCTATGAGTGTTTTCACAGGCAGTAGAATGCCCTGAGTGGGATCGGCTCGTTATGAAGCCCGATCAATACTGTGCTGTTTGGGTTTGATTGATTTTCTGAGCTTACTGTAAAGGACAAAGCCATGTAACTCTATTTAGCACTTTCTGGGTAGCTATTGATCTCAGATAGTTTTTCCCCCTTTTTATCATGAATATGAGTGTTTTGATATACTGAATTGGTGTGTTTTTCTCAGATCCACATTGATATCCCCAGGACAAATCCACTTATACCACTGTTCCAGCAGCCACTGGTACAGGAGGTGAGTCTTTTCCGCTTTTTTGTGAATTTACCTCTTAGCTGATTTCACACACAGACACTGCTATTCCTTCTTTCTGAATCAAAATAAGGCTAAATATAACACTAAGCATTTTTTCTAGAGTGGTTTCACCACAAACATTATTTAAATGGTCAAAGTTTTGCAATGTGAATTGCTAGTTAACAAAAAGTCATTTCTTACTCTGTCTGTCTGTCTGTGTCTAGAGATAGATAAGTATAGTACATAGATAGGTATCTGAATTCATTTGAATGTTAGTTTGCTTTTTATTAGATATTTGAATAAAACACATCACTGTCAGATACTAGGTTTTGATTGTGACTATGGGCTTTATTTTAAACCTTTTTAAAATAAACCTTTTAATGAAAGGTTTGCATTTTAATGAAAATGCAAATATTTGTACAGCAAAATGAATCATATGTCTGTAGGGATTTACCATAGGCTTTGTTTTTAATAGCTAAATGACCTAAAACCTGGACTTGACTTAGAACGTGCTATAGCATAGCTTCCAACAGGGGGTGCTGTGGCTGTGTCAGGACATTTCAAAATGTGGCAACGTCAAGCCACTTAGTAAAACATAAGTGAATGAACCCCTAGAAATGCCTTTTTGTGACTAGCCTTCTGTCATATGTTTAGCTGTCTTGCAGTCTTTTCATCTTTTTCATGTTATTTAAGGAGAATTCCACCATTTTCCTACCACTTTATAATTAAATCATTGCTGTGTAAAGAAAGCCAATCCTAGTAGTTGAAATTAAATCAGAATCAGAATCAGAAAACTTTATTTATCCCGGAGGAAATGGTTAGTTGTATAGAAACTTGCTGACTTAGATTTACTTTACTGCAGTGGTGATGAGAACCAGAGATCACAATGTCTAAAACACATAAAGCCATTTTATTTATTATCCAAAACAACCAGTGAAATAAAGATTCTAGCCGAACTACCTCAGCACATGCTATAGCATTGAATGGGCCAGTGTGTTTGAAGTTTGAAAGGTCAAAAATAGTTTTGCACTGAAGATGCTTGTATTTGTGTTGATTGTGACCTTTGATGTTTAAACTGTACAGTTGTGTGTGATGGCATATCATGTAAATGTGTAAAAATGTATGGTGTAAAAAACAATCATGACTGTTTTGGGTGAATAAAACCACATACATTTCATATAAAGACCTCAAAGGAAAATAATAGAATGCAGCTGATCTCCACGCTGCACGTTGCCATATTTTTGCATCAGAATACATTGTTACACTCCAAATATTCACATTTTAATATGTCTGTAATATGCTGCCTCCCAGGTGTTTGAAAGGATTCTGTTTATCTGGGCAATCCGGCATCCAGCTAGTGGCTACGTCCAAGGCATCAATGACCTGGTCACGCCGTTCTTTGTAGTCTTCCTCTCCGAGTTTGTGGGTAAGTTCAGCTGCACAGTGAGGTGCGCGTGTGTCCAAAACAGAATCTTTTAGACCAGCGGAGAGGAGACAAATGTTTGGGCTTTCCCTTGTCTAGTCCAATTATCACACTACATCAAGATATTTTAAGATTATGCTTTTTTTTTCCTGCCCTTTTTTTTTTCTTCTTTTTTTAAACATGCCTAGTGGGTATAAAGAAGTATGCCAGCGCTTCTGTCTATAGGCATGCATTCCTTCGCTGCACAACAACACCTGCCACCTGCTCTCACTAATTAGGTTCTTTTCTTTGTGAAAGAGGAGAGCTCATTAGTGTGCAGATTTGGAAGTTCTACCTGCAGACACCCCAGCCTTTGCTGGATTTAGTTGACTGCTCATAGTGTACGCCTGTGTTTTTCTCTTAGATTCCCCTGGAGCCATATTTCTTCGCATTTAAAAGAATAGATCAGTGAAAAGTTGCACAATTTTCCCTTTACCCCAAATACTGTCACTCAGCCAAGGCAAGGAGTCCAGGGTTTGCTTGCACTGGAGCTTCAAGGCTAATGTAGCTAACAAGTAAAGAAACCTGCTCTTAGAGACTGTTATCTGAAAAAAAACCAACAACACACAAAATAGAAGCAATCATCTTAAAGTCCAGGTTTTGTCATAAAGTGAAAGCAGGCTAATTAAAATTAGTGTGTGATTCGTTAGTTATGCAATTTGCATGATAATGTCTATAGGCAAATGTTAATTGATACCTACATTAGCCTTGTCACTCAGTTGCAAAAGTACAGTTGGGATGCCAAACTTGTCTAGCCTGATTAACTACATCTTCTGTATGGGACAGTTTTGATCATCTGAGTATTATTTTCAATGCCTCAGCCACATAACCATGTCACCACACAAAAAAATCATTGATTGACAGTTACAACACATTTAATAGGGCAGCAGTGATCTGTTGCTTGCCAGAATCTGCATTCTATCTACATCTATACTGTTCTTGCTGGTTACTTGTCTTGCTGTATCTTTGTCTTTGGCCATTTTATTTGTTTTATATATGCTATTTAATAATTTTAATGTTAGTTATGACCCAATAGCCATTAAACAGCAAAGGTAAGTATTATTGTAAAGTCATACTAACACAATTCACCTTATTAGCTAAATGTAAAGCCAAAGTGACAAAACTGGACTAGTGGAAAACGATCATGTGCAGCGCTGGAACTAAGAGGGAGGAACTCTACCCTTCAGGTTTAAGTTCATGCTTCTTACAGGCCGCAGCCTCATGCCATTGCTGACTTGGACTTTTATCTGAGCTGGTGTTGTTTTACCAGGGAACTTTCTATAAAATAATATGTGACGAATTTGCCTATTCGTAAAAGATAAAGGATCTAGATTCCCACAGATAACCTGATGGATTTAGAGGTAGTTGACAGTCATGCTCAATAACAATAAAACCACCCTCCAAGGCTGGTCTACAAGCAGCCTTAATTATTATATTTGAGTCAGATGGATTAGAATAGGGCTCTTTTTACTGTGAGACCATTCACTTAACAGTTATTCAGATTGTAAAATCTCTGAACATTACAGATTGGTGCTGTGTGATGCCAATTTTTTATCCACTGATGGTTTGATATTCTTTTTTTAAATGAAGAGTTGAGATTCAACTTTGTGTTTTTTCGTTTTACAAGCTTGTCGGGTTCAAAACCATCTCTACAGACAGTCACTGGTTATATACTCGTCTAAGGTAGTAATTGTCCATTGGCTAAGACTAACAAAACCTTCCAAGGATTGGTGCAGCTGGTCACAACTTCACATCTTTACTGAGGCAATACTCATGTTTTATTTCTAATGACTAAATATAGGCCTCCAGTCTCTCTGAGCTAGGTTGAGGTAAAGTGATGATGTGCAACCATACCACTTCTCGAAAGTTAAATCCCTTAAAACATCAAGGTAAAAAAAAAAATTATACACAATATACATGTGGATGATTGATTACCTCTTAATGTATCAATAGATGTTTGAACCTTTACATTTTTCTATCGCTTTTAATGCTCTGCTTAACTGCAGATATGTGTTTTCAGATGTTTTAGTAGTGACCTTGGACCAGCTCCTAGTGTATGAACCCAGCACTCCATTCTGCTGCTGAGATATTCTTACAAGACTTGCGTTTTTCTACACTCAAGCTAAACTACTAATAACCCATATAATGCAATGAGCTTTAGTAAATAATTTTAAACCTAGTGACAACAGCGATCAAATATAAGGAATAGAAAATCCTCCACAACTAGATCAAGATCCCTTTTTTATAATGATGTTAACTGCAGAACCACCTCATGTAAAAGTAATCCAGCTTCAGGCTTTAGACCACAGTTCTAAGAGTTTTATTTGTGGTAGAGAATGTGTTTGTTGGTTGAGTAGTAGGGTAGCAGAGCTCGAAGGCCAGCGAACCGACCCAACTAGCAGCAACAAACCGGAGCCTTTAGTTTATGTTCCATATCTGTGTGTGATTGTTGAAAGATTCTAGAAATAGTTAAGACACAAATCCGTAAGATTTTCAGGTCAGTTACCTACCAATGAGTACTATCAAAATACAGGACCAAAAAGTGCATTCAAGGTCTGGATTCGTAGATCTCTGCCCTAGAATGCTTCCCCTAATTTACATTGTTCTAGAATGTGCATTCTTGTTATAGACTGGTGTTCCTAATTTTACAATTGCTCTAGAACCTTCTCTATTATTGATGCAGTTCTAGAATGTTATTCTCTTTCATTTCATATTGATTTTGAATATTCTTCTCACTAATTTTGATTTGATTTTGAATGTTCTTCTCACAAATTTTGATTTGATTTTGAGTGTTCTTACCTATTCCAGCTGTGCGACAAAGTTCGTACTTGTTTGCGCTTCTTTGCAATGTTCTCATTCTCATTGTTCTTTAATGTTCTCCCTCATTCATGTTGGTGTCCCCCATTTAAAGACCATTGTAGAACATATTCAGGTTTCATGTTCCTCTGGAATGTTCTGCTTATCCTCCTCGTTTCCTCTTCTAAACATTCCCACTGCCAGGATCAGAATATTTGTGGCGGCTGTACTGTGGCCTTTACCCAGAGCTGTGTCAAGCAACAGAGGAGTGAAGTTCGAGCTTTGTCTCATTGCTATTCTCCAGCCTTCCTCCCTCCCCTCCCTATTTATTTCCTCTCCTCTGCTGTGAAGGTTAATTACTTCTAGATAGTTAAGGATTACAGGAGAACAAAAAAGCCGTGCATTGATCTCTTTCCGCATGTACCAACCTCGCAATGTCACCAGTCCACACACATCGGGACATACCCTCAGATTACCTGGAGCACTGATCGATTTCTGCCTTTTTTTCCCCTGACTCTCTCTCTCTTTTACACAGGCACACGTTCACTCTCTCGCTTTCTTTCTCTCGCACTTTTTTTATCTCCCTCTCTTTCTGTTCTTCCTGAAGCTCATTACTGAAAAGCAGGTTTTTCATCCTGATGCTTTACTTCATTCTGTTTGCACCTTTATGCTTCTAATTGTTTGTGTGTGTGTGTGTGTGTGTGTGTGTGTGTGTGTGTGTGTGTGTGTGTGTGCGCGCGCGCGTGTGAGAGCGCGCGTGAGAGAGGCTGAAAGAGAGACAGAAGCAATATCTCAAGTTGAATGAGCTTCATTGATCTGCGAGGTTTAAAAGTTTACAGAGGCTTGTAGTGGTGTTGCATGCGAGTGTCAGATCACCCAATCACAGCATGCGGCCCACCAAGGTTTCCAAGATAGTCAAGGGCTTGTCTTAGGAATAGCAGACTGATCCCCACCCTCACATACTCTAAGGGCAGTCGGACTGAGTAAGAACCAGCTCAGGTGCTTAAAGCACTCCATTGCATCTCCTCCACATGCGCGCATACACCCACACATATGCACACTGCAGTCATGCTGTGCTCCTAAGGCATAAACTGATATGAAAGTTTTGTGCTGACAACGATAACCGATAATGGGCACTTTGTTGTTCTCGATGCTAACAGCAGTCTGGCAGCAAAATAAATAATGTATCAATAAAATATGAGGCAAATTGGCCTTTGCAGTATTGATATAGCAGAAAGCTATATCAATACTGCATCTAACAAATCACATTTTTGTGTTTTGTAGTAGGAACTTCTGCACCCATTCTAGACATTCCAGATATGTTTTTATATAATAATGACAAATGTTATTGTTATAATTATTGTAAAAATAATTAGTGCGATTCAATAATAGTGCACCTGGGTGGCCTAGTGGTTAGGGCACTGGCCCTGAGATCAAAGGTTTGGGGTTTGAATCCCAGCTGCTAGTGTCACTGCTGAGGTTCCCTCACACTGCTTCCCAG
>JBBIGA010000016.1:16300384-16314918 GCA_037576975.1 Alestes dentex | reverse complement strand
AATGTATAAAAGTAAGAACACAGGGAGAGAGTGGGCTGAAACTGTGAAAGAATAAGAGAAAGAACACTAAGTATGGTCTCGGTTAATTAAGCTCAGCTCTATACAGCAGTGCAGCATTTAGAGCAGCGCTAATAGAAAACCATTTAGGGACGTGGTGTGTCCATCAGTGTTACTGATGGTGTGTGTATTTTGCTCTTTCAGGATAACTACACGTTTGCTCAGCCTGGTATTCAGACCAAAGTAAAGGCGCTGGAGGAGCTCGTCAGCAGGATAGACGGTGAGACCCACAACCTTATAGCATTCTTCTCTTACTCTACAGGTAATAGTGCACTGACTCAGCATTCTCCAACAAACAGCAACGTTCTAATTATCATGCCTTCATACTGTTCCGGAGGGGAAACAGTAAGCCAAATGAGCCGCGTGAATTTTAGAACAGGATACATAGGGGAGGAAGTGCAGAACTTTATAGAATTATGTGAATGGAGAGAGCACATTGGAGCAGTGTGAATAGGGAGAACACTCTGGGACAGTGTGAATAGGAAGAGCATTCTGGGATGATGTGAGTGGGGAGAACATTCTGGGACGATGTGAATGGGGAGAATATTCTGGGATGATGTGAATGGGGAGAACATTCTGGGACATTGTGAATAAGGAGAACATTCTGGGATATTGTAAATGGGGAGAACATTCTGGGGCCATGTAAATGGGGAGAACATTCTGGGGCCATGTGAATGGGGAGAACATTCTGGGGCCATGTGAATGGGGCAGAACATTCTGGGGCCATGTGAATGGGGCAGAACATTCTGGGACACTGTGAATGGGGCAGAACATTCTGGGACACTGTAAATGGGGCAGAACATTCTGGGACATTGTGAATGGATCTGGATCTGCTGTTTGTAAATATTAAAGATGCCTAAAGCTCCACTGCCCTGACTCGTCTTGACAGATCAGACCACAGTTTAGTTTAGCTCATACCATCATATAAGTCAGTTGTTCAGCAGCAACCAGTGACAGTGAGGACAATGGGGTAGTGGCATCTCGAGGACATGGAGACTGTGAATTAAAATAGAAAACATAAGAGGGATGAGACAGGTCACTGACTTTTAGAGGCTAGGAGAGTTGCAGATGCGGGTAATCTAGAGCGATCAAATGAGCTGAAGAAGGTTTTCAACAGATTTGACCCATGCCCCCACACCCCCAGAGGCCTATAGGTAAATGGAGATCTGCAGAGACCTCACCAGGATAATGCTACTGGACCAGATGGCACCATCCCTAGGTACCTAGGACATGTGCTGTGGAGTACTCAAGCACCTTTTCCATATAAGTCTGTACCTCAAAGGAGTTTCTGTGCTATGGAAAACCTCATGTCTGGTACCAGTGCCTAAGAAGGGGCCTCCCACTTTCCAAAATACCTCTCACACAATGAAAATCATGCAGAGACTGGTCCTTACCTCCGACCACTGGTGAGCTCAGCATGAGATCCCCTGCAGTTTGCATATCAGCTATATGTGGTCATAGATGCAATACTATATCTTCTGCAAAGGGCCTAAGCCTCCCTTAACGGACTCAACATTATGGTGCAGATCATGTTTTTCAGCTTCCTCAGTGCCTTGAACACTATCCAGCCTAGACTACTAAATGATAAATCATGATTGCATGGATCAAGGACTACCTGATGTTCAGGCCACGGTTTGTGAGGCTACAGAGTTACAGTAGGTCTGCGTGTCTGGTTTGTAACATTGGTCTTGGCCCCCCCAGTGGTAGAACGAGCTCCCTCTTCCAATCAGATCTGTGGAGTCCCTTGCTGTCTTCAAGTGTCGCCTGAAGATCCACCTCTTCAAGGAGCACACTGGCGACTAACTATGCCTCTCGTTTCTGCTTGCTTATTTCTCAAAAAAAAAGACCCTCTTACCCCCACCCCTTCCTTACTTTTGTCTTAACCTCTGACTTTTCTTTGACAGGTGTTGTTTAGTTGTACCTAGCGTGCAGTAACTTGGTTGAATAGTGGACGTTGCTTTAAGTATAGCTTTACTGGTGTAAGAAACAGATGTGGACTACATGAGCACTGATGTACGTCACTCTGGATGAGTGTCAGCTAAATGCCGTAAATGTAAATGTAAGCGTGAACGTGTTACCCCATGGAACTGTGCTATTCCCCTTCCTGATTTCAAGTACAACACCAAATCCTATCACCTGCAGAAATTCTCAGATACTGCCATTGTGGGGTGTGTGGAAGGTGGCCAGGAGGCTGGTGGTGTGGGGAAAAAACACCTGCAGCTGTACATTGTCATGGTGAATTTCAGGAAGAGGAAGGCCCCACTTTCTCCAGTCTTGAGGGATATTTCTGGGAGGGATATTAATGTGTAAAGTGTCCATTTGTCACATGTGAACACACCGCATCACACAGTGTGAGCAGTGTGAAATTGTCCTCTGCATTTAACCCATTCACCCGAGTGAAGCAGTGGGCAGCCAGTGATGCAGTGTGTAGGGACAGGACCTTGCTCAAGGGTACCTTAGTGGTGCCACTGGCAGTCCTTGAATTCGAACCCACAACCTTCCAATAACAGGGACAACTCCCTGACCACCAGGCAACTACCTGGTTCGATACAGAAAGTCAGTCCTATAAGTACCTGGGCATGCGACTGGATGATTAATTGGAATGGTTACCAACTTCAAGGCCATTTACAAGAAAGGCAGACTTTACTTCTTGGTCCTACAGTGTAAGCAAGGTTGTATGTGTTTGTTGTTCCAAAAAGCTGCTTCTATTCTGTGGTGTGCTGGGGCAGAAGGCATTACAGCAAAAGAACTCCAACAGACTGAGTAAACTATTAAAGAAATATGTCTGGTCACGCTGGAGGGGGTGGTAGAGGACTGAATGCTGGCAAAACTGCTGGGCAGTCCACCTACGCCCTTCACAGCATGTTTGCCAAGAGTACTATCAGTAGCAGACCCATTTAACCTCAGCGTGCGAGGGAGAGGTACAGAAGGTCATTCCTACCGGGTGCTACCAGGCTTTACAATTCGTCGGCTTTTGCGAGGCCTGTTGACATTGAACTGCTTGTGGACTTAACCTGATTTTGTTATTCATTTTTAACACTCTTTTATTATTTACTCTTAACACTGCACAACAGGACTACAAGAACACTCAAATATATTGTCCGTTGAAAGATGAGGATTGCTTCTTTTTATCTTATTTGTTGTGACCGTGTGCCTCCTGTCATTTTATTTTAATATATCTGACTGGTATGATGATTTAATTTCTCTGCATGGCTCTATCAATCAGTCAACAATCAATCATTTCTGACAGAAATACGAGTTTATATTTACTTTGCACTATTCAACCCCATCTACTGCATGCACACATGCAAGGACACACAGACCAACTCATGCTTTTCTGCTTTACCTTGCAGAGTTTGCCCTTTACCTCATTTTTGTTTATCGTTATTTACCCTGCTAAATCTGGCCCAAATTTCGAACTGCCTCCTGAAGCAACATCACCCCTTTTAGAATGAATGCTATGTCATGGCGTCTTGTCCATCATTAGTACTTGCCTCTTTTGATTGAGGGACGCGAAGTTCCCACAGGCACACCCCAAAATCATGTGGAAAGCCTTCCTGTAAAAAAACTGCAAAAGAGGCATCAGCTCTAAATGAATGCTCATGGGTTTGGAATGGAATGCCAGACAAGCTCACATAGGCGTGATGGTTAGGTGACCACATACATTTGGCCACTGATGTATAGAGTTTGCACTGTTTAACTGCTCACTCCTTCAACAGGGATGAGCAGCTGTAATTGAATTCATTCAGGCTTGCTTTTCTTTGCGGGGTATACCACAGGGCAAGAGATATAAAAAAAAAATGAATTGAATGGAGTTGAACAAAGCACGCTGACATTTGAAAAGCTTTTTACTTGAATTGCTTTAATGTGGCTAACCTAAAAATGAGGCTTGTTGTATTTTATTCTTTGTTTTTTTTTCCACCGGCACTTTTAACAGGGCAAAGAGGGTGAACCTGACATTCAGGAACATTTCTTAGAATATTATTAACATCAGTTCTATGTATCACTTCAGCGGCAATTAAGGGAGCTATTAGAGCAGCTGCCTACTGTTCTCTCTTTTTTGGTAAACGTTGTTCCTTTTTTGGGACTCCAGCTTCTCAGCGTGTGAGGACTAATCTGAAATCAGCTTTTACTTTGCATATCTTTTCATGACTCCCATTGCACAATACACACATAGTTAGGTCTGTTTTTAGCCTTTCATATTTTTAATGAAGATTAAGCCTTATCGTCAAGTTCTTTTAAACTTTGACAGCGGAAACTACATTTAACATGATCAGATGAAAATGCTTGTTAAACTCAAACTTTAATCTGACAGTGAGGTGAACTCACATAGGTACACATTTACCTTATTGAAAGTCAACCTTGAAATTCAACGTAATTTATCACATCATTGGAAACATAGCTTTGTTTTGTTGTAATATTTCATTAAAATATCATGAATGTTGTCACCTGTAAAACATCTTTGGAACTATTTTTTACACCTGGTGATACAATTAAATAATATCATTTTCAGAACTAAAACTGTTTCTCAGTTTTTGACAGTTTGCAGCTCTATCCAATTTCTAAGTACCAGACACCTTTTGCAATGTGTCATCATTTACTTGACTAATAGATCAAATAAAATGCAATTTTATTTGTTGTATTTAAATACAAAAAGAATCAGCTAGCTCAGAGATCCTCCTTGATTCCAAATTGACCAAATCATGTTTAGTTTGCTGTGCTGTAGCCCTAAAGGCTTTCTCTATACCATTAAAAACAGAGTTAGTGTCACGTTTTGTGAGATAGCGCTAATGCTATTTATTTCACTTGCATGAACATTTCATGATGAATAGAGCGATAGAAATCATGAGCAATTATTTGGACTAAAAGCTTGTTGCATTAATGTAGTGTAACCTTTTCAGTAATCAGTGTCTGGTCTTTTTTGTGGCCATGGGGGCCTGTAGAAGGATGCTGTAGTTGAGAATGTACTTTTGCTTCCTTTTTCTGAGACGCTGTTATTAAACATGTGCAAGATTGTCTTAAGACAGTGACTATACTGAACTCAGGAAAGTCCAAACTGTGATTGCATTACAGAAGACCAGTCAAAAGGCTTTGAGTATCTTCAGAAGTCACCAAGGGACCCATAACACCATAACAGAAAGGCATTTGGGCATGCACTAATGTCTAAGACTAGCTAACTTATTCCTAGTATATTACTAACAATTTACTAGCTTAGTCCTGACCTACTAGCATTAGCATTATATCTCAGAGTAGGTGCCATGAGGCAGATCTGCCGCACTTTCAGTTAACAGACCTAAAGGTTTCAACTGGGAGATGGGCAGAGAAATCAATTCCTTCATACCGCGGTTAGGGTGTGACAGCAAAAAGGCAGATGGTGAGAAAGAGAGGAAAATGGAGAAGAAAGAGTGAAGGGAAATAACTCACCATCTCAGATGGGAAAAGAAATATCAAGCATGAGAGTAAGGCAATGTTCAAGATGAAATTTCAAAGAGAATATACATTTCAGATGAAGTGTTAAGTCTTATTCATTTTACGCACGCGACACACAGCTGACTGTTTGGGATCCCTTGTGATGCAAACCCTGCGTAATATATTGAGAACACTCCATACCAAAAAGCCTCTTGAAATTTTAAGTAGTTGATTTTTTTTTTTCTTTATCAGGAGTGTATATTGCTTTGGCTCTGTTAAAGTATCCATTATCATTCTGATAGATGTGCTTTCCATTATTCTCCTCTTGGGGCTTTTTCAGACTTCGGTGATATCCATCATGAGCGCAGTCAATATGGGCTCGTTCTAAACGCCATTCTTATTCTTCCCGTCCCCTGCTGAATGGAAAGCTTTATATATTAAACATCCTTACTCTCTATGCTCCTGGCTCCGAGCCTTTTTGCCTTCCATCTCTCTCTTTATTTCCAATTCAATGTAATTATATAGAGCTCTATGGGAGGCCATAAACTAAATTAGATGGGAAAGGAATGGTGGGAATTTAATGGCACCTGTAATTCAGAAATCAGTAAGTTTAAGATTTCCTTTTTCTCATAAAGCTCAGAATTCTAGGTGGATAGAAATGAGTGCTTAAGGTTTTGTGGTCTAGAATAACTGATAGAATAACTTGTAGAACATCAGTAACAATATTCCCTATATTTAGAAAGCAGCAGTCAAATCCCCGGGCAGATTACTTGCTCTTTTTTTCAAACATGCTGTTGTGGCAAGGCTTTTAAGTCATCTTGGAGGGTAAATTAAGCCATTTTGGGCCTGCTGAATACCAAAACCATTATAATGTAACCAAAAAAAAAAATCAACTAACACATCAGTATGGCTTCAACACTTGCATAGTTCAAAAGTTTGCAATCACTGCTTTCTTTACTATAAAAAATATTAAAGATAATTGCATACAAGAGTTTCCCCTAGATTTTTCCATGTCAAGTGTTTGACACTTTGAAATAAACCATATGGTTATGTGTGTGCGGTGTCATCAAACACAGGTGGGAGTTATTTTCAAAAAGTTCAATAGTAATCTGCTATTAATAATTATGGCTTGACTAATGCCATAGGGAGTTATCTGCAAACATCCAAAAGATGGAGCTCTTGTTATTTTTCTTATAATAAAATGGCAAAGTGAAAACTCCATGTGAGCTTCACCTCTTTTTTTACCCCACATTCAGAGGTGCAACACCATATTTCAATAAAACCACTCTAATGTTGTGAAAAACAGTTTATTTCTTAAGGACCAATAATTTCTGTCATTAAAGCCTACTGTGACTAGACACTATAAAACTAGAATTAAACACTGCACCTTTGCCTGTGCAGCACACTTCACAGTTTTATCAGTGGATTTGTACAAGACTTGGGATCTCAGTTTAGAGGTTATTTACATTTAATAATTTTGTTTAAAAAAAAAACAAACAAAACTGAATGCTAGGAAGCAAACATTACCATGAGAGTTACGTCCTAATGTGCATATCACATCCAAGCATGAGTTATTTAAAAGTAGGGGAAACACTGATTATGATTCTTGTACTCTACAGATTTATACTCTATGCTTAAAAGGTTTTAATTTAGGTTTTAAGTCACATTTCATTTAAAATAGGTGGGACCAGTATCACAAGAGCAAACTTTACTGTAGTTCTAATTTTCCATTTTCACATCTTGTTCGCAAGTGTTCAGCCTCCTGACATGGGTGTTGGTGGACAAAAGGCCAAAAAAAATTCTAGGGAGTAGAAGGAGCCTTGGTTTGAAAGGAGGGGAAACACTGATTATGATTCTTGTACTCTACAGCTTTATACTCTATGCTTAAAAGGTTTTAATTTAGGTTTTAAGTCACATTTCATTTAAAATAGGCGGGACCAGTATCACAAGAGCAAACTTTACTGTAGTCCAAGATACATTACTGACTTTGCATACTAGTGGCAGCTTAACAGATGGGGTTCTAACAGATGCTACATGGCAGCACCGCATATGTTCGTTACAAGCTTCACATAAAACATGGAGTGTATGTTGCGAACTTCAGATGCATGTGTTTAACCTAGACCAGACAAAGTGTTGATTTTCAATGCTGTTAGCATAGCATTAATAATCTACTGGAATTCAGTATGTGCACCGGCAGCAGTTAATCCATTTTTTACTATGTTTCTGAACTGAAGCCCTAGCTCTGTTCACCAATGGTTATTATCATTGCAAATATTATTGATTGCAAACTTTTTAAAAGTGTTCTACATAGAAAGATAAAGAAAATTATGTGTCCACAAAGACAGACGCGGAGACAGAGCTGTATGTGGTTTAGCAATAATTGTGAAAGCTGTATAAGATCAAGAATCAAGTCACAAAAAGCAAATTCTAAAGTGAAATTGTCTCTTTGTTCCATCTCTGTCCTGCCCCAGAGGACGTGCACCTTCATTTCCAGAAGTGCGAGGTGGAGTACCTGCAGTTTGCCTTCCGCTGGATGAACAACCTGCTGATGAGGGAGCTGCCGCTGCGCTGCACCATCCGCTTGTGGGACACCTACCAGGTACACCCACAGCATCTCAGTCGCGGGAGTGGGTCATATGCCTTATATGCCAATCAGAATCATTTGATATATTTAACATTGAATACAATATTTGTGAGTAACACAATTATATAATGCATATAATATATACACATACATGTACACATACATAGGTTATATATACACATATGTTTGCACACACATACAAATGTCTACATTTTTTTTGTGTTAGTTGCAAAGTGTACTTTTTATTTAATCTTGTTGTATTGTATAGCTTTTAATCTATTGTTTTGCTGCTCCTACCTTTGTACTGTCCACTTTCTGCCATAGCAATGCAGATTTCCCACTTGTGGAACTATTAAAGATTTATTTTATTGCTCTCTTTTATCTTGTAGCTTCTTACAGTAAAAACTTTCTCCAAATAGTCTGTCCATAGGGATTAAGGTCTACTGACTACTTATTATCCTACTTATTTTAATCCTTGCTTATGTTAATGTATGGTTTCCAAATGACAGTTTTTCGTACAGGAACAATATAGGAGTGAAGTGGCACCAAGAAGAGCAATAAGCCACGGAAAACTGTAATACAGTGAATTTACCATGCTTAAGAGATAAGCGGAATTGTAATTGCTATAAGTAGTTCCACATTTGGTGGCTTAGTCGGTCACTTTTTGGGCAAAAACTGTGTTTTATAAATTAGGTTTCCCTGTTTCCCATTGGACAGTGAAAAGTGATCATTTGTGTAGCATTTCCTCTTTAAAAAGATAAATAAATAGGTAATTTATGCTCTAGAGATTTACATCATGGTGGAGGTCATTGGTTGCTTCAAACTGACACATTGGCACCAGATTTTAGTGCTGAGATGTCAGCCGCCAATGTTTCATGCCCTCTAAGCAAGCAGTCACTAAAATTTATTGGGAGGCCTGATCTTGGCTGTGGTTTGCTATGATCTCAGTGCTGTAGTCTGATCAACGTTACACTTCAAAATATAATTGGCTCTCAGATTCATTTCGTCTGGTTAATTTCATAAAACTGGAAGGAAACTGCACACAATGTTTAGCTATCACTGATAAATGAAGTTTTTATCGTTCTGAAAAATTATAACAGTTGGTAATAGTTTGGGCCCAGTTTCTCTGTTCATTTTTTATCAAAGCGATTGGAGCTGCTGATGGGCATTCTGACTTCTTTACATTCTTATGTCTTCTATTGTTCTCTTTTATCATTGTCCCGTCCTGTATGTCTGTCTCTCTGCTTTCTAATTTTCCATTTTCACATCTTGTTCGCAAGTGTTCAGCCTCCTGACATGGGTGTTGGTGGACAAAAGGCCAAAAAAAATTCTAGGGAGTAGAAGGAGCCTTGGTTTGAAAGGAGCCTTACAGTTTCATCCTAACCTGACTTGTCCAATAACACCCACATTCTGGAGTCTAACCCTGAGCCAGGACTGACCCAAATAACCATAAACAGCAAGAAACCGAATAAAAGCTTAACGATGATTCCTAACGATGGTTAAATTGCTAAATTGCGATAATATAGTCATCAGAAACGAACAACCAAATTGTAAAACCTCTCCTTTATATTCTTAGTATGCAGGGGGGACATTCTAAGAAAATCCTGAAAATCTGATCCGGTCTGGTTTATATGGATATTTCAACCTTTACTAGCAATGTAGTAGTGACAGTTCTAAAGGAACGTGACAGATGTTACTATTGATATGTACAGATCGGCCACAGCGTTAAAACCACGGACAGGTGAAGAACTAAGTGCGTGAAGTATGGTAGGTTAAAACAACATGGACAGGTGAAATGTCTCTTCACAATGGCACCATTGAAGGTGTGGGATACATTAGGCAGCAAGTAAAGACAGTTCTTGAAGTTGATTTGTTGGAAGTAGGAAAAATGGGTAAGGATCTGCGCAGTTTGACATGGGTCAAATTTTCCTGGCAAATGGATCAAAGCTTCTCCAAATGACAGATTCTGTGGGGTGTTTTCAGTATGCTGTAGTTAGTACCTACCAAAGGTAGGTGGGCCAAAGAAGGAATAACAAGTAAACTGGCGACAGGCTTATGGATGTGCAAGGCTTATTGATGAGCGTGGGAAGCAAAGGTTAGCCTGTCTCGTCTGATCCTTAATACAGCTACTGTAGCACAAATTGCTAAAACAGTTTATTCTGTCCAAGAAAGCTGTCAGAACACACAGTGCATCACAGATTGCTGTGTATGGGCTGTGTAGCCACAGGCCAGCCAGAGATTGCCCATTCTTACTCTTGTCTAACACTGAAAGCACCTACAATGGGCACATATGCGTCAGAGCTGGACCATGGAGCAATGGAAGATGCTTACCTGTTCTGATGAATCATGTTTTTATTACATCATGTGGCCAGCCTTGTGCATGTCTTGGCATTCATATGGATGCTACTTTAACATGTGCCACCTACATAAACGTATTAAAACATTGACATCCATTTTGACACAAGGGAGAGGTGGGGCTCTTGCAGATTTTGCAGAAGCCTACGCATCTTGTGTAGTCAGTGTGTGGGGCCTGCTGGCTCTGTGTAGGTGTTTGTCAGAATGGTGCTATAGCAAAAACAGACCCACAGGAAACAAAGAGGTATGCAAGCAAACATAAGAGGTTATCTTATTTGCTAGCTTCTTAATCCTTCAAATAAAAGATTGAACTTTTCAGGGGTGAACGTTTTCCAGTCTAGCAAAGCTCTCTCTCGCTTGAAAGTCTGTTGTTGTGCCACAGTTTGGAGGGCTGGCAACTGTTTGCAAACGTATGTCTTCCAAGGCTGAGGGTAGGGCAGCGTTCACCTTTAGGAAGGAGAAAAAAGTAAGTAGCAAAGCCCTTTTGCTTAATCTCCATGCCTCCTGTGGTATACCCTCCCATCTGCGGCGTGTCTCCGCAGTTGCAGAGAAATTCTGTCTGAAGACACACAGATAATCTGCCAGATAATAGGATTAATACATGAATGGATTTTCCTCGAATCCCTGTGTCACAGAGGGAACAGCCCTGGATCTGGGAAAAGCTTTTCTACTAGGCTTACCTTTTTTTTTTATATTGCTGAAATTACTGTTGTGTCCAATACACGTTGGCATGCTGTGGACTTGTTTAGGTGAACGATCTAAACGCGTCCATTGCGAACCAAAGTGTCATTATCACAACAGTAATTTAAGCAATAAAAAATGCCTAGAGTTCAGCCAAGTTATTACTCAGAGGGAGGTGACGAGGAAGGTTTTATGTCCTCAGCGAAGCATGGAGTCAAGACGTTTATCTCCACTCTCTTTTATTCTCTCTCCCTTGTAATTGCATGTTAGGGCTGGCATACAAAGGGGCTGCCCCAGCAGATCAATTAGGTCCTACAAAGAGCTCAGACTAGAGAGAAAGGAAAAGAAAGAGTGACACAGAGAGAAAAAAATCACATTGGTGTGCTAGAGCGATACAGTGTCTCTACCTTGCTTCTGCTCCATTAGAGAGTGAGTTTATTCTCTGGTGGTTGGTCTGAGGCTCATTCTTACTGTAAGCTAAGGCTACGCTTGCTAAACTCCTCTTGTTCTCTCTTCTCTATTCTTTCACTCTCTTCTCTTCTCTCCTCTTCTCTTGTTTCATCAGCTGCATTTCTTCTTCTTTTTTTTTCTGTTTTTCTCCCTCTCCCACCCATTTTCTGTGTCTTTTCCTGTTTCTTTCTCTCACTGCTCAGAGAGAAGCAAACTAAAAGCGAAAAGCAAACAGGAAAACAAGAGCAAAGCCACTTATAGCCAGATGTCTCACCTCAAGTGGCTGAAAGTATTGCACTGTACCTAACGCACACACAGGCAGAGAGAATGAGAGGGGTGTGTGTGTGCGTGCATGTGTAGGCAGGTCGGGAGGGGGAGTCTTCAGACAGAAAATGCAGTCTTAATGTCTTCTTTATTACCAGTGGTGGTGATGGTCATAATTGACATTAGTCTTTTCCCTCTCCTGATGAATTAGGCTGCCATTGAGCAGCCATAATGAACTGAGGATGCGGCCATGATGTTACAGCTAATAAAGCGTAATGCGTAATGCATTTTCTTCATATACATGTTAGATGACTGTAACCTCAGACTGTCTTTTTGTTGTAGTGTCTTCCATTAGGCAGTTGTAGTCTGAAGTGTGTTTCTGTCTCTCCAGGCCGAGTCGGAGGGTTTCTCTCATTTCCACCTGTACGTCTGCGCAGCCTTCCTCATCAAGTGGCGCAAAGAGATTCTTTCCATGTCAGACTTTCAGGTACTTTCATCTTTTTGGGATTAAATTTACAAGGGGTCATGGTGTAAATTGTTCTTTTACAGGCTATTTACTTATTTCCACCAGCCATGTCTGCATTCTTCTCCTTCCTCCCTGAGAAAAGGCCATTGTACATACTGTTATTAACAAAACTGGTCTGGTTATGTTAGTCATGTCCATAACACTCATCTGTGATTTCCCAGGCAACTGCTGCTGCACATTTTGGATTACTGTGGCTTGGGATCACTTATTAGTTTATTGAACATTTTTAATAACGGTCGTGAAATAGACAAATGGCTGTTTTTTTTTAGTAAGTGAGAGCATTCTGCACTGCAAGCCTGGCTTTGCCTTGTTTACACACACAGCGGCAGGTAGCCCTGTGAATGGTTAAATCACAAACAAGATTGTTTATTCTTAGCGTTGGGTTAACGTTTATCATCGAGACATCATCGAGTCTTTTCATACAATCGTGATTTTTACAGATGAAGAAAGTGACATTATTTCAAATCAAGATACCTTTTTAAAAGCATAAAAATGTTTTACTGTATTCGTGTATCTAAAACATCAGAATACATGCGTAGTATGTCAACACACTTACTGCAGAAATATAGTGCGCCGTGTGGGACATATGTATTACGCCACGTCTTGACACTGTATAAAAACGCATAAAAACAAGTGTAAATGAGCGAGTGTGTGCATTTATATAGAAACACATCCCCACGGATGCGCTCAGCGCTTTGAATAAGGGTGTGTGGGCATGTTGTGGCTGCCTCTGTGTGTGTTACGCGCGTGTCCTACTCCACACTGCGCTGCCTCATCCAGCCCGTCACACACTCCATGGCGATCGCAGTAATTGGGCCTGCAGTGGAGCAGCCTCGCTGTAACTGCATTTCACACACCAACGGTCAGCCCACCTCAGAGACCAACAAACCACACTCACACACACACACACATTATTTCATTCCTCCATCTATCTCTGTATCTCCTGTTCTTTATTTTCTCCATATTGCTCTCCTTGTCTCCCATTCTTATTTTCTTATCTTTCCTCCCTCTTTATCCATCCTTCCATTCTCTTCTTCCTTTCACTTCTTCCTCTCTCCATGTCTCCCATTCTTCTCCTCCTGTCATTCCCTGCCTCCACCTGTCCCATTATACTCCTCTTCCTTTCATTTCTTCCTCTCTCCATCTCTCCCATTCCTCTTCCTTTCATTCCTGCTTTTCTCCTCATCTCTCTCTTTGTTCTCCTTTCGTTCTTTGCTCTTTCTCCATTTCTTTCATTCGTATCCTCAATTTATTCCTCCCTCTCTCCATCTCTCTCCTCTCTCCATGTCTCCCATTCTTCTCCTCCTTTCATTTCCCCCTCTCCACCTGCCCCATTGTTCTCTTCATTTCTTCCTCTCTCCATCTCTCCCATTCCTCTTCATTTCATTCTTCTCATTCTTCTTTTCCTTTTATTCCTGCTTTTCCGCTAATCTCTTTATTGTTCTCCTTTCATTCTTTCCTCTCTTTCTCCATTTCTTCCATTCCTCTCCTCCTTTCATTCCCCCCTCCACCTGTCCCATTTTTTCCTCCTCTTATTATTGCCTTCCTGTCTCTGTCTCTGTCTCTCCTATTCTTTTCTACATTAATTCCTACATCTCTTTGCTTTAGGTCAAAGGTCTCTCTGTCTCTCTCTTTCTTTCTCTCTCTCTCTCTCTCTCTCTCTCTCTCTCTCTCTCTCTCTCTCTCTCTCTCTCTCTCTCTCTCTCTCTCTCGCTGTATTCTTTAACTAATCTTCCATCTTACCTTCAGAGTAGACTGACAGTGATGGTTACTGAAAACAAACACACGCATTAAAAGACCTTTACATTGCCATCTTGCTTGATTACGTAAAGGAGCTTATTAAAAATGCATTTCGGAGAGAGCATAACATTTGCATTAAAACTTCTATTTGGGCTGAGAATGTGAATTGTTAAGAGAATGTTGGTGAGTTAGAAATTCTCTGAACGCTCTGTACTCTCTGCTGGACTGGTCCATTGACTGAGGGTTGTTAATTAAGCAGTATCCTGTACTCCACAGAGACACCTTGATACAACTTTTTCTTTTCTGACACTGAAACATTGAAATATTGAATATGTGCTGGTCCTGATACTGAATCCTATACATACATGTATATGTATGTTTGTGTGTGTGTGTGTGTGTGTGTGTGTGTGTGTGTGTGTGTGTGTGTGTGTGTGTGTATGTTGGGTGTGCGTGTGTGTGTGTGTGTGT
>JBBIGA010000016.1:16271929-16295131 GCA_037576975.1 Alestes dentex | reverse complement strand
TCTGGGCCTCGTGTGCCATGCAGCGGTTACCAAGGCAATCAGACACCTGAACGGAATGAAGCTCCGCTGCTCAGCGCCACCCCAAACATAAACAACCAACACGAGGACGAGGGGGCGTGGTGCACGAGGCCCGGACGTCACAGTCAGCCGTACTCAGAGGCGGGAGATTTGAAAGTAGCCAATCCGAGAATGTGCTGCTTGCTGCTGATTGGCTGCAGCCCTGTGACGCTGCAGTCCAGAATTTCCCCCGAGGAGCGTATCGAGTGTTCGGTGTTTTTCATTTTGTTCTTCTTAAAGCCCTGTATTTTTATCACTGTAAATTAAATTCATTTATTACTGTATTTACCTGCTTATACCAAAGACAATGACAGTGCATACCAAAGAAAATGCCCGTGCATTAATTACAGTGCAGTCTATACAGGGCTAACATCGGTATTTACGTTTCAGCACTGCAGGAGTTCAGTGTAAACTCTACAATGAGTTTAAAATTAAAAAGTGTTTTGGGAGCATATTTAAAAGCTACTGTGGTTTAAATATTTGTTTTTCTTTTCTGATATCTGAAGCAGCATTTTCTGCCAAATACTGGTACTGTCTATTGGACTAGTGCTGTCTCTGCTACTGTTTCATCCTGTGAAAAATACGTGTCCAATCTCTTTCAGGGCCTGCTAATGCTTTTGCAGAACTTACCCACAATACACTGGGGCAACGAGGAGGTGGGCTTACTCCTGGCTGAGGCCTACAGACTCAAATACATGTTTGCAGATGCTCCCAGCCACTATAAAAGATAAGAACTTCTTGACTCACTGATGACTCCTACACACAAACGTACACTCTCTCTCCCTCAGTCTAGAGGCATTTCTTTAATCTCCTGTTATGTTAGTCAGACTGAGGGAGGAGTCCACTCTGCTGGGACAAACGACGGACAGAAAAAGGAGATCCTGCTTAATTAGGTCATTTGCGCAGATAACGACCACTTAGACACCATCTCTGAAGTTTTTATGAAACTTGATCAAACTTGATCCGAAGAAGAGGAAGTGGAACAATTTCTCAGCCACTTTATGAAAAATGTTTTTATTGCGTTTGGGTTTTTTTTAAATATAACTTCTTGCATTGTATCTCCATGCGCTCCTTCATTTTATTTGAAATGGAGCAATCGCTCCTCTTTTTTTTTTCTTACTACATTTTTTTTTTCGCAGACTTTGGGTTTCCATTAATGTGTGTGGGTATGTTTGTGTGTGTGTGGCATGTGTATCTTACTTTAATTTTTTCTTCATTGTGTATTTGACTGGACCACAGAAGTATAGCTGGCTCCATTCATCTCAGAAGGCACCATCGCAGCTGTTACTGCAGTGCTGTAGTAAATGGTGGCAGCCAACCAGGGTCATTTCTGATGAGTTGCAGCGGTACATATCTGTTGGCCCATAATGAAGAGGCCGATACACACCAGGCTGAGCGGGTTTTTGGCCTACACTCATATAAGTCTGTGAATTTTAATAATATAGGACGATGTCCTACTTTCTGAAGGTGGCCTAGCTTCATGTGAAGCCCCCACATATTGCACAAAAAGAAGATAAAGATTAAAATGGGGGTACTACTTTTTTCACAGTCAACTACTGAGGCGCAAAGTAGACAGCTTCAAACCATGGTGAAATGTTCATAATAGGTTTTAGAGATTGAATCAGTCTACTATGAGAGACTGTCTTTGCACCAGTTGTGAAAAAAACTACTGAGACAGTAATGCAAACTATGTGTATGTGGAAGATGTTTGTTTATGCCCTAAAACTGATAGGAGTTGTCCTTTTTCCACTGGTCTAGGAACAGTGTCTTCTACCTAACGTTCAGTAATTTTTGGAGAATACCCAAAACGTCTCCCAGATCAATGTAAAAAGCACTGCTGCTTTCAAGTGCTCTTGGTTTTAATGGAAAAAATGACTTTCTCACCATGAGGCTGCACACAAACAACCTTTGAAGCTGGGGGAAGAAATTGGCCAAGATAGGCATCAATGCTATTTTCATCATAGCCTATTAAAGAGGTCCACCTATGGAAAGTAATTACAGATTACTTTGGTAAATGGGAAAGTTCTATCTAAATTAGGACCCAAGACTGTAAAATGTGACAATATTGTAAGAAATATTGAAAATTGTCTTTTAAAAAATGATTACATAAATCATAAGTTTCCCAGCTGCCTTAGTCATCTCCTCTGCATAGTCATGCAAGCTGTAAACCACAGTTTTAGCGTTTATGGTAGTTCATCAGGTTTTTTTGAACATGGATGTATACATAGATATATGTACATAGATGCTACATTGTTGTTGTCTTCCATATTGTTTGTTGTAGACAAATGAAATTGGCAATAACTTCGTCATTACTCTACCAATTTTCACCAAATTTGTTTTGTAACTAGATGCGTGAGTTTCATCTCTTTTCTAGGAGCAGTGCTACCTGCTCAAAAAATGTATGCACAGAACACATATTTTATTCTTGCTACATTTATGTTCAAAAGCACCCATGTAGGCCAAAATCAGTTGATGACAGCTGACTACTAGCTAAACGTTTTTGTTTTTTTTTAAACATTGATGTTTATTTGCTTACTTTCCACAGGATCCTCATCATTGCAACCATTCAGGTGAACAAATATCTCCTTGACTTGCACTTGAAAGCAGCATAAGACAACTTGCACCAGCTTCTAAAAGCACACATGGCACGGAGGATTGCCAGATATATTTTTAGTTGGTAGCTATTACCCCTTGACTTTTTAACCCAAAGTAGAAAGGCATGGTACATTTAAAAGCATAAGGATATGATGGCGATTACTCATGTAGATTCAATGCAGTTCAATGAATTTCTTTGGACAGCGATGGTATTACTATGCATTATTCTCAAATTTCTATTCAAAATTCAAACAAACATTTGACAATGTTTTAAAGAGGGCTCGGTTCACCTAAAATAACTAAGCAATCAGTTTCTAATCCCATTGATGGGTTTAATAATTAATGTGTTTCTACTTCAATTATTGAAGTGAATGGGGTTTATGTGAATAGAGCACTGTCAGGCTTGGTTAAAAGTGATTCTGTTTTATTGGCCTTGCTTCAGCAAAGAGATAGAGGGGTGGAATGAAGGTTGAAAACTGTGAGTAATAGATAATGTAGTTTATCTATAGTTCTGCACACATTGCTGTCTTGACAAATCAAAATGAAAACGTTACAAGAGAAGGAACATCTGTTTTTATTTTCTGTGTACTGAAATGTAATAACGTTTTCTTCTGGACTAGTTTTTATTGGTACCATCATCATGAAATGTTCACACAATGCAAAGGGCATTTCAAACAGTTTTAAAAAATCAAACTGTTTTGATTTGACAATGGTGTTATGTGCTACTGCCATTAGTGTAGAACAACTGTTACAATGCCTTTGAAGCATTTTCAATGTATTTTGTGTTTTAATACTGGAAAGGTCTTTTTTTCATTTAATTGTGTTTGTCATTTTCAAACTAATGGACTGTTTAGCGTTTTTAAAGTGATAGTTCACCAAAAAATCTAATTTAGACAATTTAATGATTTTCCCCAACTGTAAACAAAGTTGCTTAACTGGCTTCTGACTAGGGGTGTTATGAAGCACATGTTAATTTACATACAGGGATTGCAATACCATATGTGGTAAGAACTGACTTGGGATTAAAATATTTATTTATTAAATATTCATTTTGATTTTCTGCTATGATTTTTGTTTCCACTGTTCCCTGCAATGCAGTTGAGGTCCTGTACAACGTCACATTTCTCACAGTTTGACACATCGTTTGTCTTCTGCGTAATTGGAACTTAGTCTTTGACCAAAAAATAAGCGAAAAGAACGGCGCCGTTTTCTTTCTTTCTTCTTTTTTTGCTTCTTTTTTGAGAGTGTGTCATACTGTGGTTCGAGAATCAAATAACAAACAGTATTGTGAGATTTGTGGATCATAGCACCCCTCTTTCTGACCAGGGGCATCATGGTGGACAGGCCTCTGGGGCCTTTCTAGGCTTGCCCAAACACTTGGTTGGCTTAAAGATTTTATGTAGGCTAAATTAGTATTTTGCATAAAAATAATACACTCCTTTTTTTAAGGCAAGTTAAGTAAACAGCTCCAAAGAGGAACAGTGCGGATGTGGATAGTGCTAAGAGAAGAGCAATTTTTAGAGAAAATAAGTGTTTTTTTTTGCAGCCCTTCCTGCCCAACGTACAATTTCAGGCAAGAGTGATACCAGCTCTAAAAACAGGACATGTAATTTTATCCTAGGAAAATTGCCCAAGATTGACTATGTGATTTTTCTTTGTCTGAGATAGTTGGGCTGCCCTCGAGCGCATCGCTATAAGTGATCAGATTTTGTTCACAAATAATTTCTCAGTTCCAGTTTGGAGGCAATACTGTTGCTGCTGTATTACTTTTCTGAACTACTGCAGCTGTGTTGTGGAGTAACACTTTATTTAAAAGCCAGTATTTCTTGTTAGTAAAGAACAAGATGATGTCTTCTCCAACTCAAATCCTGAAGGGATGCAGTGCTGACGAATGTATTGTTTTCTCTGCTCCCATGTGATAATGTTTAAACATTACCTGAGGTGTGCCTGGGTTGAGTGAGGTCTATTGCATGTTGGAGCAGGGATCAGAATGGTGCAAGGAAAAACGTTAGGTAAGCCTGTTTTTTTTTTTTTTTTCCTGTTTGACACTGATTAAACCAAGTTTTGAAACATATTATATAATGAGGTAGGGTTCTCTAGTGGAAGTAATCTAAGCTTAGATGTACTTCCAGCTTTTTCAAATCAGTTGGATCATTTTAACATTTTGTTAAGTACACTGTATGGACAAATGTTTTGGGACACCTGACAATTACACCAGTGAGAAGGCCTAGTGCGCAGTCTCCGTTCCACTTCATCCCAAATGTTTGGGCCAGTTAAGTTCTTTCACACCGAACTCATCCCACCATGTCTTTATGGACCTGTGCACTAGGGCACAGTCATGCTGGAATAGAAAAGGTTCTTCCCCAAAATGTGTCCACAAATTTGGAAGCATGGTGTTGTCCAAAGTGTCTTGGTCTGAGAGAAGCATTAAGATTGCCCTTCACTGGAAGTAAGGGGGCACCTGTATTTAATAATTAAGAGGTATATCCTCGTACTTTTGTCCATATAGTGTTGCTTTTTGATCAAAATGAAAAATGTTTTCATTGTTTTATCAGTTGCCTGCTCTCCTCCTACCATGGTGCTCCTCCATCCTATCTTGTCTCTAGATTTTGATATTGTGTTTTAAACACTAGAAAAAAATCCTTCTGATCATGTATCTTGTTGTAGAAGCAGCTTTGGAAAAACTACAAGGGCTTTGGAAAAACGGCGCAGGCTGAATGAAATGTTGCGCACAGGTAGCTGTCAGTACTGCTAGGAAACTGTTTATCACATCTGTACTTATTAGCTTCAACATTAGTGGGTATACTAGCATTGGAGGGTTTCCCAGTGGTATAAAGCATTTGCATTATGCATGCTGGGGGTTGCAGTGTGAAAACATCGATGGAAGAAAACACAAAAGCGTGAATTCTGTCAAACTGATGAGGCGGAAGGATACCATGCTGCATTACAGAATATTGCAGAATAAATGCTTAGGGCAGAAGGCCCATTTGAAAAGAAGTCACTTATGCTTTGGCTCTTCCTGAATGTGTAAAGAATCTGATTCCATGTTGACGTAATGATTGTTTAAACTTCTGACACTCTTTTGCTTCCTTGTGCATAAGTTTAAAACCACACTGTGATGCTTGGTTGAAACCGTTATGCCTGGAAGCTACATCAGTTTTGCTGTTCATTAATTCTTGAAATCATTTTCTTATGATTTTGTTGTTTACACGCAATAATGATGTAAACAAAGTGATTGGAGCTGCAAAAGCTTGAATGTGTTTTTCTTCAGGTAATTTGAATGTAGGCTTGTCTGTTAGGGGAAATATTTCCATTTTCAGGGTCACATTTTGTCTCTTTCTTTATTGCTACAGCTTCTTAAAATCATAGAACAAATGAATTAATTAGAAATGATTGTAAGTCAGCCAGTACCCAGTGTCTATCACATTACAATGGCCCATCTTGTCATTTCAGATTTGCTCAAATGTGTTATGAACACATTCTCACTGACCAACTGGTGGTATTTCACAAAGCAAGATTCCTCAGTTAGCCAGAACTTCCAATCCCTCCAATAGGAGACATTATAGCTGATCCTACTGGTCCATCCTTATATTCGATCTTCCCAGCTGAAAATACTTAAGTCATTTATGATGTCGAATAGTCCCTGGTTCTAAAGGAATAGGATCATTTGTTTTATTTTCTGCTCACCCAGTGATCGATCAGTCATGGTTTCCTTAGTTTAGTGCTGGATCTACAAGGCTAATGTTGCTAACAAATAGTAGAAGTCGACAGTCACCCAAGTCTGTCTGTAAGTACATCCCCAAAATGTCTCTCAACCCAATAAAATCACATCCGGTTCTTTATTAAGGTGCCACAGAGTTGTGGATTTATGGTTTAGGACACAGTGTGATTTGCTGTGAACTATAAAAAAGAACAACTGCTTTGTTCAAACCACTCTTGGGGTTGTCAGAAATGGGCTACCTATAGCGGTGAAGTTTTTATAGCTCACAGTACATCATGCTGCATCCTAAACCATATCTACAAGCCTGTGCCACAATGATGAAAAGCTTGACTCAGGTTGAGTGATTTGAGAGAAGTTTTAGTGAAGCGTCTTCATGACTGCTGACTTCTCCTGATTAGCCTCTTAGCTCAGTGCTAAACTATCGAAGCACAACTAGGACTCAGAAAATGTCTTGGCTGATCAACTACATCAGAGGAAAGCGGAAACTTGTGTAACTTTTACTTTCTCACAGAGCCATTCCTTTAATATGGGCTCAAATAATTGTATGCAGCTCCTTTGCAATTTGGCACACCTTAAAAGTTCATCTAAATAAACGTATAGGAATATTTTAGCAGCATTTTTCACCATAATCTCTATCTGCCGCATTTTAGCATTAATTGTCATACTGAGAAGAAGATGGAAAACTCACAATAGACTCCATTGAGCATTTGCTGACTTCTGTGAATAAACATTTGAAGTACATGTTCATACAATGTCACTTTGAAACTAGAACTGTTATGCTGTACAGTGCAGGTCTAAGGGCCTGAGACAATTCCTTACTAAAGTTGAAGTTTTGAACTTTCAAACACTGGAGTAACACTGTAAAGATTTTCTGGGATCCATGCTCGACAAGCCCTTAAGGACTCAAGCTACCCCACTATTACCCCTGGAAAACTAGTCCCATCTCTGAAATAACAAATTGTACAGATTGACTGCTACATTTACAAATACCTTTGACCGAAGAATTTCAGAGGGTTCTACGAAAATAGTTTACCGTCAGAATTCAACAATTAACCAATTTTTTGCTATTTACCCGGGAACAGGAAAATGCGTCGGCACTGATGTCCATGGTCATCGACCATATGCTACAGGTGTAGAAGATAGACATTAGGTTGAAAAATGCCAGAGTATTCCTTCAATAGTACAACTTGCATTCAAAAGCTAAAAGACTCTTTTTTTTAATTTTCTTACACAAGCAGTTCATTTGGATGGGAGTGGAATTGAGCCATTCTGAGACCGAAAAGGTCTCCCGAACATTCTTTCAGTTCACAGATCATCTAAGGAGACAGAAAAATGCCTTTCTGCTAGGTGGAGATGGCATTTTTTTCCCTCCATCTTTCTTTTTTTTTCCTGAAAGAAGAAAATAAAAGAGTACTTGTGGCCTACTGGTGCAAGCGCCACATTTATTTATAGCCATGTCCTAGGTGTCCTAAGGTATTTGTCTCCTTCTTGTGGCTTGTCCTGGGTTCCCCTGTTTTTTGTACAAGGTTTTTCTTTTTTTTCCCACCCCCTTTTATTTTGTCTATTTGATTCATTTTTTCTTTCAAAGGAATAGATGTAAAAATAAAAAAACCCAACAATGTTTCTTATAATGAATGAAAGTGAGTAGCTGCTTATTAGTATTATAAGAGTAGCCATGCTAATTTCTGGCTACCAACTTCCATTCATTGTTAGTTATGTTAGCATGATTGCCTCAGCCGTTCTATTGATTGTCGATTGTGTGTATCACGTCTGCATTTGAAAGTGATAAACAGCATTTCAAAATGTACCCTGCTTTTCTTTTTTTTTTTCTTTCTTTTTTTACGATCCCACTTTTGCCTTCCATTGGCAAACTGATACGGTGCTTTATTCTGTATCATTCATTCAGGGTTGCTCCAAGTTTCATCAGAACCATGTTTTTGTGTGTGATTTTGATAATTTTCTGCCATTGTAGTATAAGCAAACAGCACTGTGGCTTGGGCGCCTCATAGTGCTTTGATTGTGTTCGCAGTTTGCGGTGCATATGAGTGTGTGTGGCGCAGGTTCTGTAGCTGATTGTTTTAACAAGGCTTTTTATGTACCTGGCTCAGTTCTCACCTTTCACATCCACATGGTCTGCTAGAAGGACGAGGGTAAGACTGATACCAAATCAGCAGGCTTGAGCTGCCCGATGCCATGTACCAGGACCTGACTGTTTCTGCTTTTGATTGCTTTGTAGTTTGGTTTGTTCTGTGTGGAGTTTGCCAAAACATGTACAATCTTTACTCTGGCTTTCCTGTGTAATCAGTGCTTCAGTAGTCAGTGCTGCTTTTAGCCTTAAAAGGAAAGATTACAGTTCTGTGCTGTATATGTACTGTTTCTGTTTATATTAAACAATTGGTACTATAGTATTTGGTGTTTTTATTTGTGTGTGTGTGTGTGTGTGTGTGTGAGAGGGGGGGGGGGATATACATGAAATTAAACACTCCGCAGTTAAAGTTGATGTGTTGGAAGCAGGAAAAATGGATAAGTCTAAGGATCGGAGCCAAAATCTGATGGCTAGACGACTGGGTCAGAGCATTTCGGAAACGGAACCTCTGTGTTCCTGATATGCAGTGGTTTGTACCAAAAGTGATCCAAGGAAAGACAATGATGAACTGGTGACAGGCTAATGGGCACACAGAGTTTATTGATTTTCTGAGGGGTGCGAATGCTAGCTTGTCTGTTCCGATCAAACAGAAGAGATATTGTAGTATAAATTGCTGCAACAGTTAATGCTGGCTATGATATAAAGATGTCAGAACATACAGCGTATCACAGCTTGCTGTGTATGGGGCTCATCCCGTGCACATGCTGTTCCTGGTTCACTGCTGAAAGCATGGGCAGGTGAGCATCGGACCTGGACCATGAAGTAATGGAAGAAGGTGGCCTTGTCTGATGAATCATGTTTCTTTTTAAATCATGTGAACAACTGGGTGCCTCCCTGGGGGAAAAAATTGCACCAGGGTGATCTATGGGCAAAAAAAACCAACAATATTGTCCTGGGAAACACGGGATCTTTGCATTTATGTGGATTTTATTTGACATGTACCATCTTCCTAATCATTGCTGCAGACCAAGTAAACCCCTTGATGGTAATGGTATTCCCTAATGGCAGTGGCTTCTTTCAAAAAGTGCTGCTACACAGTAAAAATTCGATTTTTATTTGTTTATTTATATAACACTTTTACAACCAATATTGTCACAGAGCAGCTTTACAGAATCCAGGTCCAAGCGAGCAAGCCAAGGGCGACAGAGGAGAGGAAAAACTCCTGAAAGCTGGAGAAATGAACCGCAGGAGGAACCAAGACTCAAAAGGGGATCCCATCCTACTCTGGTCAACCCAGAGAGTGAGAAAGAGGGTCTCTAAAGTCATAACTAACAATAGAAGGCCTTGATGTACAGACTTAATCACTGCTGAACAGTTAGCAGTCAGTAGAGGTCATTTTTGTTGGAGTCTGAGTGAGGAGTCGTTTGAGAGTCTCTTGTCCACAACAAGAAAAACAATGATCTCCACAGGAACATTTGAACAACAGTTGCCCTTGGATGGGGGAGGAGCACATGGGAAGTCTAAAGCAGCCAAACTAGTCGAGGACACTTGGGCAAGTGGCACACTTGGGACTTCAGCGATTGCAGATCCGGGATAAGGTGGCGACCCGGAGCACCGACGGTGATCAGACAGGCTAGACATATAGGCTGCAGTTCCCCTCGGAGAAGATGGTCCAAAAATTGTTCAGGAATAGTGAGGAACATGATAAAGTGTTCAATGTGTTGACTTGACCTAGATCTTAGCCATATCAAGCATCTGTAGGATGAGCTTGAAAACTTGTCTGATCCATGGAGGTCTCATCTCCCAATTTACTGGATCTGCGGCTAATGTCTTGGTGCCAACACCTTCAGAGGTCTTGTGGAGTCCATGCCCTGACAGGTCAAAGCTGTTTTGGCAGCACAAGGGGGAGCTAAACAGTAACAGGCAAGTAGTTTTAATGCTATAATGCTATATTCTTAAACAGCCTGCATGTTGCCCTGGCCAGAGGATTTGCTAAATATATGTGATGTGTTAGGTGGGCAGCATGTGTCTTTCCTATACTAAAGTGGCAGGGTGTGTGTGTATATGTGTGTGTGTGTGTGTGTGTGTGTGCGAGACAGAGAGAGAGAGAGCAGAAGTGAGTGACAGTTTCTGTCTCTGGGTCCTGTCAGCCCATCATCAGCCCTGAGGAAATGACAGCAGGAATTAGTGCTCATTAAGCAATTATGGCATTTACTGCAGGGTTAATGTTCCCTCTGCTCGTGGCCTCAGACCAGCGGCACCTGCGTCTGCACCAGCATCACACATTTACAGTTCACTTCCAGATTTTTCTCAGATGTGTGAAAGGACCCAGTTCTTGGAAAACCAGTTTTTCTTTGTTTTTTGAGTTTTTATACTATGTAGATATTATTTTATTAAAACTTTGTAGAAGCTAAAACATGTAGTTTACTCCCCATATAATTCGGAGGATACATGAAAGCAATTCCATTAAGCTGCGAAAACAACCAGTTTTGAATTCATCACAGTAGTGCTGTGCCAGCTTTGAACACGTTTACATGTAAACATCCAGTGATGTTGAAATGTTTAATTGTGTTGTTACTGTAGAGCTTTTGGAGTGTTTTGTTGTACTAAACTGAACTTCAGTTTTCCCACGTCCCGAAGTTCCCACATATACATACACCAATCAGCCACAACATTAAAACCGCAGACAAGTTAAATGAGTAACATGAAATATCTTGTTACAGTGGCACCTGTCAAGGTGTGGGATATACTGGACAGCAAGTGAGGAGTTAGTACATGAAGCTAATGTGTTTGAGGCAGGAAAAACGAACAAGCGTAGGGATCTGAGTGTCCTTGACAAGAGCCAAATTATGATGGCTAGATGACTGGGTCAGAGCATCTTCAAAACGACACATGTTGTGAGGCAATCCCAGTATGCAGTGGTTGATACCTCCCAAATGTGGTCCAAAGAAGGACAACCCATGAACCAGCAACAGGACCCAAAGCTCACTGATAAATTCAGGAAGGCTATCTGGTCCGGTCCCACAGAGAAGCTACTGCAGCACAAACTGTTGGAAAAGTTCATGCTGGCTTTGACAGAAAAATGTCAGAACACACGGTGTGTCATTTACTTGGGAAAAAGATGTCACCAGGATGACTGAGAGTCTGTGAGAAGTGTCGGACAATCTAATCTGATCTATGGAGGCCCTTCACTGTTTATAGGACCGAAAGGGTCTGTTGGTAATGTCTTGGTGCCAGATACCCCAGCACATTTACAGCATTTAGCAGACACTTTTCCCTAACTAAAGTGACTTCCATTCCCTAACCACAGGGGACAGACTCCCTGGAGCAACTTGGGGTTAAGGGTCTTGCTCAGGGACCCAGTGGTGGTATGCTGAAGGTAGGATTCGAACCCATGACCAGAGGCAAGTATCCTACCCACTAAGCCACCACCACCAGCAGCACCACTCTGTGGAGTCCATGCCTTGATGCTTCAGAGCTATTCTGATGGGAACCAGCATAATTTCAGCAGGTCATTTTTATGAGCAATGTTAAAATAATTTTTGTTGGAAACGGTGAAGGCTGGAAGGGTAGTAATTGGGCGTGTGAGAGTTTAGTGGGAAAAGTAAAATAACAAAGTAAATACAAGCAAGAAAAATGTCAAATGATGGCCCTTTATTGTGTATTCTTGGTTTCATAGAAATGACTGGTGTCATGAGGCCCCGTGTTAATTGCATCATCAGTGTGAGACATGGGTTATTTTTACCACCCCCCCCCCCAGGTGGACCTGAGGACACTTGCAGCCTGGGATGTGAGGACACAGGCTGATGATGTCACCATCATTCAGATGTGAGTTGACAGGGAGCCTATTGAGATTCTGGTACTGCCTAGATAAGTAGAGGTTTGTTTGTCTTTGTATATTTTCAGTATAAAAAAAGACCTCAGTCTGTAGGAGAACCAGAGAAAAACAGTAGTAACCAAACAAGTTGCTTGTGCTATGTTTTGTTTATGGAAACTCCATCTTCTGAAATGACAAAATCATTACTTTTTGGTCACTGAGTTATAAAAAACCTTATTATGTTGTTATGCATATACAATACATATTTTATCTGCATATTACTGCATATACGTACTTGCTACTGACACCCATCAGGTACACCTGCCTTGTATAAACACTCACTGTCCATTTTATCAGCTCCAATTACCATATAGGTCTACTTTATAGTTTACAATTACGGACTGTAGCAAAGATCAGCCTGACTAGCCCGATCCCACAGAAGAGCTACTGTAACACACAAATCAGAACTTCACCCTGAATCAAGAAGATCTGATTCTTTTACATTACATGGATGGTTGGGCTCTCCCCCCTTACCTGAGGAAGAGATGGCACCCAATTTGTCTGAGGCAGTGTGATGCATTGGGCAATGTTCTGCTGGGAGACCTTTGGGTCCTGGTGTACATGTGAATGTATGTATGGGGGAGTGTGTGTGTGTGTGTGTGTGAGAGAGATTCACTGACAGCAAAAACATATAGAACCTCTGTATGCTTTTGTCATGGTCAGCAGTAACAGGGGACGATATGTTAAAATTATTGTTAAATTACTAATTATTTTGAAAAAAAATAATGTCACTCTTTGAATATGGTTAGGGCCGTGGGGAAATGATTGTGAAAGAGCCACCTCCGTGCCTTCCTCCAACCCAGTGCACTTACTGAGGGAGACTTAAGAGTAAATGTGAATGAAAAATATTCCCACAGTCCCAGAGCTTTCCTAAATGAATGCATCTATTCTTTCTCTATATCTCTTTCTTTTTTCTGTATCTTTTGCTTGTCCCAATCTGCACCCCTCCTTCGCTCGCTCTCTCTCATACACACACACAGACGCACAGGGCTCTACTTGCAGGTGGCCTGTTGTGATTTGTCTAAATATTATCTCTCCTGGTTACTGTGATGTGTGGGTTTGTAGAGAGGAGATTTGTCATCAGTCTCCAGCCGTACACACACAAACACACACACACATACGCAGCAGAGCTCCCGCACACATTCCCACATCCATCATAAAGAGGCCTCTGCAGAGGCCTATCTGGCTGAAATATTGATCAGCGCAACCAGTAGAAAGTGCTTAAAAGTGGGCTCCTAAAAACTCAGCGGTGGTAGAGCGCTGTTTTGGGGGCCAGCATTGAAGAGGAGAAGGCAGATGAACTTTTCAGCCTCAACAGTGCAGCCAGACGTGTGCAGTGGAAAGCGTTTTGTGCATCCAGAGGGTTCAACTTTAGCCACGGGTATCGGTCCGTGAGTCATTTGGTACCGGTCCACACAGAAAGACAGAATAAAAATATTTGATTGATTCTGAAAGATCTTTAATTATGAAAAAAAAAAATGCTCGTCTCAGTTAAGTGACACAGTACATCAAATATTTAGCCCACAAGCTAGCAAAAATGAGTAAAAAACAAATGCACTTTGTGTTTAGTTGTATCTATACCGGTCCGTGAAAATATCGTTTTACATGAAACTAGTCCATGGCGTAAAAAAGGTCCCGCTGCTCTAATGCACTGCACAATTTTTGCAATCATTGCACACTTTATTTTAATTATGTACAATGCGCAGAGAGCTGTCCACACACTCAGGACAGGTTAAATCTCACTCTTATCTAGCACAATGTCTTATGTCTGCCGCACTATATGTACACTGTGGAACCTGTGCTTCACCATTTCATCTCTCTGTACACTTGTATATGGTTGAGATGACAAAGTTCTCTTTGACTTTGACGTCGACCTTGATAGGCTCTGGGTACCTGAGACCCTAGTGTGCATGTGGTTACAGAGAATGAATGAATGTTATTAAAGTTAAATGCTCCAAAACATTCTGACAACTGTATGTCAGATCACATAGTGATTGAAAGTGGCATCTCCCTGGCAACGTCAACAACCCAGGGGTGGTGAGTGGTTCAGCCCTACATGCTGTCCGCCTCTGATTTGGTCTAAAACGAGCCTACCCCGCAGGACAACCACTTTGCTCTAATCAACCAGTCTCTGAATAACAGGGCTGGCTCGAACAGCGTTTACATGCTTTGACTTTTTCGGAATGTGTACTGATGGAACATTCGTTCTCAACACCAACATTAAAAACAAAAATATTGGCCTCCTGAGTGGAGCAACTGCCTTAGTGTCGGCCCTATCATCATCAGATCTCAAGTGGCCGGCGGTCTAAGAAAGCACTGGCCTCGCTCTCTCTGGGTAGGATGACACTTCCTCTCCCATCACTCAACGCAGTGATAGCCAGCTCAGGCATCTGTTAGCTGACACTACAGAATTGGCAGTTAGCATTTTTCTCCAAGCATGTTGAGCTATCCAATGATGTTACATTAGTTGCAGATCCAAATAGGAAGAAGCATTAAAACTGTAATTCTGTAAGTAAGTGTAAGTATACGCATACATTTTAATTGGAGTTTTACATTTGTAACGAGTAGTTTCTGTATCCTTGCTTTGCAACAGACATCCAAAAGATGCCAAGAGAGAGAGATGTGCTGTGGTGTTGTGTCAGATATCGACAGTTATGTCTTGAGTTCATGCCAGTCAAAGTCAGAGCGGTTTTGGGATCACAATTTGAGCAGATAATAAGCAGGAGGCCACTGCCTTTAGGGAATGCCGAAGCTATGAAGGGGTGTTCTTAGTCTGTAACAATGTTCAGGTAGGTGGAACATATCAAAGTTACACATGAATTCCAGGACCCAAGGTTTCACACTGCCTCCGCAAGCTTGTCTTTACTATGTGAACCGGCTGTCCACATAGTTTAAAAGAAAATGTGATTCATCAGACCAAGCCTCCTTCTTCCATTGCTCCGTGGTTCTGTTCTGATGTTCATGTGAGCATTCTAGGCACTTTCAGGAGTGGACAGGGGTCGGCATGTTTGAAGCTGTGCAGCCCCACACGCAGCAAGCTGTGATGCACTGTCTGTTCTGGCACCTTTATGTCATAGCCAGGACAAACTTTTTCAGCAGTGTGTGCTACAGTAGCACTTATATAGACTATATATAGGTGTGCATAACAGGAACCAAACTGAAGCCATAGTTTTGCTTGACTGCAAGAACAGTGTGTTTAATGCAAGTCACATCAAGCAAAGTGAAAAATGTTGGGTTTTTCAATCAATATGAAACATCTTTGCTTCAGTGAGAAATAGTGTACTCTGCTGTTACGTAACAAGCAAAAATGTTTCACACACCAAAAGGAAAAGCGCTGTGTGTATAATATGACTTGGTAAGTGCTAAACGTTGGTACGTGCTAGATGTCAAGGTAACATGTAATAAAATTGTATGGAGGCTGTGATATCAGCATCTCCTTCAAGACGCCGCCACTTAGCTATTTTCATTTTTCTTTCAACATAGCAGCAACGACTCAAAGCCTGAAGTGCTTATAGCTAATTGAAACTTCAGATATTTTATTGAGCAAAGCACTGAATGCAGCCAGCATACATTGCAAAGAAAGTCTGTGTGTGTGTGTGTGTGTGTAAGAGTGTGTGTGGGTGCACATCTGCACCACTGTAGCTGGCACACAGCTTCCTCAGTCTGGCTCAGTGAATCTTTCATGTCCCTGAGGGCCACTTTGCATCATTTAAAAGACATCATGAAGGCTACAACACCACTGTCACAACAAACAACGTATATACATCCATAGCCGGGCTCGAACAAACAGGCCAACCATAATTACACATGGTCCACATTCTTTTAAAAGCTGTTCATAGAAAACTGAATTTTCCTGGACTATTTGAAACAAAACAGTTTAATGTAGCATGGAAATGCTGCCTACGTTCCAAAAATGTACTCCAATCTGTATAGGTCGTATAGAGTTTGGTACTTAAGCAGCAAAAATAGCCAGCTTTAAACTCATTATTGTGATTTCAGAAAAACAGTACATGTACAGGATGTCTGTTCGGCTTACCTCATTTAACCTCTCCAAGTTATGGGGAGCTTGTCTTCACTATGTGGACCGGCTGTCCACATAGTTTAAAAGAAAATGTGATTCATCAGACCAAGCCTCCTTCTTCTTCTATTGCTCCGTGGTTCTGTTCTGATGTTCATGTGAGCATTCTGGGCACTTTCAGGAGTGGACAGGCGTCGGCATGTTCGCAGCTGTGCAGCCCCACACGTAGCAAGCTGTGATGCACTGTGTTCTGGCACCTTACTGTCATAGCCAAAGTAAGGATGAGCTAATAGGGCTAAAAGGGTTTTATTTTTGGCATCTAAGTTGTTTTATTTGGTGTTTATAAATGACCTGAGGCTGATTTGTTTTTAGCTTCTGTACACCCACAAACATTGGCACCACAAGCAGGTTGAAAGAAAATTATATTTTGACTAAAAAGGAGCTGACGGTGTGTATCAGAATAAAATTCACAATGAACGCCAGTGCCCATAGTTCCCTGCAGAAAATGGCCTGGAGCATCACATTGCCTCCACTGGCTTGCTCTCTTCCCATAAGGCATCCTGGTCTCTTCCCCAGGTAAGCCATGCACACCCACACAACTGCTCTGCGGATATAAAAGAGAACATGGTTCATCAGAGCAGCTCAATTTTTTTCATTGCTCTATGGTACACTTTTGATGCTCACCTGCCTATTACTGGTGCTTTCGGCAGTGAATAGGGGTCTGACTGGTCTGTGGCTAGCTGTGAATCACCGCATATTCTGGCACCTTTCTGTTATAGCCAGCAGCAGTTACTCACTAGCAATTTATAGCCACTAGCAATTTGTGCTACAGTACACGTTCCATGCAATCAGCCCAGACGAGCTAGCCTTCTCTCCCTGTGTGCATCAGCGAGCCTTAAGCACCCATGGCTCTGTAGCTGGTTCACTGGTTGTCCTTCCTTAGATCACTTTTGGTTGGTATTACCCACTGCATTTGAAGAACATCACACAAGACCAGCTATTACAGAGATGACCCAGTCGTCTTACATTACGCTTGCCCATTTTTCCTGCGTCCAACACATCAACTTTAAGAAATGATTGTTCACTTGCTGCCTATTGTATCCCACCTCATGACAGGTCCCGTTAGAATGATATAATCAGTGTCATTCGCTTCACCTGTGAGTTGTTTCAATGTTGTGGATGATCAATGTACAGGGAAAAGACCATAGATTTGTTTTCCATTTTTGCTGATGTTGACTGTCTTCCAAAGAACTACCTACTGGGCTTGATACTTCTGGTCCTAAAATTTGATTTATTGAGACAAGCAAGTCTAAACTATGATGCATGAATATGAATGTATTTTTACCCCGAGAGTATAATCTGAAACAGTCCAGTTATGAGCTTGTCATTGCACAGCGGTGTTTAATACAGAAACTTTTTATTTGCTCCCTAAGAGGCCTGCAATTATTCCGTTTGTACTGCAATAATCCTGATTTCTTTTAGTGCCCTTGTTATTGTTAGATAACTGCAGATAATGATGTGTGTGGGCTATCTTAATTGCATCTGGCTAAAATAAACTGTAATGAATAAACTGCACCTTAATAGAACAAGTAATGTTAGACAACGGCACCATGCTTTCTGGCTAACTGGCTAACTTCGGCTGGCTAAAAAGCTGTGGCTTATGAGACATCATGCCTTTTATATACACAATTGTATCGCTTGGCTTGTCAGATGAAGCAGTGCTTTTTCAGTACGAGGGTAAGTAAAGTGAACTTCTGGAAGCATGCAACCTGACCAACTTCAGTGGGCCGAAAATGAGTTGTAGATGATGGGGCTAAAGGTTAGAAATCCCATTCAGAAAAAGGTAAACGTATAGCTTTTTTTTGGAATGAGGTTATAATTGAAAGCCAGAGTTGTATTACTTTGAACTGTTCTGAGTTCAGCAACTGTGGGGCGGCATTATCCTAATTAACCTCAAAAAATGCTTGCTAGTGAGTTCTAAATGATCAGTAATCTTAGGGACGTGCATGTATTTTGAGTTTTTAAGTAGTTAGTAGTTAGTGCACATGGCAGCACAGTGGATGTGTGTTCAGAACTCGGCTTTGGGCTCACAGGTTTATGGCCCATCTGGCTGTACTATCAATTTAAGCTAATTCTTCAAAACTCTGCGAGCCACAGTACGCTATGGAGGCATGTTTTATGTACAGGGGCTTGGATGGGAGGCAAGGCCAATAAGCAAGAAAAATCATCCCAGTGTGAAGTGTCACTTTAACTGAAAAAGCTCCAATGATCTAATGCTCCTTTAAACATTTACGTGAGACCAGTGGTTAACTATATGGCTCATTTCACTGTTTCATTGCTGTAGCTGAGAAAAGTGAGGGTACATGTGTAAGCCGTTGATTGGTGTTCTGTTTTAGCCCTCCCATCCAATATTATGGCCAGCTATCACTGATAAGGAGTATTTCGGGCTTGACTGCTTTTTGAATGAGGTACAATGCAGGACAGCCAGTAAGAATGTTGGTCATATCCATATATCCCACAGGTTCATTCTAAAAAAGGGGATTGAAAGGGATAGTAGTTGGAAATGCTGTTGACTGTTTCTGGTATATAAAACTATGACTGTGTGACAATTGGATTTTATTGTAAAAAATAAAGTCAAAGAAAAATGTAGTACGAAGCAAGCTCCCGTTTACCGGGGGTCCTTGAGTTACGACACAGATCCGTTCCTTTGACAGTGATGTAACCTGAATTTTGGTGTAAGTCGAAACACACCCTAGTCTAAGTCACTGATCCTAACACAGTTGTAAAATCATTAAAACACAACTAAGCCACAGAAAAAGGAAAACTCTCTCTCTCGTACGGCAGGTTACTGTGTATTCTTCCATCGCACGCAACCAAACTAGTTCGCCCACGTAGTCCGTAAGTACGAGGCTAGCGGTGTAAGCAGAGCGGGAGTGGGGGTGAGCGTCGTTGTATGCCGAGACTGTTGTAACTCAAGGACCCACTGAACAGCCTCGAGACACATCGGGTCGAAGGTCATTCATAAGAGCCCTGTAGCTTAGCATGTTTGGAATCATGGCACATCCCCGAATTGAGCTTTATTTCAGTCTGCTCCAGGGTCGATCGGCAGATTATTTTATGCCTTTTATCACCATCATTTTTAAAGCGCACACATTGTGCATTTCACTGCCACATCCTCTAGTGCGTAAACCCTTTTGCCAGTGGCTTAGCAATGAGGTTTTTTGTATCTCCGCTTGCCTCTGTAGTTAAGTGTTTGCTTCAAAGCCACTTTACAATTAACCAACTAATGAACAACATAAAAGCACTTGCACACCAATCGAACATGACGCCACATGCAAGAAACGAATCCCACTGGGCAAAAACAGCTGTGACCACATTGATTACTGCCTCTGGTTTGTTTAATTAGTTAAAGAAATTGTAGCAGTTTATTATAAGTGTCAAGCAATTTGCTACACGCATTTATCTCAAAAATAAATACAGCTTGATAATGTTTTTGCATCAGTCATGTTGATACTGCTGCTATTAATGCCTTATGAAAGAGGCACCAAGCACTTAGTGAATATACGTACGACTGGCTTTTTTGGTCAAATGGCTGAGAAACCTTTTGCTTCACTGATCAGCCATTTACATTAAAACCTGGTACTACGATTTGCCTAATATTGTATTGGTCCCGTTTATGTCACAAAAACAGCTCTGACCCATTGGGGCATGCACTCCAAAAGAAGGTGGGCTGTGGTATCTGGCACAAAGCCAATAGCAGCAGGTCCTTTTTATGTCCTAGAAGTTTCGAGGTGAGGCCTCCATGGATGTCCAGCACATCCCACATATGGCTGACTGGATTGAGATCTTGGACAATAGGAGACCAAGTCAACCCCTTGAAAACTTTGTCATGTTCCTCCTACTATTCCTGAACAGTTTTCGCAGTGTGGTAGGACACATTACACTGCCAATCAGGAAAATCGTCGCTATGAAGAGATATACGTGGTCTGTCACAATGTTTAGGAAGGTGATTCATATCAAAGTAACATCCACATGAATTCCAGGATCCTCGGTTTCCCAGCAGAACATTATCCAGAGCACCCAGGGCATCACACAGCTACAGTGACGGATTGCCTTCTTCCCACAGTGTCTCCTGGTGCCACCTCCTGGAGGACAGTCTAATGATGAAGTGTTCCCAGGCATGGAAATGTGATGGCTGATCCTTTGCCATCCAATATTTTGCAAGAACTATGACAATTAAGCATTAAGCAGGAGTTTTACATGATTGTAAATGCCCTTTTATGTTGCCACACTTTCTGCTGGAAAGCTATGTCATATTAATAAGCAAGGCTATGATCCCCTCTGTGAAGCTCTTGACTGCTGCTCCGTGCTTTTGATCTGTTTTACTACTCAAACCATTTCCATTAACCCCATACTATTCACAGAACCATTACTGTGTTCAGGCTTTCATTCCTTACTCCTGTATTAAATAACCCTTCACAACCCTGTTCATGTCATTACTGAGGGAGCCTTAATATGTGGACATAAAAAGACGCTTAAGGGATTCATTGAGGGCCACTTATATTTAGGCCTGTTACAATTATTATATCATCAACAGATCACATTCATTTCAAAACTGACTGCAGTTTTGTCCTCAGTTGTGAGTTTTCACAATCTTATGTGCAAAAACAAACAGAATGTGAATTGGGTGTGGGCAAATGCATGTAATTAATTAATACAGGTCATAGATTCGATGAAAAACAAACATCCTTCTGACTAGTGCTATAGCAACTTTAAGTGGTAGTAGTGAGTAATGATTGTTTATCTGAGCTTGAGCTATGTGTGTTGTCATTTGGAAGTTACAAGATATGACAGCTAAGAAGCAAGATAGGAAATCAGCGCACTTCAGGCTTGAATTTTAATTGTTACACACTTTCAGTTGTTGCATAATGACTAACAAGCTTAATTGATAATAGCAGTTATTATGGCAATTAATTGTGACTTCACTAAAAGGTGGTTTTAATAACAGTCATAATTTTGTGCCATCTGGGAAATGTATTTTTTCTATTTTAATTTAATTGTGTATTTGTATTTGGTGTACTGTGTGTGTGTGTGTGTGTGTATATTTATATATGTACACACACACACACACAAAGCATCTTACAAAGCATTTTAATTGTTATAAATTTATATCATGTTATATACATTGTGAAATCATGTATTCATTTATCATTAAATAAAGTCTTTTTTCCCCTGCCTTGATAGGAAGTGATCTTTGCAACTGTAATCATGCTTCTCCTCATTGCACCTTTAAAGCACCTGATGCGGAGCTGAAGCAGCATTCAGAAGGCCTTAAGCTTCACCTCACTCTCCTGGGCCCCTGCTATTGCTCATATTAGTGAATTAAAACATGAGTGAGCGAGAGCAGACATGGGTCAAATGCATATTTAAAACAGTCTGTCTGTATGTGCATTAAAATATGAATTTCTCTTCTAGAACACTTCTCTACGGGAATTCATCCTCAGTGTTCACTCAGACATTCAGGTGTGCAGTGGGTTTTGAAAATTGAGTTTTTAGAGATAAGTGTTTCTTGGTTGAGGTTGCTTGAGGAAAACAAATGTCAAAAACTCAGCCACACTAGTACTGGCATTTTCACAATGTTCACCATTCATTACACATACATAACATAAATAACTCAGAATACAAAGCCCATTTGAATAGCTACTGTATGATCATACAACTAAACAAATTTAAGCAAAAAGCAGGCACGCACCTGTAGCTACTTAACCAATGTGTAATTCAAGGCGTGGTCTGATGATGCTGTGTCTCTCACACCAAGGCTCTCAGTACTGAGAGATGAAGGGGGGCCAAAGAATGATGCAGGGAAGCAGGTGGACTGCAGTTGGGTCTGTGTGTTTAGTGGAGCTGAAGGAAAAGACATTAAGTGTAAATAAAGAGTAGGTGGACATAATAGTCTCTCATCAGTGTGTGTGTGTGTGTGTGTGTGTGTGTGTGTGTGTGTGTGTATTAATTTGCTTTGTATCAGATGACTCCTCGCTCCCTTCATAGTTCAGTATGTAGAAATTAAAATTCAGCCTTCTGCACCCTAATAGTGTATAATGTGGCGAGTCAGCTGTGTATGCAGAATTCCACATGGATAATTCCACTATACGGGTGTCGAAACCCAGAATTTATTTACATTGTGCTCTAAAGAGGACGCAGGGAGCCATTTCGGATTCAAACTGCATCCAGACAAATGCATAATTAACAGCTTAGCTGTTGAAGAGAGGGAAAAAGACAAGATTTGATTGGTATCGAAATCCAAATCGGTATCAGGCATGAAAAAGTGGCATCCTGTCATCCCTAAAATATATAATGAGCTTATTTATTTGTTTTATGAGCTTTACTTATTTTTATATAGTTTGAAGCCTTTTTTTAAATAATGGTTTCTAATAAGTGCAGCCCATTTTCTCCTTTCTGTAAGTGAAGCAATGATTTGCACTTCCAATAAACAACAGGTTGCCAGTTAAACCACAAGAAACTGTATTCCAGGTTTCTGGAAGTCAAATAGGTTCTGCAGAGATCAGATATGCACAGCAAGACATAACAAGAAGAGCTGGAAAAAATAGAAGAAAGGAAATGAGGAGTGTGTTTCTTTGAATGTGTCGTAGTGTGCTTGTGCGTGTGTGTGTGTGTGTGTGTGTGTGTGCGCGTGTGTGTGTGTGAGAGACACAAGGCATGTGCCTACTTTCAATATGTTGTATGCAGGTGAGTGGGAGAGAGCAAACTTGGGTGCCTGGGAGCAAGTGTGTGTGTGTGTGTGTGTTTGTGTGTGTGTGTGTGTGTGTGTGTGTGTGTGTGTGTGTACT
>JBBIGA010000016.1:16217118-16257363 GCA_037576975.1 Alestes dentex | reverse complement strand
GCTGGTCATTAACTGCCCCTGAGGCCATGACACATGGCAGCAAGCTTGGCTGCAATTCTCTTAAGATAACTGCCTCATCCCCTGGCAACTAGAAAAAAAACTGAAAGATGATTAGTTATTTTAATTCATTATGGAATATTATCTCGCTCTTTTAAAAGTACACTTACTTATCTTACATGACAAACTGAGAGAGAAGGCAGTAATGTCCCTTAGACCTGTAAATATGCTCGGGGTTGTCACAACCCGAGAGTAATGGGGTCTGAACAAGATAGAAGTGTAACATACATCAGTTGTGTGCAATTACTGTGTGTGTGTGTGTGTGTGTGTGTGTGTGTGGGTGGGTGTGTGTGTGTGGTGATTCATTAGCCAGATAAACATCTGTGAGATGAACAAATTTAAGTGCTTTGGCAACACTATAACATAATACAGTCATGCCAATAAAGCTTTTCTGAATTCAGAATGGAACACTAAACATATTTTCTGCCAATTTATATATTTGTTTAAGAGCGCAATATAGCTGTAATTTGTGCTGTGTTTTTGCTGGTGATGTCCCAGTGTTCCAACATAGTTTTTTTTTTTGCCTTGCCTGATAATTTGACTTTGGTTATTAGTGCAGCTCCGAGGCTGCTGCGTGTTAGAGGTCACTGGGTTAATGAATCTCAGAACCAGCTGACATAAGGTTTTAGGGCCGAGCTCTTGGGCTTTGAGTGCTTCATATTGAGGTGCACTTTGATTACTCTCACTCTCTGTCTCATTTATATTGCAGAGCTCAAATGTATGCAGGCAGGTCTAAAAGTGCTTCATGCATTTCAGATCATTAATAATATGATTCATCAAGCGGCCATCATTAGCTTGAGAGCTAAATCATGCACAACTTGAAGCTGCCATCATTCTTTGTTATTGATATTCAGCCAGGATGATGGTGCTTTTGTCCTTTTGGTGAAAACTTCTCACTCTCATGTGAAAAGTACACCCAGTTCACCTTAAACTCATTTCACTGACTCATGAAAATCAAAGCCTTCTTCTCAGGAGCGAATGATTTAGAGGCTGACCTACCGGGAGTTGGTGGCTAAAGAACAGTTTCAGCTCTGGCGGTGGTCCCACTGAGCACAGTATGAACATATTCGTCAGTTTGTTTAAAGCACTGTATTTATGGAGGACCAGCTGACCAGGTCTCATTGAATTATTTGGTGGTGACTTATACAATTGCCTGGGGTTTGTGTAAAAATGATCGTTTGTAATGAGATTTGGCATTGTATGTGGCATTGATGGTCCTGTTAGGTCCTGTTAGTGTTGACAGTGCTAATGGTGTTTATAAGAGTTGGTGGCGCTTATGCTGTTGGTACTGATCTTTTGTTTCACCGTTTTTGGGGCGTTGATCATGATAATGGTGCTGCAGATGTCGATGCTGATAATGTTAATCGTATCAGTGGTGTTAATGGTGCCAGCAGTGTTAGTAATGTTGGTATGATGATCTCTCAAAAGTTAACAGTTTGTGCTGCATGTGCTAATTATCACTGCTGTCCCAAAAATGCAATTTCACAGAAGGTGGCTAAAACTTTCTTACCTCTAATGTAGGTTTCTGTAAAGAGTTTTTTTCAAGCAATTCTATTGGTTCTCTCATCATGAAAGTCCCCCGTAATGTAATGGTGGCTGCTGTATCCAAACTGATGCAGAATAAATATTTGAAAAATCACTGAAAAAATATCATTATTGAAATATAATCACTGCAGAACGCCCTCACTCATATGGTACGTTACAGTGTGTTCTGCATATTCGGCGTATTCTTCCACCATGCCACTAAACTAGTTCGCTCACTCGAAACGTTGTATGTCGAGACCCTCATAATGCGAGGACCCCCTGTATTGGTGCTACTGGTGGTGTTAGCAGTGTTGGGTGAATTTATATTTTTGTATATTATTGATACTGTTGGTGGTGTTGATGGTGTCGGTGGCTACTTTGCTCGGTTCGCCACAGTGAAGTGGTTTATCCTACCACCAGCGCAAATGAGACGTGCCAGATTTGCTTGGATTTCGAGGCCTTCTGCATGGCTCTTTGAGATGTCATTGACTGCCGTTGATAAGGTTCGTGTGTGTGTTGGTGGGGGCTGCCGTGTCATGCGCCGGTGAGTCAGGTTCTCTCTGGCTCCCGCGCTGCGTGGTTTATCGCTGCGATCGGCACGTTGCTAAGCAACCCCACACTTTTCATTCGACGCGCTGGTATTGGTCCTGGCAGTGGCAGATAAGTGTGGGATTTGATCATAGACTCACTCGGCAGACTTCATGCTTTAATTTTCCCCCCACTGTCGACGCGCTGTAATAGTTTTAGAGGAGAGTGTAGCTTTGAATAATTAAAGCTGGAAACGTGGGCCCGTTTCGATGCGCACAACATGTCCGCTGTTGCTGGGAGAAGGCAAAGCTGAGCACGAGGGGGTTTCCACTGGGGAGGGTCCCAGGAGCCATGCTGAGGGTGTGTATGCGCGTGAGCCTTAAACTTCGTTCAAGCTGCTCCGTTATTGCCATCCTCTGTGACTGGCAGAGTTGTCAGAGAGACGCACCAGTGTAAATACAAGGCTGAGCGCGCGGGAGAACTTTCCGGAACAAAAGGAGCGCGAGGCTGGAGAAACGCACACAGAGTCACGCCTCGAGCAAACACAATTACACACTGGAGTCTGCACAGATTACACTGCTCAAAAACAGGGGGGTGCTCTTGTTTTCCCTCTCTTTTTTCTCTCCCACTACCTCTTTCTCTCTCTCTCTCTCCATCAACATCTCTCTCCCTCTCTAGTGAGCCTTGGCTCCCCTGGGATTTACAAATGAGGAGAATGCAAGTGAAATGAGTATGAAGATAAAAGAGGAAAAGCCCATTGAGGCCAGAGGAGCAGAGGCAGTTTAGAGCAGCTTTGTAGCTCAGGTGGAACCACCGAAGAGATAAACTACAGCTCCAGTGCTCTGCAAAGTGTCAGATCAGGGTATATGGAAGGCTCAGGGTCTTTGGAAATGGCTTTGTTATGTGCATGTATGTGTGTGTGTGTGTGTGTGTGTGTGTGTGTGTGTGTGTGTCATGTATGTTTACCATTATATGTGTGTTAATCTGGCGGACCAGATGTTATATAGAAGATTTATATGAGGAGTTTCATTCTATAATCTTTCATAAACATCAGTAACAGTTTTGGCTAGAAAGAGGTGGGGAAAGAATAACACTTGACATTTGTATTTTTCTGATGAAGGTGTTGTTGATAATATAATATCGATATTGTTTGTGGGTGTAAAGTGCAGTTCCATCATAGTACAGGAAAAGGGAACATTCTTGAAAGTGAGTCTTGGAACATTATAAAAATATGATCTATATAAAGATAAAGTAAGTTGTTAAAACTTACCTTTGTAAAATAGCTTACAGTATGAGAAAATCTAAATATTAATTGAAATAAATGTAGAAAAATTTAGACCATGACTATTAGAATAAGTAAAAGAGTTCCTTTGATGTGTGCTTATATTTCTAAGTAGATGAAAACCTTGTTGCATGTCTTCCAAATAATTTGCTAAATGGAAGTGAAGTCTTTCGGCAGAGTGACTGCAAACTGTGGTCCTTGAAGAGGTTTTTCATCTTTCTAACCATTTTCTTCTCTGTGTGTGGGGGTAAAATAAACATGCCATCCAGACAGATTGTTTTAAACTCTTCAATAGTGGATGCACATTTTGGGTATGGGTGTGAAGAAAATGACCACAAAGGCAATTTTCTCCTGTAGTACAGGACATTGTTTGAGTATATTAACCTGAAATGAAGCTGAAACACACTGTCCCAGGAGATGCTGCCCATTCTGGGGCTGTCACACTCTGTGTAATTGCATACTGTGTAATTGTCTCTGTTAGAACACACCTGATTCAGGTCACAAATGACTTGATAATTACCCAGTCAGTTTGGTCATCAGTATTAAAGAATAGAAAACACACTAATGAACATCTCTGGGGGTTGGCTTTGAGACCCACTCTGGAAACGTGTGTGTATGTACATTGCAGTAGGGGTGAGAAGGGTTTGCTGGGAGCACCCAGACAGTTTGTGGAGGGGCCTCATCATTCTCCGAGAGCGAAGCGATGGCAATTTTATCTGGATCTCACTAACACAGTTGCAGCAGTGGCTGATACATTATCTCGCCACACGCACACTGGAAATGCATCAGATTACATCAGGCTCATGGGAGAGGTACTTTCAGGACAGTGGGCTAGAACCAGTTCTATGTTTAAAGATTCAACACTTTATTTTCAGCAATGTCAGCATCTGTGTTTCTAATGCTTTTGATGGGATACATCAGAATTCTGAAGCTGCTCTTAAAGCTAAAAGATAGTTCCGATAAAGTTCTTATACTGACACTCACGATCGGTGCAAACCAAAATCACTGGATTGAACCTCGAAAAAAAAAACCCTGAACTATCATGTAAATGCTAAACTAAACTTAAAAAGAGATTCACAGATGAGGAAACAAGTAAGATGAGCAGAAATGATGTGTCTCAAAGGACTCCCTGGTCCCTTTTTAGTATACTATGGAGGAACTATGTACTATGTAGACTCCGGCAGAAGTAGTGTATAATATGTCAAACAAAGAGCCACTGTCAATTCAGTCATGTGCGCAGAATTCTACAATGGACAAATTGTGCACTATGTGGGTGTAGAAACTCAAATTTTAGATTTGAAGCACACTATGGAGGAGCCATTTCAGATTCAAAGTGCATCCAGACAAATGTATTATTAACTGCTTAGTTGTTGGAGAGAGGAGAAATTATGGTATTGGGCTGGTATTGGTTTTAACAGACATTCAGGGCTGCGATATCAGTTTCAGGCTTAGACATAAAAAAGTGGTAGCACATTACTGCCAAGTTTATTTGGTGTCTGTTATTTCTAAAAATGTTCAAAAGTATCCACCACTGAGTAGCTTAAGGACAGAGCCTCTGCAAACAAACAACAGAAATTCTGACAAAAAATGTGGGAATAAATGCTTAAATGCTAATACATGCAATTCTAATTGGTGTATACACAAAATTACATAATTGATTATAAATTGCCATTAAAAAGCAATGCTTAACGCAGAAACCTATTAATAAAAAAAGGGCGCTTATTTCTGCTGTAGTGTTAACTTAGCGCCAAGCTGGTAGTGTGTCATCTCAGCAATACATTTTCATTTGACGTCAGCTTTAGTTTACGTATAGACATCACGTTTACAGGTGATGGAGGACATAGAGGGGACGCACTTGCAGAGCAACGGATTTGTTGACGTAGAATAAAACAAGACCACCAAGCACGGGAGGACATGAGTAGGGGGAACAGTTGACCAGCTGAAAAAAGCAGAGGGGTATCTATACACAGCTGGTAGCCTGGTGGGCATTCGCCTTGCAATCAGGAAGTCGTGGGTTCGAGCCCCAAGACTGCTAAGCAACACCGAGGTACCCATTAGCAAGGTACCGAATTATTCTGTTAACAGATTATATGAAGCATAAATCCATTTTATTAAGACACTTCTTCATCTAGTTGCATTTTATGGGCACAAATTTCAACTGTAGACTTTTTCAAAGAGTGATTATAAAGTGACATCCATGCACTTTCTTTAGAGCTTCATGACATTCCTGTTCTTGCCATGATTCAGCTTCTCTCGGCTGAAGTGACCGCTATAAGACTGCACAATGTTCCAGAACACAGTGCGGCCAACTGTCACGGATTGAGTGCTCAACTGACACAGATGTCTCGCCACACATTCCTTTTTTCATGCAACCTTTGGTCATCGCTTCGTGCAATGTCCCCAAACCCTCCCCTCCCTGGGAATAAATCTCACTCCAAGATTCATTGATGCATGTGGAGAGCAAAAGTTAGCCGGACCCTTTAGAAGAGCTTCTGTAGCACAAACTGCTGAAAATGTTAATAATACAAACAGCGCATCACTTGCTGCACATCCACAGACTGGTCAGAGTGCCCTGTTGGCTGCTGTCCTTCGAACAAAAAAGCCTACAATGGGCACATGAGCATCAGAACTGGACCCTGGAACAAAGGAAGAAGGTGGCCTGGCCTGATGAATCACTTTTTTCTTTTACAGCATGTGGAAGAGAAGGCACCAGGATGCAGGATGGAACGATGTCCTACTGGGTGGTTGTAGCCTAATGGGTAAAACCTGTGAACCTGATGACCACAATGTCGCAGGTTAGAACCCCCACCTTCTACCACTGTGTCCTTGAGCAAGACACTTAACCCCCAGTTGCTCCAGGGGGACTGTCCCTGTAACTAATGATTTTAAGTCCCTCTGGATAAGAGCGTCAGCCAAATGCCCCCTTTACTCTTCAAGTCAAGCTGGTGGAGTGTGACGCTCTGGGCAAGGTCTTGCTGGGTAACCCTGGGTCCTGGCATTCATGTGATTACATGTACCACCTACCTAGACACTGTTGCAAACCAAGTACACCCCTTCATTGCTCCAGTATTCCCTAATGGAATACTGCTACAGTATTTCTTCTTTCAGCAGGATCATGTCTCTTGCCACATATCAGAAACTGTTCAGGAATGGTTTAGAGGAACATGAAAAAGTTGTTGACTTGACCTACAAACTCCACAGATCTCGATCTAACTGAGCATCTCTGGAATGTGCTGGACAAACTAATACAATCCATGATGGCCACACTGTATGTCATGCAAGATGTCTTAACATCACAGCACACTTTCAGGCAAATGTGTGATGATTTAGGCATGATCATGATAAATGGAGCAGGAATCTTATCCGAGATCAGTCCTCCTAATCAGATTTTCTTTGAGAATACCAGCTCTGGTAGCTTCTATTACTTGTTAGCTCCCTTAGCCTCATAGCTCCAGTGTGAAAGGAAAAAAGCAAACTTCTGAAACCTGTTATGGCTGATGGATTACCTTTGGAGAAATGGGCCAATATATATATTAACACCTCTCTCCAGAGTGACACAAGCATGGCATCCTAGCCTGGCAAATCTGCTGCTGATGAAAAATGAATGTTTGTCTCTGTACTACCTATGCTTTGAGGGGGGATGATCTAGGTAAGGATTCTGATGCTGCTGGGGTAAAGCTGCATTGGTTTTAGAAGAAGCGACAAGAGATATGCTTTCCTCTCCCCTCCTCTCTTCTCTCCTCTGTCCTCCTCACACTCCACACCATGCCTGACAGTCTGACAGTCCCACACAAGTTCCTTACTGCAGTTTCCATGCTCTGCATTTTTCAGACCGGTCTCTGCTTGCTGAGCGCACCAAGCAATGGCAAGGGTGCTGTATAACCACTAAATGAGGGCTTCCCTGTGTAATATATGAATTGTATTAATGTTATTATGGCTGTATAAATCGTAAGCCACAATAAAAAGAGATGATTCATCCTCCAAGAGTTCCTCAAAATCAGGTCATTGTGAAAATGTTGCTGAGTCGCCTGTGCAGAAACAACAAACTCAGTGAAGTCATGCATGACATGATGAGATTTCATGTTGCAGTCTAATGCTGCTGGGCGTATTCAATTAAACTGGATTAAACTAAATTCCAGAGATGAGCCAAAATTCAATTTACAATTCAGATTTGCCCGTGCACTCTTGAGCGGCTTACTTGCGCTAATGAATTGAACTCGTCTGGTGAACAGAGTTGATTTTCTGAATGCACTGTGTGAAATGGAATTGTTCCTGACTAACTTGACCTGTATCACGAAGCCCTGTAAAGTTACATTTGTCAAGTCTACTAAAATAGGTCATAAAAGAAAGCAGCATTCCGTTTGAGTTGGTCCAACTTGAAATAACTAACAGTTAAATTAAGGTCAACTCAAATGGCGACTGTTTCCTAGTAAGATGTGTTATAGTGCATTATGTGTGAATTTGGCTGTCTCCAGACCTGGTCCACAGCGCAGTACAGATTCATGCCTTTCTTGAGTGTGTTAAAGCAAGGAAAACTAATCCATGCAATGTTGTGGCTCCTCCAGCATTAGAGATGAGTTGCACTGCCAAAGCAGACAAGAGAGCAGCCAAAAGCCTGATATCAATTCCATAAAAGATGCATTGCTGCGTATATTCATGCAATAAAACATTGGTGCTTGTATCAAAGGGCCTACAGGAGTACAGGTATAAAACACACAGTGCTTACAAAACTTACACTTACAGTAAGCCCAGATGCCTTGTACCATGCCTCCTCCTGGCTCCTTCCCTGGTCTGTGCTCACATTTATGCATCCCATACCTTCAGATTCTAAACCAGCAGTGTTTTTAGGCTTGTTATGACATTGTTCAATGGCTCATTTGTATCATGAGCATGAAGATAGGGGTTTGGAGGTAAGGGACATGCCCCTGTGACTTTAAGGTCATGGGTTCAAATCAAGGTTCCTTTGAGCAAGATACTGTCCCCACACACTGCTCCTCAGTCACTTGCTGCATACTGCTTCACTTGGTGAATGGGTTCAATGCAGAGAAAGAATTTCACACTGTGGGCTGTGCTGTGCTCTTGTGCGACAAAACATGGCCAATTTTACCAAATATCTCAGATTTCTTGTGTGTTGCATCCACCATTTCCTGTTTACTCTCGTCTGCCCAACATTGCAGCAAAAACTGCATTTCAGAGGTAAACTAAAGTGATCATTTCTGCAGTAGACTTTGCCACCATGTTTGTTAAATAGAGTGGTCACTTTTGAGTTTCGTGCATGGGCAGGGTTAGCGATCACACTAGTTTCATACCGTGCCCGAATCCAACTAACCCGCACCCGGGCTGACTTCCTCAAGCATGCCCGGGCACTGGACAGAACAATCACACTGATCAAATGAACTACTCAAGCACAGTACAGCTCACCTAATTTAAGTAAACCCTTAGTTGATGCCCAGTTGTAGTGTTCTAGCAGATCTGCCTCCAGCTGTCTGGCTTGTCTAGAGTAAACAACTCCTAAATACCAATAATTGTATAATCATTCTGCACACTATTTAGAGCCAACAAAATAATGATAGGAGCACTAATCTGCTAAAAAGAACATTAAAAGCATGATTTATCCTGCAAGTGGACCAGGGCTCGTGCACAGCATTTTATCAGATCTATTCAGCCAGGTCCCATGCTGAGCAGTCTGTTACTGTGAATAAGACTTTTAGTGCTACCATGCAATGACCCACTGCAGTTGCTGCTGCTGAGCTGCTTTTCTATGTGCTAGATCCCTGGTTACCCAGGATCTTGCCCCCAAGTTACACCAGAACACGTATCCAAGCAACGCATCTTTAAATGGGATGTAAAGATGTTTTTTCTGCTGGAGAAGAGCATCAGCCTCCATTCATCAAGCAACAGCATCCATTTATCCATTCAGCTGATTATTTTTGGCCACTTTTAATGGTCAAATTCTAGTATTTTAATGGAACACGCATATTAGCCAAAACTACATTACGTCCTGCAGTAAAGAGGGTGTCTATTTTTAGTAGATCCCCTCCATCTGAAGTTATCAGTTGGTTGGGAAATTTTAGAAATGATTATAATTGATTTTAATAATATTTTAAAAGTACGTTGTAATATTTTTGTCCAAAAGAAAATTCTCTGGCCAGTGTATTTTAAAAGTTGCTCAGAATTTTGCCAAGATAATCAAACTGAAACATGATGGAATTTAAGATTTCATAATGCATAGGAACATTTTCCAAAAAAAAAAAGGCAATTACATCAAGTCATTGTGAGACATTTTTGGAAACTGTAACTATAAAAAATTGAAATATGCACAGAGTAACATTCCCATAAATGAAGGAGGAAGTGGTTCATGCCAAACACGCACACATGAAAAATGTAAGTGCTGTGCAGCTATTCTGTGTTTCTGCTCAGTGTGAAGGGCTGATGTGTTGGGCACAGTGAGACCAGATGCCTTTAATTTGTTTATTCACCCTCATCTTTAGTTTTCCTGACATCGCTGCCTGGCATCTTCCGTTTGTAGCAGCCGCCCAGTGCATAGTGCTGACAGAAGCTAGAATCCCGTGCATTAGAACCTACTGGAACTGCCTAAGCACAAATCTCTGTAACTGGACACCATAAAAGGCTGGGATTATCTTCTATAATATAGATCATTTCTGCTTACTCTGGAAGCCAAAAGAAAATGATGAGTTTGTGAGTTACAGAAGCAGAGACTTCTACAAATCCCTCTATGAGCACGACAGATGGACAAATGTCAACCTTTAAACTTACTGATCTGCAGTTTACAGAAGAACAGTATAATCACAAAACTATTGTAAAAGCTATGTGAAATCAACAAATCAGTGATGAGGTTTCCTGTTAATAAAACCATGGGTGAACCACTGTTAACCATTTAAAAAGCTGTTTGGGATAAGTGACTAGTGGAAGCACTAATATGCTCAAAAGAAAATCCTTTTTCATCATCAATTTGATCAGCCCAATAAAAATGCATCCCCAGAACACAATGCCTAAGGCACTAATTGTTATCAGACCTTCATTCTTCATTCATCCTGTAATTGCCTGTTAGTAGTCAGCGGTCCAAATGCCGAGCTAATCAAACGTTTGTAGAGCGGGTCTTGACACTGTGGGTAAGGAATTAATGAATAACAGAGTATAAAAAACAAAGAATAAATAAAATGAAAATGTATCATTACTCTTTCTGGAATAAGCACATGTGCTAAAAGCACTACATGTAGCACAAAGCCTGTTCTACTGTGTGCTGCACTCATCTTGTGGAGGCAGTGTGGATGCTAATTGCCACTGATGGCGTTTTTATTGCAGGAGTCATTGTTGATTGTGCGATGTTTAATGTTTGCTGGGTTTATTGAGTTACAGTAAGGCATTCGCAGCTGGAGAAGCAGGTGTGGAAGTTGTGCCATAGGGGTGGCCGGGGTGCCATGGCAACCCCTGAAATTTGATTGGCCACCCAAGGTGCCATGATAAAACTTTCTTTCTGGTAACTGGGTGATCAGAATGCTTACACGGCTAACAACCAGCCAAATGAAGTAAAAGTAAGTTTTGCCAAACTGCACATACACAATATGGACAAAAGTTTTTCAGGGTTTAGGCCTTCAGCATACCACTACATTTTGGACAACGCCATGCTTCTAACTTTGTGGACACAGTTTGGGGAAGAACCTTTTCTATTCCAGCATGACTGTGCCCCAGTGCACAAAGCGAGCTCCATAAAGACATTGCTGGAGGAGTTCAGTGTGGAAGAACTTGACCGACCCACACAGAGCCCAGACCTCAACCCCATCCAGGACCTTTGGGATGAACTGGAATGGAGATTGTGAGCCAGTCCAACATCAGTGTCTGACCTCATAAATGCTCTACAGAATGAATGGACACAAATGGAAACTCCAAATTCTTTTGGAAGGGCTTTCAAGAACAGTGGAAGCTGTTATAGCAGCAAAGGGGGACCAACTATATTTTAAAGTTTATCTGTTTGAATGCAATGCCATTAAAGTCCCTGGTCTAATACTGTAATACTGATGTAATACTTTTAGTGCTTACAAATAAACAACACATGTTATTCATTTAAGTCAGTTTGGAAAATTAGAAGGAAATAATACAGTTCCTTTAGAAGATATTTAACAAAATACCAGTGCTTAGGAAGTGGTCAAATTACAGGAGAAGGCAGAAGCAGTCATTTTGGACCATTTCTGTTGGTTTAGTCATCATGAAATTTAATTGAAGGCTGGCTGCTGTGTTCAATGAATGAATAAGGGAAAATAAAGATATTTTTTTTGGACAGCAAAAATATGCTTCTATTCTGCAAAATCATGTTATATTTTTGGTTCACATAGAGGAGAAATATACAATAAGTCTTCATCTTGTGCTCTTTTTTTTAAATTACACATTTATAGACTTTTTCAATGACGTCTTTAGTGAGTCTATTTCTGCAGTGTTGTTTTTATTTCTTTGTTCCTTGGTTTGTACTGTACTGTGGGTTTATTCTCTGATCACTGTGCTCCTAAACAGTTAAAGCTGTACTGTTTTCACCATAGATTTTCTTCTGCTTGACCTCTCACTTTCTGTTTCTCTCTCTCTCCCTCGCCCTTGCTCTTTTCCCTCCATGGCCACAGCCAGCGCCTAAACAATTTGAAGGCTGTCTTTGTGTATTATAGAGTGCAACCAAACCATTTACTTTGGGGGAATGTCCACGGAGACTGTGTGTGTGTGTGTGTGTGTGTGTGTGTGTGTGCGGTGTGGTGTGTGTATCCCAGTGTGCCTGTGTGCGGCAGAGACAGAGACAGCTGCATTCATGTCTGTGTGTTCCTGAAACCTTTGTGTAGTGCACTCCTCCGGTAAGAGACTTGGCTTTCTTGTTCTTTTAAAATTCGCCTGGTCCTTTTTTTTCTGAAACCACATCCTCCACGTATCCGCATGCAGCGATATCAAAAGTCATACTTCATAACACACTTCCTTGGAAAAAAGAGCAAGTCTGAAAGTTTTAGAGCCCTAATGATGGGTTCACCAAACTATTTCAGCCTTTTTTTTAAAAAAAAAGGACTCTACCTCCTCCATCTCACTGCGAGCACCTTCCGTTAAACAGTGGCATGATCAAACGGCAAAGAAAAAAAGCCCTTTCAGTTCCATTCAGTCCTCTATATTTGTCCCGCTCTCTCCTAGAGCCTTTCAGCCCTCTCTGTGTGTCTCTCTGACAGGAGCGAAGTGCTGATGAGCGGCTAATGGAAGGTTTTAATAAATCACCATGCAGCTCTGCCATCTATCTCTTTTTGATTTGGACACTGGTCAAATCTCATTAGAGAAATCACCAAAGGACTGCTGGATGGAAACTTCTAGTCCAGCCCTGCCTCCACTGTCAGCGCTTTCACTCTCTGCCAGACAAAGCTGCCTTAATGCCTATTCGTAACACACACACACACACACACACACACACACACACACACACACACACACACCCTCTGTAAAAATGCGATCAAATAGTGCGTTAATATTCGCATGAAAGTTTCGGTATTAATTAGAAGGCCGTTAGGGATCGTGGCAATCATTTAAAGATCAGCCCCTCTAAATCACAGAGCGCAGACATGGTTGGATTATGAAAAGATGTGTAAGTTAGATAAGCAGTGTTAAAGTGAACTCGCCTGATTCTGTATTGAGGTTAAAAAGTTATTAATGTCAAAAATGATTGGCTCTTTAGTGCTGAGTGTTCTTATCCTTCCTTTGCCTCAGAGCTCTTTCAGCTTCTTAGCTCTCCGCTCCCACACCATGCGCTATTTTGACAGGACACGCTCTCACTCTGGTTGGGGTAACAGAGAGTTGAGAGTCTGAAAGAAATGCATAAGCACAAGCAGTTAACAGGGCGCTAAAAGTTTTCCATCACATTCTCACTTTAGTGCTGTATGTGAATTAGAGTTTTAATGGGGCTTGAAATTTTGAACCGCACCCAAATATAGCCTAAGAACTTTCTATACTGAAATTTAACCTTACCCAACCCACAGCACCACGTTGTGAATCCAGACCTGCCTATAGCCTGACAAAATTCTATCCACAACATGTTTGTGTCCAAAATTCCGTCCAAACCTGACTGTAACCCTGCAAAATTCTGTCCAAACCTGACTGTCACCCTGTACAATTCTGTCCAGACCCAGTCATTTCCCAGCAATATTCTGTCCAAATGCTAATTACCCTGCAAAATACAGTCAAAACCTAACTGCAAGTTTTGCCCAGACTCTACAATAGCCCAACGAAAAGTTGTTCAAACCTGACTATAACCTGACAAATTTCTGTCTGAACTTGATTGTTCCCCCACAAAATTCTATATCAACCTGACTGTAACTTCATTTTGTTTTTCCAACCTGACTATACCCTAATTACATTTTGTTCAAATTTGACCATAGTCCAACAAAATGCTATCCCAGCCTCACCATACCCCAGTAAATATATGTTCAAACTCAATCTTAGCCCAACAAAATGACTAGTACTCAACACAATTCTGTCTAAACCTGACCGTAACCCAAGAATATTTTTGCCTTAAACAGATACAATGCTGTTTTATCTGCTGTTTTGCTTTTATTCGTTTTCACAGATGTGTTGACCTGAATTGATTCCAGTTGAAAAGCAGGTATTAATGGAGGCCAGTCATAAGGGCGGAAGATGGGCTGTGAAATCTGAATCTGTAGAAGTATTTGGGAAATTATACTTAAACCTGACTAAACCATGCTGGGAATTGTCAGGTCCTGTTGAGTTCTGGCAATTATTCAAGCTTTAATGTCAATCAAACTATATGTTGCGTCTATGCCTCTGAGGCAGAGTGTTTTGTTTGCAGGATGATGAAGCATTTGAGTAGCATCAGCACTCTGGCAGCCCTCCGCTGTGGTAAGGTGCAGTGTGAAAGTGCTAAGAGGACAAAGGGAAGAGACTGGAGGAGAGTGGAGGAGGTGGTGAGGGAGACAATCCGAACTGTTGGTTTGGATGAAGTATAGTCCTGGCACTTTGAATGCGTTTCTGACAATTAGACTGCAGATACTGACAATGTGCTGAGGGGGTGGAGAAGGCCACTAGTGTGTGTGTGTGTGTGTGTGTGTGTGTGTGTGTGTGTGTGTGTGTGTGTCTATCTGTAGCCTAATACTGTTTTCCAGAATTTAGAACGTAGACTAACCAGCTCACCAGAATATGTCAGTGAAATATTCTATACAGTTAGATGAACAAAAGGACAAAGGAGACAAAAGCTATCTGAATATTCACTGATTGCCAAAAGTATCAGGACAGTTTCGGGTAGATGTCCCAAATAAATGTGCTTCATGCTTTAATGGTCAGTTAGGCTGTTTAGGCGATGCAGTTTATTGCTATTAAACTGAAGGAATGACAAAAGTGTTACATCATGATGTCAGGGCTCATCAGAACACAAGGCTTTCTGGTATAACTGATGATGTTGGTCCTGACAAACATTTTTCAGCTTTTGGAATAAACTGCATCTAATAAGTCTTCTCTTAAACTGTAGTCAAAAAAACTCAATGGAAATGTATTTGTTTCAGCAAGTTCAGTCAGGGGGCGGCCTGGTGGCGTGGTATATAGGGCTGTCGCTTGGGTTCCATTCCTAGCTGGAGTCTGCATGTTCTCCCTGTCTGCCTGGGCTTCTGCCGGGTATTCCAGTTTCCTCCCACAGTCCAAAAACATACATAGCATTTGAACTAGAGATGCAAAATTGCCCCTAGGTGTGGGGATGTGCTTCAAGTCTGTGTATCTGCCCAATGATGGACTGGCGACCCATTCCTGGGTGTTTTTCTGCCTTTCGCCCTGTGACCAATTGGACAGGCTCTAGCACAAACAGCTAGGTTTATAAAAATATCCAAATTATATGCATATGCAAGTAGCTAGCATCTTGTTTGCATGTGTAAAAGTAGTTTTGCATGTTTAAAAGTATTTTGGAATGCCATGGTGCAGTACAAGAATACTGGTAAGAATATCAGTAAACAAAAAATATCAAGAACATCAGCAAGGACCAATTAATTGTGATATCTATTGTTTAGAAATAACCGGTTGACACATAGCAATTTATCTTAAAACACCTTTGAGCCAAAAGGGGTTTAATGTATGTAAAAAAGACCTATGTTTTGTACTTGTACGAGAAAATTAAGATTTCTAACTGATTAAAAGGTGTTCCCAGACTTTTGACAGGCAGTGTGCATACATTCAGCATCCACCTGCTTGGTTCACTTGTCAATCAATCAAAGGACCAGTAGTTAACTTGAGATGTGTTAAGTTATAGAGGATGAAAAATGACATGTATATTTTATTATCTACTTCAGTAAGAAGTACCACATCTCATGGGATGAGTAGGCCTACTACTACCGAATAGAATGTTGGCTTCACATTCACATGCTGTGTAAGAACTGGCTTTCGGTTTTTTGCTGGCACTACCAATCTATTGCATAAGATTCCAAAGACTGATTCGAAAACTCACAGAAGCTCGTCACATTTTGCTTTGTCTGGTACATTTAATCTTTGAGGTCTTTTCTGCAATCAAACAAGAACCATCTGCTGTTGGATCAAGCACAAAACTGCTCATTTCTATTAAATGTAGAAGATTAAAGAGATCAGAGCTGAAGTTTAGCAAAAGCTCTTTTAATTTCTGATGTATCGCTCGGCTGCACAGGTAATTGAACATCTCATTACAAGGCTCTCCTTCTCCCCTCTAATTCAGCCTCTGTTTTATCTCACACTGAGTGTGCTCTAAGCATACACTACTACAATCCAGCGATTAGTTTAAACATTGCGTTCTCTTTTCACCTGTCATGTTTGTGTTAACCTTTCAAATAAAAAATGGCCTAAACCAATATGACATGTACATTTCATTTGATGATTTCACTGTTGTTGTTGTTGTTGTTGTTATTGTTGATTTTCAGTGTCAACAGCTACTTGCCTGCTATAACTCATCTGCTGTTCTGGATGACTGAGCAAAGCTGTTCTTTTTAATAAGGGCAATCATAAGTGAGCCTGAGCAAGCTGTCCTGTGAATTTAATAGGAGGCACATTCCACTTTGGCTTGCCTACATGTGTGTCCTTGGTCTTGCTTTGTGACCATTTCATAGTTCCTTTGGCTATTCCGCATTATCAACTTTAACATTATCTAATCTAATTTAGTGTCTGCAATGCATTCAGAGTCTTTGGCTTTGTCCTCTTTGGTCTTGCAAGCCAGGATGCCAATCGTGAAAGAGCCTGGTGAGTTATGTTCCTAATTTTCCACTTACGCCAGAAGCCTCAAGACATGTTTGGTGTCACCTAAAATCCTATCCATAAATACGACCCCCCCCCACCCCCCACCCCCAAAAGCTGCATACAGTTCTTCATTAAAGTGGAGCAGACCTGTAGACATGGGCAAAGTATAACTTACCGTAAGCTATAAAAATAAATTTGAGTGAACCACTACAGACAGTAATTTTAACATCAGAGCTGGAGAAAACTTGTATTAAAATGCCTTTGTCACATTTGGTCTACATGGAAAACTGTGTAAATAAATTATTTTGCCTAACTTCCTTATTTATTTTCAGAAAACATGACTTTGACAGGACAGGGACATGCATGCATTTGAAGGACAACCAAAATAACCAACGGACTGTACTTTTTGTGCACCCTGTTGGGACAGGCAATTTTCAAAACAGGGCTACAAGAAAAACAGACCTGCAAGAAACAAACTAGGAAACAGCAAGTAAATGTGTTAAAGAAATCTGGAAGAAGCAGTACACTGAAGCCGTGACTATTTTGCTATTTAAGGCTCAGTGATGCACACAGACATACAGCTCATCAAAATTAAACAGACAAAATCCTGACAGTAGTGGCCAGCTCAGCTTGCTATAAATATAAGATACTTCATGTGTGTGTGGGTGGAGCTTCCGAGGCTTACACTTTGTCCCACTTTGGGGGGATTGTTGGTGAAACTAGAACTCCCTCTGTGCTGGTATGTTTCTATCGCGGTATAAGATAAACGTCATGTTGGCTTCACTGTTGCGTTATTTTTGTGTCTGAGCGGATTACAGTCATTGCACCGTGTACATACATACAGAGCACAGTTCTCATTACTGCAAATACAATCTTTTGACAATGTCAGAATCAATGCTAAAACAGTATTGAAAATCACATTCTTAAGCAAGAGGTGAAGATCAAAAATAAGACAATGATGTCTTTTTGCCTTTCACATGAGTGGCAGCACTGTCACCATTTTTTTTTTTTTTTTGTTTTGTTTATTTACTTATTTTGTTTTGATTTTTTATTCAGCTACTCCCAGCAATTCTGCATGGTCAGTACCACTTCCACTGTAAGCTGATCTTTTGATAAATCTGTTCTTCTGGTTGAAGGTGTTTTAGACTTTGCTTCAGTTCAGTGGACCTCCATCCCAGAGGCTGTGTGCTACACATGTCTGCGTTTGTGCTGCCCTAACACATGCCATCATTAGCAAACCCTTCTTGGGCTGAGTCAGGTGTGTTGGAGCAGGGAAACACAAAGAATGTGCATGCAGAGCATGGGGGAGCCCAGCACTGAGATTGAGAACCACTGAAGTAGGCAAAAGTCTGACAGAAAGACTTCGATAGTGAGGCTGCAGTACTGTTAGGTTAAGTGCTTTGCTCCAGGCTACTACAACAGTGTGCATGACCTTAAAGGGCCCATAGTCTATATTCTTCTTACGTTTAATTTATATTTTATATCCACTTATAAAACTGAAGTGCCTTTATGTACCAAAACAGATGTAACTTACTGTTACATGATTATTTTCCAGCTTCTTTTTATCCCTTAGAATGAAAACTGTTAATGTGAGATACAGAGATATAAAGTAGAGCTAGCATTCATTTTTACATAACTCTGGCCTAAAATGTGAACAGATCTTTGTCTAAGTCATACAAAACTAATAAAGGAAACCCAATAAAACAACTAGAGTCATTTAGTAATTACAGAAATTGATCCAGCATTAAATATGTTGTGCGCAAATGTATCTGAACCTCTAGAATTATGAGTTTAAATCAGGAGATTCCATCAGCTAGCTGAGTGTGGATGACTCTTCTTGATCGTGAAGTTAGGTGACATCTTCACCATTAAATCTGCTCTTCAGCACTCATTTTTAAGTGCATGCCATGTCTTAGTTCAAATAAATTTCCACAGGGTTTGGGCTTCACCAATCCAATCAGACAGGTAAAGTGCAAAGTAAATTCAACATGACTGTTTCACTCTTCAGGAGTGGTTGTCCAACAAAACACACTTAAACCAAGGCTTATGATATTTTGTGAGATCACAAGAAGCCTTAAGGTTACATCTAAGGATCTGCAGGCCTCTTTTGTTTTTTGATATTGGTTAATATCAGTGTTCATGAGTACATCTGGCAAACACTGAACAAGTGTTTCCATAAGAGTGTGTATGGAATGATAGCAGGGGGGTTCACTACTGTTTCATAAAAACATTGCTGCCTGTTTACAGTTTCCTAAAGATGAACTGGGTGTAATTTTATGGCTTAAATGAGAAACATTATATTTGGTAAAAAATGTTTTGTAGCATAAGATCCTCCTCCCAACTGTGAAACATGGTGGTGGTAGTATAATGCCTTGGGGCTGTTATGCTGGCATTGGACGATTTGTGAACTGAAGCTTAATATAAGGTTAGGTTTGAAGAAAGACAATAACACTAGAAAGACAGAAGGTAAGCAGAAGAAATATAGTGGTTTGGAAGTCAAAGTACAAAAAGCACACATTTTAAACAAATAGAAATGTTCTGGCTAGACATGGAAGTGTGGCGTTCATGCTAGAAAGCCCATTAAGTTGATGTAGTCTTCAAAGTGGATTGAGCCAAAATTCCCCCAAGTCAACATGAAAACAGGAAATATTTGGTTATTGGAAGCAGAGGTTCATACTTTTTACCAATAAAGGTGGTTAGCATTGGATTGTTTTGTTGTGCTTTTTTATTGTTAGAAAGATCTGATCACAGTTTAGGTTAGGATTATGTAGAAATTCACAGATCTTGAAAGAATTCACAGACTTTCTAGCACTGTGCAGAAATTCTGGGAAAAAAACATTTTTATTAATTTCATTTGCGCGGACTCTTCTTGTAGAAGTAACACATTTGTTTTCTGGCAAGAACTGAACAACATAGATTTTTCACACTTCTCTCTTTAATAACTGCTACTCTGACTGGTTTTGCAGATTTGTTGACGTATATGGACTGTACATACTGGGAAAACAGGGAAAGTTTAACCAGTAAAAAAAAAAAACAAAACAAAGAATGCAGTGACTTATTGCAATTTATTTAAATATAGTTTCATTTAAATACAGTTTTAAGTGATTTATTGCATAATTATGTCATTAATTACATTTAAGCTCTGTCTTGATAGGATTCAAATCTGCTTCTGTGATTTTATTCCATTAAGCAATTACAAAAAACATGGCAAAAATGCAATGTGTGCACTGCTTGGAATTGAAGTGATTTAAATGTGTCTATTGTACATGAACAAATATGTGTATTCATCAACACAGTTCTTGCCAAAAGAGGTTAACTGAAAGACTGAGTTGGTGCAGTTGTGTTGATGCAACCAGTTTAATTCATGTGCAACCGACTGACACGTTTGAATCAGGTTAATTCAAAGCACTATTTCTTTCAGTTTGTTTTTCTTCCAGCCAAACCAGACTATGCAACATTTTAATTTAAATCATAATAATATATCTACTATTCTCCTTACAACCTCAAATGCTCTTTGAATAGAACATTTAGAATCTCCATTTTAAAGAGAATTTTACTCGCCTACATTATTCAAACCCTTTTCAAAGACGCTTTAAATCCTGAGCTTTCCCCTCTCACAGTATTAGTGTGTGTGTGTGTGTGTGTGTGTGTGTGTGTGGGTGGGTCGGTGTCCATGGCCACCATAGCTGATTTCCACTCTGGACAGTGACAGATTTACATTCAACTTGCAGCATTTCTGGTCCTGACCTGCTTTCTTCAGCTGTGTATGGTACGCTTTCCATTCAAGGTGGAACCTGCGATTAACTGCAGGCTGGTCCCAGGGCACTCTGAGGCAGCTTGAGGCAGCTTGTGGCTGATACAAGGAACACTGCTTTGTTTTTGGCATTTCCCATAATTTGGCAAAATTTCGTTTCCACAGAATTACATGCAAAAATTAGCCTTGTGCTGCATGCCTCTGGGCTGTTTAGAAGCGTGTGGTACAATGAATGGGGCTTTGATGGATCGGCTTGTTTTGTTACTATAGAAACATAGAGATGTGGAACAGGGGACAGAGAAGAAGATGGAGAGATGGAGAAAGAGAGATGGAGAGAGACAGCGAGAGACAGGGAGAGACTGAGGCGCAATAGGCCTTCAAGCAATCGTCAGGTCACAATTTCCATTACATTGCATCAGTTTGGAAAGGGAGGGGGTCATGTTTTCATGGGCCCCCTTAAAATGTCCTCTATTCTAGGAAGGTTCTGCCTCAGCTTGGTGGGCCAACGAGCTGTCTTAGCCTGCAGCGTACATTTCTTGTTACTGTGGATGAGAGCCGAGCAGAACAGTCACTATATGGCCTCAGGCCTCTTCCAGCAACAAGCAAAATAAACAAGAGTAAACAAGAGGTACCAGCCACCCAGCCCACCGCCATCACACATATTCCCCCCCGAACCACTGAGTGTCTGAGTGTTTATTTTTGTCCTCGTGGAGCTTCTTAAAGACCTGCTGCTGTGAGAAGAGATTTCCAAAATCCCGGATTTGTTTGGTAAAATCACAGTCAATTCGTAAACATTTGTAATGGTGCTGCTTGCTTGAGAAACATCAGTGCTGTGTAGGATGTGCAGGTAAAGTCAATTTGGAAAATTCATAATGATGCAACCACAGTCCAATAGTTTGAGTACATAATAATTAATGTCAATCACGTATGAGCAGATAGAGGCCCAATGCAGAAAACATGTACCAATTGTATTTCTTCACTCATCTGTTATTCATCCTGGAACACCCTGTTTGTTGAACGCTGGAGGTTTACTGGAGAGGTGTTGTCAACTTATGTCGATAAGTACAGTTGTGTGCAAAAACACCCATAGTCTAATTGCACATTTTGTTGATTTTCTAAGTGAAAATGAGGACACATGCTCTACACGGAACTAACATGTCATTTTCCTGCTGACTGGAAAGTACAATTTGTATTTATTTGGTTTAACATAGTGGGGAAAATGAAACATAATGTTATTCATAAAATTGTCCCTCAACATGTTAAATTCAACAAATAATCAAATAAGTGTTTTCTCCATGTATTTTCACTTAGAAAACCAGTAATATATCATTTGACTATAATTTGGCAACCAAATGTGTGCATTTGACTGTAATATACAGTTTTGTAAGCCCACAAAACTTTTGGTTAGGCATCTCTGAGTCTTGCATCAGTCCTACCAGGCAAGAATAACATCTGTCTTTTGGAATCCTGTCCATTTTTAGCCCACTCTTCCATGAACTGGGTGCTCATTTCAGCTCTAGTTCCTGTGCACCTATTTCGGCATTTTGCTGCTTTTCCAAATTGAGAACTGGAGTAAAGGGCTGGTGATTTCGTTAGTCAGCCAAAGTGTCCCTGCCATACCCAGACACCCTACAGTCATCTTGGAATGCGGGACTGTGGGAATGTTGATGGTGTGGAACAAGTTTGAGGACTAAAATGTGAGCTAAAATAGACCAGAGGTGTAATCCTTACCTGACAGGATACCTGCTAGAATTGTTAAGATCATACAATCACACATTAGAGAAGACATGATGTATTTTTGTGTCAGGTGGATGTGTTAAAAGCATCCACATCAAAAAGACATTCTTTGGAGCATTGCCACAAAATAATTGCTTTTGGTTCCCTAAAGAACCCTTCACTGAATGATTTTAAATGTATGAAGAACCTCATGACAGAACCTCATGACAGATCTACAGTGAAGGTTCTATATCAGTTAAAGATTTTTCATAGACCCACATAGACTATGTGAGAACCAAGAACCATTTTATTCATAGTGAAGCGAAGTGGGACAGCCCTAATGCACACTTTAACTGATTGTATAAAAAGAAAAGAAGATGAATCATTAGAACAAACCCAAGAGTCCAGCCTGTGGCTTAGTTCCTGGACACAAGAGGGACTGGAACATAGATTGCCCTTGGACAATTTATAATTATTATAATAATAATTAAGCAGTAAATGACTAAAGTGGAGCTATGTCGTGATGTATGGGCTGCATCTAGACAAACTAAATGTACCTCCTTAAGGAGTAGTTTGACCACAATGTTAATGTAATGAGAAGAAATGAAACTCACAGCAACCCATCAGCATTATGCAAATGAGAGCAAATTGGTGGTGCTCCCTCATTATTGGACATATTAGCATGATCACAAGACCACATTCAGTTGGGATATTTCGGTCTGATTGTTTCTCTCCCTTCTCCTTCCTGACTTGCACAAACAGATACGTGTGGATTATTAAAGTATGACAGAATTTGAGATTTCCAGAAGCACTTGAATGGTATCTTGTACTACAACCACATGCATTAGCATATAATAGTTTAGCAGATTTTAGGGGAAAATATCAAACATTGGTTTTGCTTGGAGGGAAAACTATTGCCTAAACCTCACACCTAAGGAAGGGATATGACGTCCTTCTCTGAATGTTATTGCTGAAGCAAAATTCTCCTGATGCGGTAACCATCTCGAAGCAAAATATAGCCCAGTGAGGAGGACTTGTCAGTCTTCTGCTAAAAGTCAGCCGACAATTTGAGCGATCCGGCAAACTGAAAAAAACACTCCCCGGATCATTTCAGCACTGATGCAACCGCTGACCCTGGCCTCAGCAATGCAGCCAACCTTATGACCGTGCCACACTGGTGGAACTGCTCTATCAGCGGCTGGGTTTGACCTTGCGGTGTAGTAAAATATCATCAATCATATTGCGGGGCTTTGGGACATTAGAAATGCGAGGTGGTTTAAATCATGTCTTACAAGCTAAAAACAACCTGGCCCCAGAAGTATCCTGGAAGTTCAAATAAATCTTTTAAAGTGACTCTTCAAAGCGATTCTCGCTCTACCTTTTAATGGACAGCTTAGCACTACGATGCTTCAGCTCCTTTGACAGTGCACATCTACCGCTCACTCTCTCTGCGCTGTGCGTTCCGCTTAATGTACGCACGGTCCAATGGGCATAATGTGTATAGTTGCGTGAATGCTGATTTCTCATCCAGCAAAGGATCCCCTGGCCTGTTTTGCATAGCATCATTAAGTATTTCTTTCACCTGGAAGAAGCTTCTCATTTTCCCCCAGTGAATGTATCTTTAATTAGCTGCTTTTAGATAAATCACATTATTCAGCCCCCTCTTTTCCCTCAATAACCAGTTCAGCAAGATTAATGATAGGATGACTATTGTCCACAAAGTACTTTCTCTAATCACTGAGAGTGTGATGAGGAAGAGGGGGGAAAAAAAAAGACATTAAACAATGCAAATCAAACTACATTCTTCAAGCGTGCCACATTGCACGGCTCAGGCAGATAGCAAAGAAGGAAAGGAGATGACTCCATTAGCAGGAGAATGAGAATAAGACAATACCGAGTGTATGATGTATGTGTTTCCTCTGGCTGCTGCCTCAGAAAACGAGTTAATTTCTACTGAAAGAAGCCGTCGACAGAAGCAATTTTACTGTTTTGACAAACACTGTCATTAACAGGCGTGAGATAAGACAAGAAACGATTACCCCTCCTTCCAGCCCTCCAAATCCTCATTCACACCTCAGTGTTACCGAAAAAAAAAAAAATGCATCCTTATTGGTTGGATAAAACCACTGCTGTAACATTGCAACAACAGATATTGGCCTCAGTGCAACAAACGTTATCAAAGTCAGGTTAGTAACCTGGCTTCATATCCCAGAGCTTGAGTGTTTCAAACGAGCCACAGTGTTTTAGCTGTGCGCATAAGTGATTACTGGGTTCGTGCAGAGTTCCGACAAAAGAATCAAGTGAATCAGTCATGAATTGGATCCTGCTGCCTGTTCTGAGCTGCTATCTGCAGGACCAGAGCACACTGCATCTGTTTAGATGTTGAGATGCATAGCTGAAGTCATCAATTAAGGTTGGTTAATATAAAACCACAAAATATGATCCTAGTATTATCTACCCTACAGGTTCATAGGTTTGAAAATAATACTTTAAAATACTTAAAAGACTTACAAGTATACTTTAAAAAGCAGGACATTTCAGCTGTGTCCAGAATGTTGAACAGAGCTGTAGGTGAATGTTTTACATAAGGAATTTATAATTAAACGAACATATGAAATGTTTGATTTCTGAAGCTACGGTTGCTGCACAAGTGTCCATGACTGGTTTGAATGTTCCTCCCCTATCCAGTTTTTGAAAGACAGCAACAAGTGTTTTGATTTTTTTTCTTCTTCTTTTTTTTTTTTTGTAAATCAGCAATTGAATTACTCCTTTAAGGTCAAACTAACAACCCACTCAGATTAGTTGCTATATCACTAAGGCTAGCCTGCACAGATGTTTTTATTAGCTTCTACATCTACAACAAAGGGTATTTGTTGAGTGCTTCAGGAACACCCAGTAGTTGTGTGATGTACTTTTGTAATGCATGCTGGGTATTGTAGTGAAAGACAACTAATGGATAAAAACACAAAAACGGTTCAGAATCATGACATCTGTCATACTGAAGGGGCTGAGGGATATAATGAGGGATACATAACAGGACAGAGAACATAATAAAAGCTAGTCTTAGGCCAGAATGCCCTTTTAAACCCTCTAACAAGTGATTCCAAACTTTTGAATGGGAGTGTATGTTTTATGAGGCTATTTCCTTCATCAAGGTTTACCAACTGTGTTTGTGGAGCTAAGTCCAGAGAGAGTGAAATATGCTGTCAATCAAAAAGAAAATGGCAATTAAACAGAAGAGAGACCATCTGGCGCACCAGTACGTGAAGCATTCTTCAGTGAATAGGAACAGAAATGTGTGTGCACTCGTTACACAAATGCTGCTTGGGACTAATAATGGCATATCAATGATTTCTATCATGACAGAAATTCAGATGGGCATTTGATGGCTCCTGCCCAATCTTGCTCTACACCCCCTAACTTTTTCCTCTGCTGACAATTATGTAAATGTTTGGGTATGGAAGAGTTACATCTGTTAAGTGATCACCCCCCAGATGAAATCCATTATTCTACACTCTTGAAGGGCATTTCATATAAAAAGCAGTAAAGAAGCAAACACACTGAATTATCATATTTATAATGAGCAACACAGATGGCCAATTTAGAAGCCTCTTAATCTTGAACAAATTGCTTATTAGATCTAATTGTAAATTGCTTGATCTGTCATGGAGGAGGGTTTCACGGTATCTTTGGTTTGTAGTCTGCTAAGGAGGCAGTGTGATTTTTCAGCCATTTCAAAGCCCCCCCCAAAAGTCAAATAAATAATGGCAAATTTCAGCTCTAGATTGCAAATGATCTGGGAGCAATTTCCTGGAGCTATTACATGCAAACACCATGTAAGTTATGTGAAGTTAAATTTTTCAGTGTTAATCAATGTTGGGCCAACATGATTTGCATATCTAACAGGTAAATATTCTACTGCTGAATGCTGGAATGTTATAACTAATGATTTTCATCTTCTTTGCTTCCACCTCACAGTTCAGGCAAAATCACAGCCTTCTCATGTGACTCCAGTATAGGCATAACAGAGCGCCATATGGTGGAAATGGCTTTTCAGCCTACGCTTCAGAGGTAATCTGAATGTTGACTCAATTTACAAATGCTGTTGTTTATGTTAGGGATCATATCCGCTTGGAACTGAGGTATTCAAATCCTTACACACCACCCTTGTCATATTAAACCACAGTAACAATTTCTTTATCTCTTTTTTGTTTACCAATTGAAAATGCTAGCTGACCTTTTCATTATGTGAACAGAAATAAACTGGAAATAACTGGATCAAGATTAAAGTTAAGCACTTTTTTCTTTTCCCTATAAACCTCTAAAGTCAGGATATAATTCTGTTGTTGGCATCATGCCCATCCCGCTAACTCAAGTCCCCATTTTTTCTTCTCTCCGAGGAAAATGAATGGCATATCTAAAAATCTGCAGGTGTGATGAACAAAAATGTTGCAAATGCCATGCAAACAGGTTTCCCTTGAATGTCACTGGATCTTCTTTTCATGCGGTAAATAACTGAACTTTGAATATTGCTGCATGCAAGTAAACACTGCTGTGCACTGAACTCACATCTTAGGACTGGAAATTCCAAAATTACCCCCAAATATCCCACAAGACCCCTGAAGGTGTACTGAGGTAGCTGGCACCATGGTATGAGTAACCAAGTCCTGATTGGACTAGTCTGTCTAACACATCCCACAGACTTTGGAGGAATATGGAGAACAACACCTTGAACTCTTGATCATGCTCCTCAAACAATTTTTGCAGTGTGGCACATGGCATTATCTCGCTTTAAGAGGGCAATGCCATCAGGGAATACCTTGCATTAAAGGATGTTTAGGTAGGTGGTACATGTCAAAGTAACATCCACATGAATGCCAGGACCCAAGATTTCTCAGCAGAACATTGTCCAGACCATCAAAGTGCTTCTACTGACTTGCCTTCTTAGTATTAACTTAGTAAGTATTAACTTTTTCAACAGTTTACTGTAGCTCATCTTAAAGATCAGACCAGAGGGGCTAGCATTCACTCCCTATACGCATCAGCCTTGGGCACCCCTGACCCTGATGCCAGTTCACCAGCTGTCCTTCCCTGGACCACTTGTGATAGGCAATTAACCACTGCATATGAAGAACTCCCCACAAGACCTCATGTTTTTCACGTGCTCTGATCCAGTCATCTGAAAGCCACCCCGCTTATCCCCAGTCGACAAAATTTGTTGATCACCATCCATCCACTCTTCCTGGGTCTTCATTTCAGCATCTATCGTTCTAAAGGTCTCTGCATGGCCCTCAGATACAGTGACAGGCATATGGTGAGACAGAGATTCAGCCCTTCCCACAGAATGTATTAGTCATTGGCCTGAAGAATGCACTTGCCATTACTTCTGCCATTAAAATGAAGGATGGTTGGCTACAGGGGAATTTACAGTGCAGATGTTTTGGTCATCAGTTGAAGATTTTTTTATTAGACTTTCTAAGCCAAAGGTCTTGTAATGCAGTCAAACTTGTAATAAGTAGATGTCAAGTTTGACTCTTTCCTTAACCAATCACATTGAATTTAGTCACTCAGCTGGGCCATCACTGTCCAGCAGGGCTGAGTTATCATTATGACCTGATGATTAGGTCTGTCAGAGCTACTATCTTTTTCCTGTGCCCCTGACAGTGCGCCATTACGATGGAGAGACCACCCGTCTGACTCCTTGATAGTGCTGAGAGGCTGCTTCCAGGGGTCGGGGTGCTGAATTATTGATATGATGCGGTATGAGCGGGGAGTTTTTAACGACGGTCATTTAGAAGATGGAGTGGCATCAGTAGGGTGCTAAATCTGACAGTGTGCTCCACAAACAGCAGCTTTATTGGCTGCACAGATGGTCCGCGCTTTGCCCTCACAGCTCTGGTTCACTGCCTTCTGCTGGGATCCACGGGTCATCCTCAGCAGCGAAGCTATTAAAGGAGGACAACGCCTACTTATAACCAATTTGACAGGACAACTCTGTGAGAAATAGTGTTGAGCCTGCTTAAAAATGAAAGGCATACATTTTTGTAAACTTGCACAGTACATGAAAGAGTTTTCAACTTTGCCCTAGCACACGTGATCCAAAAATGGATTGATAAGTAAGATAACTGTGCCCAGTTCCTTCTCAGTAAAAATTCTTTTGTAATTTCGTATGCCTCTTTACAGTAATTCTTTTCACTCAAATAAAAGCAAAATTGGTAAAAAGGATGATAATACCATAAAACCAGAATCCGCTCTACAGAGAAAGGAGTATGTCAACTGCTCATTATACATTTGTCTGGATATAGAGGAGATGGTGCTTGAATGATTACAAAGAGAATGTAAAGTGAATTCAGTTCACATAGCACAGTTTGTTATATGAGACATCACGGGCGTCATTATGCCTGGGCATCCGAGGCTACAGGCCCAAATGTTTTATGAAATAGCAGTGAATCTCCAAAGTAATAATAATTAAAAATAGGCCAAGATCCAATCATGATGCTCTGTCATCTTGAGCTTTCATGAAGACGTGGCGACGCAAAGCCAAGGCAAGCAACTTACCCCACTGACAAACAATAGACCCACTGACCAACCAACTCTAACCTGTTCACAGATTGAAACTACAGCCCCAAATGTGTTGAGATCATAATGACGCCTCTGTTGTTGGCCCAGAATGACTACGCTACTCTTTCATTCATTTTCAGGCTGAAAATGAATTTGGTATAGTATTTGAAGTCTGCTCATAAATAAAGAATACACTAGGAAAAAAACAAGTGCCTCATACTATCTGATAACCCATAATATCAAAAACTATTCTACAGGACAAGGATGAAGAATGTGAGCCACTCACTATAATTTTCCCTGGAGAAGGAGTAAGGGGTTCTAAGAGGTTTAAAAAGAGGAGTTAATTCAGGTCATATAGAACTGTGTGTTATATCAGAGGTTCTCAACCCAGGTCCTCTGAACCCATCGCCTTGCACACGTCAAGTATTCCCTGATCCAACACATCTCATCCGCTTTTTTAAACAATCAGAAGAGCTGAATCAGGTGTGTTGGAGCAGGTTACCCAGCTTTAGAGAAGAGAAGCTTTGTGTTTTATGGTCCTGTAGCTGCAGTTTTTGTACAAAAGTTTGTAGACACCTGTTCATCCAATGTTTCTTCTGAAAAAGGATTTATTAGGTAGTTTGTCCCCCTTTTGTTGTAGTAACAGCCTCTCCTCTTTTGGGAAGGCGTTCCAGTAGATCCTGGAACATTGCTGTGAAACTCTAATTGCATTCAGCCATGAGAGCATTAGTGACAGGTACTGATGTTGGATTAGTTCTGGATTGCAAACTCCATTCCAGCTCATCCCATTGGTATTACATAATGCTCCATCATTTCAGAGAACACAGTTCTACTGACACACAGCCCAGTGCAGATTTTCAACGTAGATTATACAAGCTATTAAACACCTGCGTCAACAATGGGTGCATCGTAAACTAGTTGAATTCACCAAGAGATGTATACTGGATACCTTTGGACATGTAGGACTGGCTTTCAAGGTTACACTAACCCTAGATTAAAAACAGGAACAGAAACTGTAAGTATGTTAAAGACCCTGGAAGAAGAAGTCTTTCTAAATGTAAATTATTTTTGTAAATTAATAAGCTTGGGTCATAGTAAGATCTACACTGGAAAGAAATCTAGAAAGAAACATTTCAACTAGGCAGGAACTGAAACTGGAAAAATGAGAGTTTATTAAAGTATTTGGAATCCATGAAAAAATAAAGGTCCCAACAAGTATTATGCAAAAAGTATAAAGCTCCGCAATAGTTTTTATTTCACTTGAGTGTCCGATGAATTAGTTTCACTGGGGTATAAATATGAGGATGCTCAGACGGCAAACACCTTAACTATTGCAAGAAATGCTGGGTTGCCAATAATTGCCCCCATTGTTTTCTCGATAAAAGTTTATGTCTTCCTAAACTAAATATAGTTTACTTTAAACAGTTTACTAGTTTTCAGTGTGAGCTACAGTAACTGCAAGGACATTTTTACAATGATCTTTATTCATAATCACACTGTCTTTAACTGCTCCTCGTCCTCTGAGGGGAGGGTTCTGGCTGAGCAGGCTGAGAGCTGTGCAGGAAAAGTGTGTTCACAGGGTTTGCCTGAAAGGCAGGTGGATTCTGGCTTTGTGACTCTTGAATGGGCTCGACAGGCTTCAGCGGTTGATTTTCAGTAAAACTAGCGTTCCAGCCCCTACCTGTCCGTTCCAGGTTTGGGGGGAGGGCGCGGTTGATGCAGACTGTTTCCAAGTCCCTTCATCGGAACCGACTCTCTGATTTGAGATGATAAACGCCTGTTTGAAATTAGGAGCAGACTTTTTTCCACCGCAGTTGCCTGAGATTTCAAAATCAAATTTAGTGGGGTGTTCTTTTTGCGCTCGGTTTTGAAACCACGTCCCTCGATCTTGCTGATCCCTGATGACTTGGAGGACGAAAGAAAAGAGGAATGTACTGAAATGGACTTAATTAGTGGAATGGAGAGAGGAGAAACACTGCTGCTGCTGCTCGAGCGAGTGACGTTTTGAGAGAGAGAGAGAGAGAGAGAGAGAGCGAGAGCAAGAGCGAGAGAGAGAGAGAGAGAGCGAGAGAGCGAGAGAGCAAGAGCGAGAGAGAGAGAGAGAGAGAGAGCGAGAGCAAGAGCGAGAGAGAGAGAGAGCGAGAGAGAGAGCAGTGTTTGCAGTCGCTGAAACTGGCAGCAGTCTTTAACGCAGACTCGAGATCAGCCGTTTTCGGCGGGCTCTGCTCCTTCAGCTTCGGTAAGTAACGTCTTATTACGACTTTAAAAAAAAGTTGATATCTAATTAAACTGCAGCACGTTCCTGTTGCTGCTCTGCAAAACGCAGCGCTGCTCAGTGTTGATGGAGAGAGAGAGAGAGAGAGAGAGAGAGAGAAACTTGCTGGATCTTCCTGCGTCTGGTGCTTAACTGCAGTCAGAAACGGCTGTCCAGTGTGGTGTCTCTGCTCCACAATGTGGATGTGACCGTCTCAGCTGTCTGACTGCAGTATGAGTCTACAATCCCCCAGTCTACAATTTCCCCTGCCAAGTCTTCCAGCACTGCAATGGGACACCAATCTCATCACCTTTCGATGTATGGAGATGCAGTGTCTCCTAAAGATGCTGGTTTTCACTGTTTTTTGGGGGTGGTATGTTCATCTTTGGTGTGTGTATGTGTGTGTGTGTGTGTGTGTGTGTGTGTATGTGTGTGTGTGTGTGTGTGATCTTTGCATTGCCTGAAAGTTACTGAGTTTCAGCTCTATGACCCATACTATCTATTTGAGGTTAGTCTACAAACATTGCATTATTTTTACAGTCTTTTTTATACTAACATGACATAATTTGTTATATTATGATATGCTGTTGTGGTGTGCTCATCTAATCTGTGGGTTTTGTGTAAGCTGTGGTGCAATACCCCTGATGGCAGATATTCCTGATAGGCTGTACCATAATGTGTGTATATGTGTGTGTGTGTGTGTGCGTGTGTGTGTGTGTGTGTGCGTGTGCGTGCGTGTGCATGTGTGAGTGGGTGGTTCAGTTTTGAATGCAGCCAAGCATTAAGAAAATGTCCCTCAACCACACAGCTTCATTCCTTATTACTCTCTCTCTCTCTCTCTCCCTCTCTCTTTCCCTCTCTCCCTCTCTCTCTCTCTCTCTCTCTCCCTCTCTCTTTCCCTCTCTCCCTCCCTCTCCCTCCTTCCCCACAGGGCAAACCTCTTCGATATGAGATGAACGGAGTCCCACTTCTCGGAGGCAGCAAAATAACACAGACAAGCTCCAGTCTGCTCCTCTCAAAGCGTTCTGGCTGACCACAAGCTTGCTGTTGTGTCAACTGTGGATACGACTGCAGTGCTTTTTTTTAACCACCTTACTCTGTTTTTTTGTTGACTGTTTTTTCCTCAGTGCCACTGTTCTGGTGCTGGTCCTCCAGTGAATGAAGGTCTTTGTAAAACGTGACTGCTTTTTACTGAAGCTGTTCTTTTCAGCTGTGGTGTGGGTTTTTTGGGTGGGGGGTGTTTGGAGGGTTGAAAAGTAATGCTAAATAAGGATACAGCTACTGCGTGACCCAGATAATGCATCAGGTTTAACTCTTCATTGCCCCCCCTTTGCCTTCGCCTGGACTGGCCCCTTGGCCCCTGCCTGGATCTACCTGTGCTCCTGGACAGCTGGATGGAAGCAGCGGTGTGTGAGTGGGGAGCACGTTAGGGCGCGGGACGGGGCGCAGGATGCAGTCTGGAACTCGGGCTCTCTGCGCCGGAGGAGGCGCCTCTCTCTGCTGCCTGCTCCTGCTGTGGCTCATATACACCCACCTGCTTAAGGAAGGCAAGTATTGCTGGAGTTTTCCCTTTAAAGTGATGGTTCATCAAATGTACACAGTCTCCCTAACCCACCTCCCTACCCCAAAGGACCTATTTGATGTCTGAAGTTTCTTTCGCCCTGATCTGTCAGGATATTCTAGCTGACAAGTAATGGAAGCTTATGGCCACCCATTAATATCATACAAACTGCATGCCTAAATTTACCTCAGGTCATGTGTTAAATAATCTCAGACTTGCTGATGTGGTTTCTGACACTGTAAGATGTAATGTTGTGTAGACAAATTGACCAAAAATGTCACATTACTAAAATCAATAGTAGAAGTCATATTGATGGCTGAATTATTTAGTGTTTGAATTTTTAAACACTAAAGAGCCTTAAGATGAGTTACTGAATAGTAGTAATTGTTTTAAATAGGATAAAGACCATTGTTCTTTTGGCCTTTGATGTTAATGTCTTGAGTTTGACTGCGCAGAATACGAGTGTTAGCATTTGGGTCTGATGAATTTCAGTAAGGATGTGACGTCATTGAGCTTGACTTTGGGCAAAAAGCTCAGTAGGTAAAACAGAGCATATGATAAAGTCTTGGGGTCTTGCCTTGATTCTCTGAATATCAGTCGTATTGTAATATTCGGCTTGGGTTTCGGGTCGCGTTTAAACACACGAGGACAAAAAAACACAATGGAGAGAGGAGAATTCTTCTGAGGGACCTGGTGACCTTGTGGTATTGATATGGAAATGCAGAGGAGAATATTGAGGGCAGAATTTGCACTTGCATTGAACAGCCCCATGTTGAATGTCAGATTGCTTGTAGTGTGAGACTCTCAAATCCCAAGCCTCTCTTACAGGGTTTTACACACATCCTGATCTGGTCATAGTGATGGCCTCAGTGCTCTTTGAGTGTGTGTGTGTGTGTGTGTGTGTGTGTGCGTGTGTGTGTGTGTGTGTGTGTGCACATTTATGGGTTCATGCATGCATGCGTATATGCTCGAGTGTCCCTGTTCAGATGTGGGCATGTGTGTGTGTGTGTGTGTGTGTGTATGCAGGCTAGTAAAAAAAATACAGTCGGGAAAATCAGGAAATGAAAATGTCTGGTATGTGATCAACTAACTGGCCAAGAGGACTAGAACTGCAACAAAAATCAGATCCCAATAATATGGCAGCCAATATTTCATTTAGCAATGAATTAGAAAACCGAATTATTATTATTAGTTCAGTGCTTGAATTTCAACAGATTCAACAGATGTGCATGCTCTCACTGGTACTGGGCATTTCCAGTCTTTTCAAAATACTATACTTCAATTGGATAGCATATGGGATAATATTGCACCCTCACACAGGAAGACCACTGCTAGATGGGGCTTAACGATTTTTGTGAAAATATCTAAATTAAATGGACAATTTTGCAATTGCAGTTTAAAATGTGATTATTTTATTATTAATCTATGCTCGAGCTTTACATTTTAGGAGCCAGACGTTTTTCCCTCAAAAACATAAGAGCACACTTCATACTTTAACACTGATTGTAGTGCCACACTGCCAGTTCATGAGGTCTGTCTTATTGAGTTCATCTTCTTTCTTCAAACGTAAGATAACGTTGAATTATGTAGGACTGTCATGACCCGGTCTAGGTTCAGGCTGTAACAGACAGTGAGTACTGGCTCTCTCTCCAGACCTTCTGCCAAAGCAAACACTGGATACCATTTTGACAAACCAGCTCAAGTTGATTTATATTTCCTTAAAAGTGTCAGTGCCAAGATGTTAATCACTGCTTAGGAAGAGAAGCTTAAAAGACGACCCTACATCCAAACAAAAAACTGTACGATATATCATCTGTTAATCGTTATCGCAATATCTCTGCAATACATATCCCAGAAGAGCCAAATGAGCCTCTAACCAATCATAGAGTTTCTAACAGGTTGCAGTCACAGCTCTGGGTGAACATTACTGGGTTTTCTGATAAATCAAGGTGTTTATGTAGTCTGACAAAAGTCCAATTATTTTGGCCAGTCTTTAACCATTAACGGCATTGATTGGCTAAGTTGTTTTTAAAGGGTCTATATTTTTCTTCTGTTTCATTTTTTCCCTGATGTTTGATGGGTTTGTGTACTAAAACATCATAATTCATTCTTCCATGACCATTTTCCAACCACTGAATTAAACAGGCTATTTTTGTTACTGTGTGTTTAAGGCTGATATATGTAACTGATCTCTTTTTCTTCTTGCCCGCCCCGTTTTGCCTTTCAAAAGACAGCATGGGGCCGAAACAGTTCTTAGAATTTAAGCATTAGTAGGGGGCTACACAGCTGGGGGCTGAATAAGGACACATATGGAAATATGTTGGTTTTGTGACAATGATTTGAAAATGGACTGTTTTTGCAGCTCAGTGTCCCTAAATCTACTGTCTACTTTAAGCCTTTTTAATTTAAGAAAGGTGATACGGCCCCTTTCATATATTTAAAGGAGTCACAATCGCAATATGTAGCAGTATGGGATAGTAGTGCAGCCCTAAAAGAGCGGGTGCTCAAAGCTTTACTCAAGAAAAAAAACATTTATCCACAACTTTCCTAAAGCTTTGAGAAGTCTCACAAAGTCTTCAATTCAACAAATCTAACACAGCAAAGTGAAGAGTCTTGGGATGTTCCAGGTATAGTTCCAGATAATATCAGAAGGGAAAGAACCCTAAAAGACTCTCTGAGGCTGTTGTCAGATAGTCTTTTTTGGTTAGGAAGGTCCCTAACTGAGTGAAATGACCCAGAAGAATCTAAGTGGCAGCCATGATAAGAGTCGGTGAGATTCTCTAAATGCTGAAGGACTGTGCTTCAGCGCTTCCTTTAAAACGACCCACCAGTAGTTTTACCACAGCCAACCCATGTTTTATTAATATTATTATTGTTACTATTTATGATTATTTTTCTTAATGTGTGAATAACACATATATCAGAAAGGAAACATTCTTTGTGAATATGCTTTCATGGATAACCTTAGACCTACATCCATAACATCTGCCACTGTGTAATTATGCAGCCTAGTGTAAGTGCAGTCACATCCTTTTAGCACCATGGTTATTTCCTTATGGTTTCCTCTTCACATTTTTTCTTTACCTCATGACAGTGTCTACCAAGTTCAAGTAAAAGTGGTTAGGAAAAGATGTAGAATGTGATTTTTTTACTATCTGACCGCAGCCCAGGTGTTGCCTCACTGCCCTCTTATAGTTCAAATTGTCTCTGTAAGGTCAATCATGGACCTCCATGAAGTGCAACACAAACACAAAAAAGAAAACATACACAAAATGATGGTTGTGGCAAACAGAAGGAATATTGGAACCTAGGGATCATAGCAAAGATATTGCTAAAAAAAAAACTGCTCTTGCATTTGGAAATGTGCTCTTTCACTTTGTGATTTCAATACAAAAATGATTGAACATTCAGTCCAATTGCTGTACCAGTAAGTCTTAAAATTCAAATCCAAATGTTACATTCAGATACCATTGTAAGCATCTCTAGATAAGAACATCTGTAAATGATAAAAGATCTAAAATTTAATATTGCAGTGTAAATGTTTACAATCAGGCCATGACTGAGTCATTAATAAGTCATGTCTAAGTATTAAATAAGATCAATGCTCCAGTTTTAAATTGTTTCACCACACTTCTGTATGTTTTTTAAATATTTTACCATATAGGTGCACAGTTACAGACTGATCTGTTTGCAGACTGTAGTCTGTTTCTCTGTATCAATTACTGGAGTTTTTAAGCACTTGCTGCCCACTAGTCTGTTGGTCCACATTACAAGTGTAAAGTTATTGATAGTTCATGCGATGCTGCACAGTTTGTGTTAGTCGTCCTCTGCTCCCTCCTCAGGCCATAGGACACTGTTGACTGGACACTTTTGTTTAATGGGCTGTTTTCATTCCTACAGTGACACTTAGGTGTTTAAAAAGTAACAGCACTGTTGTGTGTAATCCACTCTGTGCAGCAAACACACACGCACACACATATACACTAACATGCCACTACCAGTGTTACTGCTGTGCTGAAAATGCTCTACAACTCAAAGAACACCTTTAGGGGGTCCTGACCATTGGTGAATCGGGTAAAGGGGGCTAACAATTGAAGCAAAATAACAGATGGAGTACAGTCTAAAATTGTAAACTGCAAAGTGTACCTGACCATTAAACCAACAGCAACTTTGCAATCAATTACATACAGTATAGTTTAATATAGAGCTGCTTCCACTCTTCTTCGAAGGCTTTCCCCAAGATTTTGGAGTGTTTCTGTGGGAATTTGTGCCCATTCATGCTGTACAGCATTTATGAGGTCAGGCACTGATGAGAAGGTCTGGCTCGTAATCTCCGTTCCAGTTCAACCAAAAGGTGTTGAATGGGGTTGAGTTCAGGGTTCTGTGAGGTCCAGTCAAGTTCTTCCACACCAAACCCATCCAAACATGTCTTTATGGAGCTTGCTTTCTGAACTGGGGCACAGTCATGTGGGAAGAGAAAAGGTTCTTCCCGAAACTGTGTCCAAAGTTGGAAGCATGGCGTTGTCCAAAATGACTTGGTATGTAGAAACACTAAGGTTGCCCTTCACTGGAAGTAAGGGGCCTGGCCCAAACCCTGAACCTAAGAAGTGTGTCCCAATACTTTTGTTCATTTTGTGTGCGTTAAATGAAGCTGACTGACAGTGAGTATAGACAGAATGTATGTGTACCTGTTTGAGTGGCTTGTTGGTGTAAATGGTTTGTAGTGTGAAGTTCTAGGTCAGGGCTGAGGTCTGTGACGGTGCGGCCACCCTTATTTAAGTTGTTATTGGGGTTTTGTTTTTTGCACTTTTATTTTGAAAGATGAGGTTTGGGTTCATGAGTTTCAGCTGGGGCTGGTTAAAGATAAGAACTTGTGTTTTGTGATTGGTGGGTGGGTTTTGGTTTAGAAGGATTTAAGGAATCGTGTTTCGGTTTTCTTTGTGGGTCAGCTGTCTAGCTGAGCTTATGTTTCTCCTCTTTGGTTTAAGTCTATAGCTGTGAGCTGTGTATCAGGCCCTTGTGACTTTTGTTTTGGTTTTGTTTTGAAAAATAAAGGAAAATGAACAAATATGTCTGCTTCCACGCCTGCTCTCTTTCTGGAGAAGAGGGGAAACGTGACAGATTGACCCACCTTCCACCAAATGCAGGTGCCGCAGACATGGCGTGGGGGAGCGGGGAGCTCACCTCAGAGAAAGAAGAGGAATGGATGGGAGAACTCTCTGCGCTCTCCCAGGAGCTCATAGCGAGGGACATGGCGGCCAACCCCAGAGCCAACCAGCGAACCGCTCAGCCATCGAGGAGGAGGCGGGCGCGGAAGCCCACCTGGAGAACACCGACGAAGGCACCGGCCACGAGGGAAAGGGTCCCTGGTGCTCTTCAGGATCTCCCGCTGGAGTCCTGCCGAAACCCGCAACCAACAGGGAGGAAGCGAGTCGAGAGTCTCGCAGGGAGCACACCGGTGAGGGCGCTGGCCACGAGGGATAGAGTCCCTGGTACTCTTCAGGGCCTCCCGCTGGCTCCGGGAAATCTGGCGCAGTGCGTCAAAGAGCAGGGTCGATGGTTGGACGAGCTGGAGAGGTGTGTGGCTGGGCTGGTCATGTATTTCGGCCAGCAGCCCACATCAGCCAAGTTCCTGAGCATGGAGGTGACTCAGCACATCTCGCCCCTCCTCAAAGGTACGCAACCCGTCTCACCACTCCTCGCGGCCGCGGCTTAAAGCCAAACAGCCGCAGTCGCACTTCCATGTTCTGTCCCAGCACTAACAAAGCTCCCATGCGCCAAGACCGCGCTCCCAAGCACTGAGTCGCGCTCTCAAGTGCCAAGACCACGCTTCCAAGCGCCAAGACCGTGCTCTCAAGCACCATGGCCGCGCTCCCAAGCACCAAGTCCACGCTCACCAACACCCAGAGCACGCTCTCAAGCACTGAGACTATGCTCCGGAGCAAAGAGGTAAATGGCTGTAGCCTCCAATGCCAGCCCCCCGGCTTCACCCCCCAGCGCCAGGTAGCACAGGAAGGGTTAGTGTAGGGGAGAGGACTGGCAGCGCAGAGGCCATAGAGTTGTTGGGCCCATTAGAGGAGCCGATAGGCTCCTTACTAGAACCTTTATGACCCATAGTAGCCCAGCAGCTTAGCTTATTAGCTCAGCCGCTAAACCCAGTAGCCCCGTCACTAGACCCGTTAGCCCAGCCACTAAGCCTAAGAGTGAGGCAGGTAGCCGCTGAGGGGTGTTTTGGGGGGCTTGGGACAGCAGCCGAAGGGCCTGTAGCCGCTCGGGAAGGGCCTATGGAGGCTAGCGAAGGGCCTATGGAGGCGAGCGAAGGGACTGGATAGGCTAGCCAGGGGCCTATCGAGCCTAGCGAAGGGCCTGGGGAGGCTAGCGAAGGGCCTGGGGAGGCTAGCGGAGGGCCTAGGGAGGCTAGCGAAGGGCCTAGGGAGGCTAGCAAGAGGCCTATGAAGGCGAATGAAGGGACTAGAGAGACTAGCGAAGGGCCTAGGGAGGCTAGCGAAGGGCCTAGGGAGGATAGCGAGAGGCCTAGCGAGGCAAGCGAGGGGCCTTTAGTAGGAAAAGAAGGGCAGTTAATCCTACTAGGGACGGGGGGCCTTCCCCTTAATTTTTTGGTGGGGTGTACTCGGGTTAATGCTCTCCGACGTGGCTTGGGACCTGGGTGCCAAGAAAGGGCTCCCAGGAGGGAGCTCCATGGAGGGAGCTCAGCCTCAGAGAACAGCAAGGGGCTTCCTGAGGGCTCCAGTGGAGTCCACAAAGGGGGCTTCAACCCCGAGGACAGAGAGAGGCTCCAAGTATGGGGCCCTAGCTCCAAGGACAGCAAGGGATTCCCCGCTGAAGGGCTGAGAACATTGAAGGGTTCCCGGGGAGGGGCTCCGCCCCCGAGGACAGTGAGGGGCTACAGGTAGGGGGCTCCGCCCCCAAGGACAGTGCGGGGCTCCCGGTAGGGGGCTCCGCCCCGAGGACAAGGAGGAGCTCCCGGTAGGGGGCTCCGGCCCCAAGGACCGGGAGGGGCTCCCGGGAGGGGGCTTCGGCCCCAAGTACAGAGAGGGGCTCCTGGTTGGGGGCTCCGCCCCTGAGGACAGTAAGGGGCTCCACAGTAGGGGCTCCGTGGATGCGGATGGAGACTCTCAAGGGGAAGCGTCCGAGGAGACTCACCCGGACTGCCCTGGCCGGGATGTAACCCTGGGACTGATGGCCGGGGGGGCTCATGGGACACTGCCCTTTGCCTCGACCTCCCCACCTCCGCCTTTGGATGTTTCCTGGGCGCCCCGGTGGTGTGCTGTAGGAGTGGGGGTACTGTAAGGGCTGAGGTCTGTGACCGTGGGTGACCGCTAGAGGCCACCCTTATTTAAGTTGTTATTGGGGTTTTGTTTTTTGCACTTTTATTTTGAAAGATGAAGTTTGGGTTCATGAGTTTCAGCTGGGGCTGGTTAAAGATAAGTACTTGTATTTTGTGATTGGTGGGTGGGTTTTGGTTTAGAGGGATTTAAGGAATCGTGTTTCCGTTTTCTTTGTGGGTCAACCGTCGAGCTGAGTTTATGTTTCTCCTCTTTGGTTTAAATCTATAGCTGTGAGCTGTGTATCAGGCCCTCATGCCTTTTGTTTTGGTTTTGTTTTGAAAAATAAAGGAAAATGAACAAGTATGTCTTCTTCCACGCCTGCTCTCTTTCTGGAGAAGAAGGGAAACGTGACATTCTAAGCAAAAAATAGAAAGAATTGGTCAGGGTGCTCTCAGTTAAAACACTTAATGAGTTGTTGCTTATTAT
>JBBIGA010000016.1:16207118-16212118 GCA_037576975.1 Alestes dentex | reverse complement strand
GTGGTGGACTGTTCTCAGCACTGTGTTGTAGTGTGTATGTGGCACTGGGTCGAGCTGATAAGATTTCAGAGTGTTTTACACATGTCCGTGTCACTGCAAGGTTGAGAGTGGTCCATCATTCAAAATATTGTTACTCTTCTGAAGATGGTAAAGCTGTGGAGCATCTACTAAACTCACACATTCGGAGCCACAAAGACAAGGTAAAACTCTAAAGGGAAACATTATACATGCTGTAATTGTAGGTATCTTAGTTTATTTCATTAGAAATTGCCTAGCTGTATCCCAAACATAGCCGTGTGGTTGCATGAGAGGATGCAGTGTTCTGGGGGATTTCCAGACAGATCTGTACATCAGATACTCTTCCAAGCCATAGAAAGACTGTACGTAGATATTGATTTTGAACTTAAATTCTTGTATCTTGACAAGGGTTTCAAGCTATAAGTTAAAGATACTCCACAAAGTGGCGCTATTCAGTGACTTGTCTAGACGTAGCGAAGACACAGTGACACATTACTGCAACCAGGCCAAATAAAGCATCTAAAAAAGGGCTGTCACAAAACCAGGTTGCTGATTTCAGTACTTACACCAAGTGTAGCATCACAATACAGTACATCCTCCACTTTCACGTGGATCAGCAGTCGCGGTTTCAGTCCATTGCGGATTTTCGAACCTCCCACCTCTGATTACAGCTGACTGTGACGTCCGGGCCTGTAATGCTGCAGTCCAGAACTTCCCCAGAGGAGCGTATCGAGTGTTCTATGTTTTTCATTTTGTTTTTCTGAAAGCCCTGTATTTTTATTACTGTCAATTAAATTAATTTATTACTGTATTTATCTGCTTATACCAAAGAAAAGGACAGCACATACCAAAGAAAACGTGCGTGCATGAATTACAGTACGGTCTGTACAGGGGTAACATCGGTATTTACATTCTAGCACTGGGGGAGTTCAGTGTAAACTGTACAGAACGAATACATGCTTCCTTTACATTTTCTTTAAGGGTATTGAGTTTTAAAGTAAATGAAAGTGTTTGGGAGCATATTTGGGGACACTATAAAAATAGGCATTTTTTTAACCACATCACAACAACGCGGTTTCTCACTATACACGGGTGCTCTTAGAACGCGACACCTGCGAAAAGCAGGGGGTTACTGTACACCTAACTGTATACCTTTATACCTAACAATGCTATGGCAAAAAATTACAACCACTCAGTATCATGCTGAAGCTGCCTGGAGGGAGTTCCAAGGCCAAGTGTGGAACCTGTAGCTGTAGCTACATGTGTATAGCCTGGTGGTTAACAACATTAATCATCAGTACTTTATAGTGCTGAACATTGTTAAATGCTGTACTTAGTTTATTTATGTTGTTTTTTATTTCTAGGAATTCTTCTTTTTCTTATTTATTTTCAACACATTTCTAATGTTTGTTGAGTTCTGTCTCTTGATGATTTCATTTTAAAGGGCGGGCACTCATCTTTAAAATAAAATAAACCTACACTGTAATCTTTCCCCTGTGTACGATAAAGCACCTGCATAAAAGGTTTGATGTTCAGTCTCCCAGTTTTAGCATCTCCCTCACCAGACACAAGTAGCAGCCTAATATTTGATTCGATTGATCAAACTTGACCTGCCTCCATACCAGCCTCTGATCGTGATGTTTTTTAGGCTGTGCATCTTTGATGTCTGACAATTTAAAATTCTCCCAAGTGTCTTTTAAGTATTTAGAAAGCGTTATTTTGCACTCGCATGATGAAGCATATGTACCACTACCATTTCTTTTGGTCTGGAAAGTCTATGATAATTATACAGATTTGAGTACCAACATGAAAAACAAATACTCAAATATTTGAATTATTCAGGCCAGCCCTAAAAAACAGGGCACATATTTCAGATGACTCATACTCTCTGAGGTGTTCAGACAGCTGTATCAACCTAAGAACTGTATGCTATGGTGCTACTGAAAGGCTGGACCAGAATGATTAGATTGGGGCCTGTAGAAGCTCAGAATTATGCTAGAGGTGACCGAGCCGTGTCCTGTGGGGCACTACGGCCCTATGGTGTTTTTTCGCCACTCAAACACGCCTGATTCAACTCATGAAAGGCTTCATAATGAACTGATGAGTTGGAACAGGAGTTCCAGAGCAGGAATAAACGAAGATCCAAACTGGACAGCTCTGGTCCACACTAGTTTCAGTCAGTAGGACTGTGAAATAAAAGGAGAATGAGAAAAAAGAGATCTACCATCTGTGACTCAAGCCTACCTAGCACTCCCCTCTCTCTCCCCTCTTTCCTTCTGTCTCTCTCTCTGTCTCTGTTTCTGTCTCTCTCTCCCCCTCTCTCTTTCTTTATCGTGGATTGGCTGCTGTATGTGTAGACTCAAGAGAGACTGCCTCAGCATATGCTCACACTGCTTGCACTCCTGTCCCTGCAAATCGTCAAATCCGGGAAGCTGCAGTGATAGGTGCTCAGCAGGGGGCTATGAATGTGCCAGCCAAAAATATCAATGCATGGGAGAGGGGGGATGCTAGCTTTCAGGGTCCAGACAGTGTGTGCCTTATACGGCATATCGATATGGAACATTTGTGTGTGTGTGTGTCTGTGTGTGTGTGTGTGTGTGTATGTGTGTGTGTGTGTTGTGAAGTGAATAACATCGATTATCCTGTCCAACCCATCTGGTACGATTCCACAGCGCAAGGTTAATGCTGGCAGAAAAGTGTCAGAACACACAGTGCCTCCCAGTTTGATGCAGTCAGGGTGCCCATGCTGGTCAGAGATGGTACCAGGATGCACCACGGGAAGAAGACATGATGCTCTGGGCGCTGTTCTGCGGCAATTTCCTATTAAATCACTGAAGAAATGCTGGACAGACAGTTTCTAGATTCATAGTTTATGTGTGCACAAAAATACACAGACAAGCCACTTCTTTAGGTTACATTTACCTTGAACCTTCACTCTTTGTCCGTTTTATCAGCTCCAGTTACTATATAGGTGCACTACAGACTGTACTCCATCTGTTTCTCTGCATCATTTGTTAGCCCCTTTAACCCCCTTCAGCAGCAGGACCACCATTATGTTCCCACAGGACCACCAGCATGTTTGTGTGTGACTGTAAGTGCTGCACAGAGTGGGTCACACACAGCAGTACTGGTGGAGTTTTTAAACTGTCACTGCTGGGTTGAGAGCAAACCACCGAACAAAATATCCAGCCTGTGGATCCTGATCTGGTCCTGATAAAGGACCACTGATAAAGGGGTGACACAACACTATGCTGTATTAGATGAACTAAAACTAATAACAACTACATTTAATAATATATACAAGGTGAACCGACAGGTTAGATGTGTCTTAAAGCAGCACTGATGTGTGTGATCCACTGTGTAAGTGTCACGGATGTACTGAGAATGACCCACCACCCAAAAAAATCACTGCACACAGGTGATTCTGCTGGTCCAAATAAGGTGTACCTAATGAAGTGGCTTGTCAGTGTTTGTGTGTGTGTTTCCTTTTTTACCTGTGTCTGTGGGTGTGAGTGTGCACTGCATGATCTAAGTGCTCTCTATGCCCCAGTGCATGTAGATTCCAATCATCTGAAAGAGAGACGAGCCTCCAGTCCCTCAGCTACACACACACAGGAAGCCCTCCTGTCACAGCAATTAACTCCACACACATTGACAGACTGGCTGTCATAGCTTTGGGCACATTAGAAATCCTGTCTGTCTGAGTCTCTGTTACTCTCTCTCACTCTCTCTCTGTTTCTCTCTCTCTCTCTCTCTCTCCCCATCTCTTCTCTCTGTCTCTTTATCTCTTTCTCCCCTTGCTCCTCCTCTCTCTCTCTCTCTCTCTCTCTCTCTCTCTCTCTCTCTCTCTCCCTCTCTCTCTCTCTGGGCTTTAAAGCTTATCTCGTTTGGCCCATTCATCTGTTTGTTGTTGAAACATGGGAAGGGTATCTGATATCTGATGCTGCAGCTTTTCAAGCAGACACAGCTGGAAAACACACACATACACACACAGCTGTGTGTGCGTGTGTGTATGTCTTTGTGTTTTCCTTTTAGGTTCATGTTTGCATGCAGATATGCGCGCACATAAGTGTTAGTCCATTGTCTAATCTAATCTTGTTTGCGTGTTTGCACTTTTCTGTGTATTTCCGTGCGTGTGTGTTCGCGCATGTGTTATATGTACATATTAGGTAAACTGAAATGAAAAGAGACAAACAGAAAGTCCTCAATGGAGTTAAAAGGCCTTTAATGCTCTTATCTAAATTCTAAGCGCTGGAGAATTAGATTTACTGTGGAGCGTTATGAAGGGGTTGGTACTGTCACAATCAAGAGGGGAGTGAGAGAGAGAGAGAAAGAGACAGAGGGTGTGAGAGAGGTGACCTTCAGCTGGTCCTGCAGCCTGTCTCTTGTCTTTACCATAATGATGTCCAGTGGGTTTTCCTCTCAATAAGACGCCCCCATCAATGGTAGGGTTAAAACAATTTTAATAGCCTCCTCACAAAAGCCTGTGGCTGGAAGATGCCATTACATTTTGTTCAAGGATGGAACAGGCACTTGCCATGTGTCCTTTCAACCATATAGGCCAGTAACTGCTCTTTATGCTTTTTATGGTTATTACTTCAACATGTGCTATCATCTGACCATTTACACTCTGCGGCTTACGTGCCCATGCACTGAACCACATTAACCCAGAGATGCCATTTCAAGCACTTTGTATTTTCACATTATTTCTCACCCGTAGATCATTAAAACAAGCAGAGACGTTCTGAAGAATGTGCAGATACATTTGTGTCTTTAAGAATACGATAGTGTATTGAACACTAAAATATGTAAATGTTATTCATTGTGCAAAATTAAATGCACATAATTACATAATTATTTTGAATAGTGCAGTAAAGTAAAAGTAATAACTTTTAAGGTTATTAAGCCCTAAAGTACTGACTGAAGCTATTTTTGGTTTTGATTTGGTTTATATATATTATATATATATATAGATGTGATGT
>JBBIGA010000016.1:16188808-16204271 GCA_037576975.1 Alestes dentex | reverse complement strand
GAGTAACTTTAAAGTAGACTGAAAAGCCTACTTTTAACATTACTTATAGAAACTCAAGAGGCTTGCTTCAGAATTTCTATTGATCCATTCACAGTCCCACAGATATTTTTTAAGAAAACATTTAGGAGTTATGTGGTTATAATAATGCAGCAGCCAGAAGTATGTCGGTGATAGGGGTATAACAATGCATTGAAAATTTGCAGTTCTATTGATTTTGCTATGATATTTGATGTAACTGCATTGTTTATAGTGTTCAGCCAGTACCAACCTCTAGTCAACAACCTCATACAGAAGACAAAAACTGCACACTGAAGAATGAACAATGGCCTTTTTAAGGTCTATACCCAATGAACACACAGTGCTGTACATTTTATAACCAGCTAAAAAAGAATCCACCCCCTCATGAAATGTCTGGACTGTCGCTCCTAGAAACTCCAAAAAATGACCAGACTCTGCAGCTTCCACCTTTATACCATGTGCTGGCAGGGCAATCCCCCAACAAAACTGCTTAACTAAGTGCCTCAGCTATCTTTGGAGGTGCAGCTGTTCACATCATCATCGTTCCTTATTCTGTAGTTTCCTAAACCTGCACTCAAGGGAAGTAATAAGTAATAAATTAATAATAAATAAATATTATGTTTTAATATTTAAAACATAATATTTTATTGCTGCAAGGCCTTTTTCAGTTCTCCAGCACCATTGTATGGAACATTCCTTTGTATTCATTCATTTAAGGTTTGGTAGATTAGGTTGATGGAACAATGTTAAAGTATATTTGAACATCAGCAGATGACCTTTTCTAGGGATGGGCATCGAGAACCGGCACGAAAGTCGTGGGTTTGATTCCCAAGACTGCTAGTGTCACCTCTGAGGTTCCCTTGAGCAAAGTATCGTCCCCACACACTGCTCCCCAGGCGCTGTGTTCCTGGATGCCCACTGGTTAAATGCAGAGGGAGAATTCTGTGCTGTTTACACCATGTGCCATGGTGTGTTCACGTACGACAGAACCTTCACTTCAAATTCTTTATCAGGCAAAGTAGTGAATAAACCTTTATTTCGCATGATTTTGATCATTTATTTCATGCTTCTGACAACAATGGCCATCAGCCACTCAATCAGTCAGTGATTCAGACAGTGTCTCTCGGTCCTCTGGCTGGTCCAACAAAAATGTTCTATATCAGCATCGACACACACTGAAAAGCGTAAATCCATCCAAATGGAATTACTTACCATATTTTCTACCCACTTGTCTGTGTGTGCGTGTGTGTGCGTGTGGGTGTGAACAGTGTTTCTTTAGACAATCCTGAGTGTCTGTCCTAATCAGCCTCTGTGTGAACTGTTGACTGAGCATCATCCTCATCATCATCCTCATCATTGGCTACACTCTGCTGCTTTTGCATTTTAGCTGGGCCTCGAGCTAACACGAAAGAGAGAGAGAGAGAGAGAGAGTGAGGGCGGTGAAAAGAGGGCCGGAGAGGGAGTGATGAGGGAGAGAGGGCGAATGTAAAATCTGATGAATAGCAATAAGCTTTGCGGCTCTGCAATCAGCAGCTGCTTAAGAGAGGAATGAGAAGTGGCGCATGGTGCATAGCGTGTGAATAGACACAGTGATTTTGTCCATTTTGAGAAGAGTCGCAAGGTTTTTTTTTTTCACACTGGGTTGCACTTTTGCCTGAGACCTTCCACATTACGGCAGCTCCTTCTGCCTCTCTTTCTGTCCGAGAGAGGGATCTGATTGGGGATTTATTCACACTGATCAGCCTGAATTATGGTGCCCTTGAGAGTGCCGTCCTCCGAAAAGCCAATCTTGAAAGAGAGTTTTTTCGGTGATTCATCGCCACACTCCACTCTCCTATTACAGATATAAAAATCTCCTTTCATCACACCTCTGTTGGCCCTTCAACCAGTATCACAGAAGATTAATTAGTGCTGTAAATCAGCTTTTTTATCACCATCTTTAATGGCCAGACTATAGAAAGATACCCAGGCCCACATGTCTCCAACACGGAAGAAAGGGACAGAGAGAATGAAGTTTGGAGGAGAAGCTTTTTAATTTGGGGTTGAATTACGGCTGTATGTGAGTGGAGATGGTATCCAGTAGGACAGACCATCACACACATACGCTTCTATCTAATTCTAACTCTCTCTCTCTCTCTCTCTCAATCACAGCCATAAACCTGTGCTTCTCTTAGTCTTTCTGTGGGCTATGCTACTTGCTTGGACAGAAATTTGGAATTACACCGAAAGAAAGAGCTTGAAGGCATGCAGGAGAACTTAGAAGAACTCAAAATAAAATCCTTCAGAGTTTGAGGAAGAAACACTGAGAGGAACCAAGACTCGGAAGGAAAATCCCTTGAAGAATAATGAGGAAGACACTGTGAGAGGAACCAAGACTCAGAAGTAGAAAAGTCTAAGAATCAAAGAGTCAAATGTAGAAACCTTAAGGAGTCAAACGCAGAAACCCTTTAGGAAGGCACACTGAGATGAACCAAGACATAGAAGAAAAAACTCCATGAAGAGTAATGAGAAAAATATGCTGAGAGAAAAGAAGGCTTAGGGAGGAAACCCCCCTAGGAGTAATGAGAACATCCCTAAGAATAGTGAGGAAGTAATGCTAAAAGGAACCAAAACATAAATGGAAAAAATAACTTATTAATAACTTATTATTGCTGCAGTTTCCAAGTGTCACCTTTTATAATGACTATATTAGCAACAAATATATTATTTTTGCAGTATTCAATTTACTTTAATTTTATTTTAAAGTTTGGATTCCCTAAAATGTAATTTTTCAAAAATAACCTTATTTATGCGTGTGAAAGTATTCTTTTTTTTTCATGTGTTTGTTCAGAGGAGATCACGTGTGTAAATTTGAAGTGGATAAATTCACTCCGAGTATAGATATAAGAACACAAACATAGAAGGCTAGTTGATGCAGGTGTAGTCATGAAGCTCAGTACAAATCAAGTTTATTTATTAAAGCTGGATTAAACAGCATTTTGTAACATAAGCACACAAATGACACAACATTTAGCAACCTAAAACACATAAGAGGAAGAAGAAATAATATCCAAGATGAACTTTATAAGCCTAGGAAGAGTGTTGACACATGTAGTGCAAATTGCTGTTATATGTGCAAAGATACAGGAACCACTTAGTCCAAATTAAGCTTCCTAATTGCAGAGGGAGAAAATAGTCTCTAGGCCTTTTGTTACTGCACTGAGCAGCTCTATAGCAGCACCCTAAGGGCCTCAATTCAAGCTGTCCTAGTGGGAAGGGCCACAATGGTCAAGGACGGCAGTTACTTTCCTAAACAAGCATCTTTCGGGGACCTCAGGGAAGGATGTCTGCTTGATCTCTGACTGTCTCTGACATCTCAATAACCACCATCACAAACAGGTCTGGTGTTACTGCACAGAGACACTGAGCTGGGATATCAGAACTAAGTCAGACTCAATAAAACTTTGGTAAAGACATAAAAAGAATAAAACAGGTTTTCACCGATTTTTAGATAAACCCCGTGTCTGCCTCTGGTGGTATTTGTGTGTTTGTAAAGAAACACAGCTGTAGGTGTCCTCCACATGTCTCCCTGTCTTTGATCACAGTGAGAAATTGACATAGCCATTCTCTGACTGCACATGCTTTCTTTCATAGCAACTATTGCTCATTCGGGCAAGCTTCACAGAACAGTTTGCAAATATCCAATGCACTCTAATAAAGAAATTGTATGCATGGAGATCGCTACTGTGGGTGTAACAATGCATTGAAAAGACGTGATATTACAGTGCAAAGGTGCATCATGGAGATACGACAACGCATCATGGAAAACAGGCATTCTATTACAGTGTTTATGCGAGTAACATTTCTTCGTGGCATCCTGACACGGCAACATCTTTCCCACGACGGTAATGAAAACAACAAGTATTAAATAAACCTGTCTGGATGACAAAACAACGACTCCACACGCATTCACACATACATAAAATGGAAACACTCGTAAGCAAACAACATGAACCCCCCCCCTTTTGGTCAATAGACAACAAAATGTATCCCCCCGGTTGACAAAAATGGATATGCCTGCAACAGTCGACAAAATGAAAGCTCCTGGTCTACAAATGAAAGCACCAGCAATGGTCAAGAAAATACACCCCCTAGAAAAACATCTAATGCAACTGCACTGTTTGAGCACCAGTCCACAACCCACTCAAACGTGTCTATGCACCACACTCGTCTTGCCCCCCTACTGTAGTCATTTTAGCAGATGGTGATGCCACAACTGAATATCATCATGTTTTCCTTCAAATTTGTTTCAAAATATTGATGATTCAAATTGATTGATTATTGAATAACTTTATCTGTGTGGCCTAGTTACTTTCAGAATTTTGTCGGTGAGACATAGATGGGTGAGTTGTCATTGGCTCCTGCATGGTGTGCCACTGGGATCCCCTTCAACTATGTTAAAGCACCTTGCATGGTTTGCAAAGTGCCGGCATGCCATCCATGCCTCAAGGGTTGCCATGCAATCACCTTTCACCCGGACCAGCACTATTGTGAGCAGTACAAGAAGATACTTAGAATGTCAAACAACAGCATTACTAGCGTCAGAGATGACTACATTGGATTAAAAAAACAAATATATCAAAAATAGTGTTTCAACATGAGTAGCCAATCCAATGAAGAGGATCTGAAACCTATGGCACATCTCTTCAGTGAAGACGCCGGAACTGTCTCTCGAGATATTGACATATACAACCTGTAACAGCTTGTGTTTAATGGTTTTATTGTGTCACAGATTATTGCTGGAAGGCTCACAAACAACAGTTTATAGTCAGGGAGTACAAGATCATCTCATCTCGCTGTATTGTTGCTGTGCCCGGTAGATTTAATCCTTGCTTTTGAGGTCTTTTGTATTGTGGGCTATGAGTCACGCTATAATTTTGTTCTTCGCCTTGGGTGTTGTCTCTGCATTAGAACTGCACGATATATTGTTACTTAGGAATTATTCCAATATTAGTCTCCATGATATGAGCTCCGAAAAAAAGGCCTCAGTGTGATGCATTCAGCAATTATGTGCACTAATCACTTACTGAACTTTACACACAGTCTTTGTGTGATTTGTATTTTGTGTGTGGTGTGGGGGTTTCATTCTCAGACTAATTCTAAATTTAAAGGCTTGGTGGGATGTCTACTTTGTATGTAGCCCCTCTAGTGAAATATTACATTATGTATATGTGTATATTACATTATGATAGAAAACTTCTGACTTGTACTAGGTGTAGGTATTATTTAAAAACTTGAGTGTTTGTTTGTTATGTTGGTAATATCTTCAGTATTTATTATTATGAAGCTTTTTCTAATGTGTTTGACATATGACATATTTAATCAGTGAAGAATCAAAAAGGTCAGTAAATGTTGCTATATGTTTTTTGCTGTTTAGTTCAGCCATTCTGTTCCATTGGGTGAGTTGTCACATTGGATGAGGAAGCGAACAGCAATTGCTGACGCTCACTAAAATCCTGATAGCGATAAAGTGATTAGTCTAATTTGTTAATATTCGACCTTTAGCATCTACATGGCTCGACACGGCTGTGTTTGAACTAGAGGCTACAATCGCTGCATTTACAGCAACATGTAGTGCATGAGCAGAGACTATTAATACACTGTCTCCTCCAGCTGGATACATTTTAATAATGCAATAATGGAAAATACTAAAGTGAGTCTTTTGTTGTATGGGTAACTTTAAGATAAAGTTGATCGGGAAATATGAACAAATACTCCTGTAAAATGCTATTTAAGCAAGCCCTAAATTATACTAAAATAACCAAACTGAATGGCAGTAAAATCTGAGATTTCGTGATGCATCGAATCATTTTTTTAAGAATCAAATCTTAATCAAAACTCAGACAGAGATTTATATTATTGTGTTATGACTTCAGGAAATTTCTAACCAGCTTATGTCTATGTTTGTGTGTGTGTCTGGTGTGTGTGTGTGTGTGTGTGTGTGTGTGTGTGTGTGTGTGTGTGTGTGTGTGTGTGCACGTGTGTCGGTCACATACAGGTCAGCTGGCTGTGGGCACGTGTGAGATTGTGCTGTTGAACAGAGACAACAGTCAGCCCAAGCGCACCATCGCCAGGCAGACAGCCCGCTGCGCCTGTCGGAGAGGCCAGATCGCGGGCACCACGCGGGCACGGCCAGCATGTGTCGACGGTAGGGAGAAGGAACACAGCCTGCAGTAACAGGCTGAAAGGGTCTACTGTCACATAACACACCTTAAAAATGACTTAAACCATTCTGGCACCAGTCCGCAAGCACAAGATGGAATCTCTCTGAAGTACAGAGAGGAATAGTTGAACCATAAATGCTAAAGTGACTAATAATTAATTAACTATAGGAAGCAGCAGTTATTGCCAGTGATTATGAAAGCATGTTTTAATTTTATTAAAGGGTGTTTATCATGGAAAAAGTCATTTTCCGTGCCTTTTGGAGTTTAATGTAGTACATAAACACTTCACAGTGTACTACATGGCAGTCCACATGTGGAAACTGAGCTGCAAACACAACTAATTTTAAATGAATTATTTTCCTGATGTCACAAAAACAGTGCATTTATGTATAACCATCTTTTGTCTTATCCATCCATCCATGCATTTACATTAACTGTCCAGCTGAAGTTACGAGGATTGTATCGGCCCAGGCTGTCATATGGGGCAGGCAGTCAGAACAGAGCTCATTTATATGTATCAGTCTTAAATAATAGTAATAGCCGGTTTAAATCTAAGGGATATGGAGAGATTAGAAAATGGTCCTGTAATTAATTATTACTGTTTTGCGTACATTAATCCACAGAAATATCCCATAAAAGTGGACTTCAGAGTAAAGTTATAAGACTGATGGAGGATAGGAACCCTTTAATTGCTTTATTGTCTTGTTTTGCAGAAGAAAATCCCTCTTTAAGATTTTTGCTATTTTTTTCTCATTTCTCGACATTAAAACAAAAATCACCAGAACTGCAGACTCAATCCATCAATCCAGAACATAAAAGTAATATACCTAAAGTAATTAATTGCATAAGTATGTAATTATGTAAGGACCGGTGGCTGTTGGTGCTCAGGTTTGGGCATTAAGCACATGGACAAAACATGAAGAGTCCATCAGAAGAGAAGAATTCTGCAGTGTCCATAACAGTTATGCTAACAAACTGAAGTCTGGTAGCACAAGGAGGAATACATTTGAAAGAAGTCTGTTATTATTCAATAAAACATGCATTTACAGTCAGTGTTGACATACGTCTGAGAATGGAAGAAATCGAATTGGAAGTGTAAGTTGATTTAAAGCCAGTGAAGCAAAAAGAACCATATTACCCACGTTAACCACGAAACCATCGAAATCTTCTAGCCCCTGGACATTCATCGCTGCAGGAGGGGATTTGAGTGATGCTCCTGCAGATGAGCTAACACTAAAGAACACTTAAGCTATTCAGTGCACTTTATGGTCTTTTATTAAACCTTAATATTACTCCAAAGGATGGCAGCGTTTTGTTTTGTTTTTTCTAAACACGGAGGACCACTTCACCCCAGTTCATTTATCAAGCTAAATTTCAGCAGCTAAGTTATTACAAGCTAATTTAGTTAGCTCACTAATGATCTTGATATTGGTCTGTGGTGTTATTTGTCAATAGACATGAAGCAAAATCAGTGTTGGTAAATCCAGAAAGCTAGAAAAAGTTTTGTTTGTTCGTCACTGAACTGTGAGTGCAGTTAAAGCAATACATTTTTCAGCTTTGGGAATTTAATATAGACATTTTTTATGAAGAGGTTAGCTAGTAACACCTTTTCTCACCCTTTGTCCTAATGATACAACTAGTGTACTGCCAGTGTCGTTCCCACAACTTGTCGGTTCTGAGTCATTTTGTCAGTTTTTCTTTCACTTTGTGAAGAAAGGTGTTTGCCAGATAGTGGCTGGTTGAGAGCCATGCCATTCATAATTTTGCAAACAGCAAAAAAACACTTAATAGTGTTAAGCAGAGCTTAATAAATGGAGGTTCTAGTGTGTCGACTGTCTAGTTGAAGAGATATACTACTAGAAGTGGAAGCATTTCTACCATTTATAGATATGGCTTGGATGTAAGTGATTATCCAAGACATATTTGAAGTCTAATTTATCTTCTTAAGTTTGGAACTGGATGTAATAGACCAATGTTGCTAACAAACTCAATAACAAACTCAATAGTCACCCAAATCTTTTCTATGTATACTTCCCCAGACCTTCTCCCAACCCAGTCAGTCCAGCTCTTCGTGACAGTGGAACAGACTAGTGAATGTGGTTTAGGGCGCAGTATGACTATAATAGTGCTATAATAATAAAGGCTTTGAAGCCTTTGAAGCCTTTTTTTGGGGGCTGTTTTCCCAAATCAACTGCAGGAGTGATGATCCAGAAGATTTTGTGACAATATTAATGTCAAATACAGAGGAATCTGATTCAAGACCTGTCATCTCCAGCACAGGTTTTGTCTGAAATATCTGATAATAGCTGACAGTAAGTCATACTTTGTCCTAAACCATATTCGCTGTTAAATATCAGTGAAGAGCTGGATGCACTTTGATCGAGTTGGGAGAAGTGTTGGTTAAATATTTTTAAAGAAACACTTCTAGTGTTTGGTTGACTTCTAGTGTTTGTCATCTACATCAGCCTCGTAGCTCCAACTAAAGAAGGAGCGTTTGGATTTTAAACATGTCTGATCAAATACCTCTGCAGTAAAGTGTCAATTTGACATGGTTTCATGTTGTGGTAGTATTCACTTTGAACCACATCAGTTTTTTCCATTTCACTTATTCCTTTATGTCTTAAATGCTGGATGCAGATTAATCCTGGCCTTGGATTAAACTGCACAGCAAATGGAGATTCTCAGGTGAAAAGTCCTTTTAATGCAGGATTGGACTTAATCTGTGTTTGAAAAGCCACATTCATTACCTAGTTAAAGCATTATCCTGCCAAGTCAGGGTTTACAGGGCTGTGTACAGGCATAAAGCAGCTAAAGCCATACAAATCTTCATCGCTCTGTAGTCCAGGCCTGTCAGCTAATAAACAAATTCTGACTTATTAATTTCAAATGTCAAGTCGCATTAGGATGCTGAAAGCAATATTGTGTAAATGTCAGATTTTCAAATCCAAACAGTTCAGCTAAGGATGCAACTGACAGAGAAATCAAACAAAAACAGAAGTTACGATATAGCTGTCATATCAAAACCACATCATTCCATTTTCAATTTTAGTTGCATTTCAGGTTTTGTTACCTCAGCAAAGAACCACTATATGGACAAAAGTATTGGGACACACCTCTTAATTATTGAATTAAATCAAGCATACCAAGACAAAGCTATGCTACCAACTTTGTGGACCCAGTTTGGGGAAGAACCTTTTCTGTTCCAGCATGACTGTGCCACAGTGCACAAAGCGAGCTCCATAAAGACACGGTCGGATGAGTTCAGTGTGGAAGAACTTGACTGGCCCGCACAGACCCTGACCTCAACCCCATCCAACACCTTTGGGATGAACTGGAACGGAGATTGCGAGCCAGGCCTCATCCAACATCACTGCCTGACCTCATAAATGCTGCAAAAACACATTTCAAAATCTTGTGGAAAGCCTTCCAAAAGAGTAGAAGATAAATGTATGTATTTGAATGCCCTGTAATGGTCAGGCATCCCAATACTTTTGTACAATTAGGGACTTCTGAAGAAGTTGTTTACCCAGAGCAGGCGTTTCACATTGTGGCTGGAACCAGACTTCTCAGAGAGGTAGATCTTCAGGTCCAGGGTAGATAACCTCTGGTATAAAAACAATGCTGATGATACAGAAAAGAACTTCTTCCCCATTGGTAAGTATGGTGGAGGATCTGAAATGTCGTATGGGCTTGTTTTCCTCTGAATTTCCCAAAACCTTGTTAGAACGAAAGGCCTGAAGGTGCTGAAGAATTTAGAAGAATTTAAATGAAAGTCCGTCTGCCTCTTCCAAAAAGTTTTAACTTAATAAATTACACAGTTGATAGATATGATGTACATTCTTTATTGACAGGTTCAAATCTACTCTTATCCACACTTTTTTCTTGCTTGTTTAGTTTTATGAAATGAAACAATGTAATTAAAGGAAGGATGTTTTTTCTTTCTGCAAACAAGGCTATACACAGGACGAACTTTTCATTAAATCATATTAGCGTATCTATGGGTTGAATGTTCAGAATCTGCACTTTCTACACTATTGCTCCTCTTGTTTCAGTGAGCTCTGAGTGAGACGTAATTAGTTTCAGATTACTCCATTCTTTTGTTATCATCAAAGATAGACTTAATTATGGTGCCTAGAGAGGTGGGAAGGTGTGAAATAGGAGCGAACAAACAGGACAAGGACAGATAGTTTCAACATTCATTCAGCATTCCCACACAAAAAATGAACCCTCACGTCACACACATACACATGAACCCACGCAAGCCTCAGATTAGATGTACACACATTTACAGCTGCACCCACACACAAATGCTTCACACTCCTCGCACCTCGACCTCACACTCAGGGCAGCATCTAAAAGTCTCTGTCAGCTCGTGTTATGTCTCGCAGAGTCATTTGGCTTTGTGTTGCTTTGTGTTTTCCTGTGTTAAGAGACGTCTTATGACAAATTATGGAAGATATTTAAAATGAACATGAAAATGAATCACTGGGAAGCTTGCATTGTAAGACATGTTATCAGTTTGTGTGTATTTGGTTAGTTTGTGGCTTTGGAGTGTTGGATTATAGGGTTGTGGTAGATACAGAATATAACCCCACCTCAGTGCACACCTCTGTTCTAAGGTGCAGTTATATCAGTATGTCATTATTTGATAAAAGCTGTCAACCATAAGATTGACTATTATAAATTATACAAGGGTCAGTTCTGATTGATTGTGTAACTAACTGTACTACGAACTGACACAACAGAAAACAACCTCTGATTCAGTTTAACAAAAGAACGGTTAAGTGCTTCACAGACTAACAAAACAATTTTTTTTTTTTATTATTATTTTGTGGAGCAGTTGTATCAGAACAATAGAAGATAACGCCTTTGATTTATAGTTGTGCAAAGTGGTGTCATGGTAGGAAGGTATACAGTGGTATTTAAAAATGATGACTTTATCTAAATGATATTTAATGTCTGTCTTGCAAATTGCCCAATTAAACACATTCTGATCATTGATATAGGGGAGAGGATGGCAGCATGAGAGTTAATTGATGGATGCACTGATAGAAAGAGGAGGAAAAAAACAGATCTGAGTCATTAACATCTGAACACATGTCGGTACCTTAATTAGCTTGAAACAGAATGGTATGTGGTAAGCAAGGTTCAAACGACAACCATCTCCATATACAACCAATATATATATATATATATATATATTTAAATAGATGGTTTAACACATTGAATGATTGTGGAAACCAAGCAAACTAAACATTGCTTGATGTCTGCATCAAAATCAATTTTATAAGAGTGAAAACAGTGATTGAACTTTTTATCTGAAACTTTTCATCAACAAACTTGAGAACGGTTTAGTAAGTTCTTTAACAGCATTTCCACTGTAGACTTTCTGCTCTGCATGTGGTCCTATAATGTGTCCTACAGTGCAAGCAGCAAACTGACGCGTTCGTTAGCCTGTTTACATTTCAAACAAGTTTGTATTTGTGCTGATTGCTTTGAATTCACAATCAGCTGAATCCCAGTGCAACAGGATTTGCATATCTTGACTGACAGTGGGAACATTGTCAATCCAAAAGAGCAAACTTGAATGAAATGAAAATCAAAACATTTTACACTGTTTTGACTGAATCATCACAAGACAGCCGAGCACTCGGATTTGCAGACTTTTTCTCCAGCTGCCTGAATTATAGCTTTGATTCACAGGCAACATCAGCCGTTTTGCAGATGAGAAGCCCGTAATTCATCGCCAATAACATACTAACCAGGGTTAGATAGCTTTGACAAAGGGTCACAAAACAGATACGCTCACCCTTTACTACCGACCACTTTAGGAGGTCAGTCTAACTTATGAGTCAACAAATTGTAGCCCTTCTTTTGTTGCATTCCTTTACCTCATTTATAATTGGTCAGTTTCGGACCACAAGACCACTGTTGACCAGGTGTTATGTGGAACAGAGGATTTGGGGGGTATGAATACCTTGGAACCAATGATTTTACATACAATTATTGTGTTGTCCTATATAATTCAGAAGTGTTTATTCATGACGTTTTTGTTTGTGTCTGTATTTAGTATTTGTAAGCTACTACATTTTCACCAATGAAGACCTTTAAGAAAGACAGCAATTGTTACAATGTAGCTATGATGTATGAAATTAAGTAAACAACACCTGAGGAATTTTTGGCATCTATGTCACCTTGAAAAACCAGCACCACTTTTCACACGGACAGTGACGTGAAAAGAGCAGAGGTGCTGGGGTATTAATGTGAGGGAGCACTTTAAGAGATTGCATGAAAAGAAAAAAGAAAGATTCTGGTACAAAGGCATGATACGTTTCATCGTTTCATTTCAGACACGTAGGGTATAACAACTTCATATAAAACTAGTCTCTGGTGAGGGCGACAGTAAAACCAAGAGCTCAGGGCCTCAAATCTGAGCCTCATCCACTGCCAAATGAGTTCTGGCAGTGGATGAGGCTTCTGCTGCTGCTTCCACGTTGGCCTTCTTCATATTCAGATGGGTTTGTAGCCTTGAAAACTTCTCAGCCCCCCATGTAGCTGTGACTGAGGCCAAAAAACTATATATATATATATATATAGTTTTTTGGCTTTTTATAGTATTTTTTTTTTATTATTATTGTTTAGAAATACCAACAAATGCTAAAGTGCTATTCAGGTCAGCTTTAAACAGTCTTTGGAAATCAAAATGTTGATGCAGCATTAATGTGTGTCCTTGAGGTGTTTACAGCATGTTGTTCTGTCTGAGAGTGATAAGTGCAGTAAGTTATTGATCCTTGTTTTGACAAATGCCAGAGCTGAAAACCCGACCTCACACAAGAGTGTGGCTGGAAAATGCAACAACTTCTTTACTTCACCTTAGCAATTAACAAGCTGTCAACTGACAGAAGCCAACACTGCATTAAAGCAGCTCATTCTACATGCATACACTTTACATGTTAATGCCACAATTTGGGTCTTAGATAAAATGAGAGTAATGATAATAACAATACCATAAATAAAATAGTGGAGTTCAGCCAAGTACTGTTTCCCCACAGCTGAGCTTGTTTCGGCCCCGATACCTGATGGCCCATGGCCTGACAAAAATTCATCAGATGTGCCACATGGTTGCGTTACCATTGCTTTATCATCCTTGTTTCGGCAGGAATTGTTTTGAAGTAACATGTTTCAATTTTCTGCATCCACTTATATCCAAGTCATCTAAATTCAAAAAGCACAGTTCTTTCAGTGTGTATCATTCTGTGGCCCAGTGGTTGGGAGCCCTCAGGCTACCGTCTCTCATGGAAATATAATGCAGGGATTTCTAATTAAGTATCCAGATGCCATATGTGACTGTTCTAATCAAGATCTAGCACTTCAGGCTTATTAGTAGTGATGCTTTATAGTGCTGCTCCCATTTCAGCGGAGAACTCCTATAACAGCAGATCTGTCTGTCTTTTCTGAATTCAAAACGTTTGATATTGAGCTTTCTTGAAGGCTTCATCTGACACACACAAAAAAAATAAAAAACAGAAGCTCAGTTTCCAAAACACTAATCTCAAAAATCTGAAAGCGACTTTCAAAGCATGGTATTTTCCTTTCACACTTTGTCATTCCTCTTGATTTGTAGCTGCACAGTGAAGTCTTTATTCATCCTAATTGTTAAATAGTCTGTATCTATCATGTATCCATATTGTATTGCATTTAGAGTTGTCCCAAATTATTTGAATGGTGGGCTATTTGCTCATTATGTTGGTATCCCTTTCCATACTTAGCAGTGAGATCATTAAAAGATGTAGCATCACATCTAATCTCTAAATCTGTACGAATTTAGTATAAGACATTGGAATGACCTACCAGTTATCTTGTCTGCTGAAACTGCATTCGTAATTCTTAAAGCTGAAGGATCAAGCTGTTCTAAATGGATTCTTATTTTCTTTTCCGCCTTATATAGTGTAATGTTATGTTCTGACTGCTGCACTATCTAAGGTGGAAAGTAAAAATTCTTCAGTGGTCCCGAAGCTGGAGGGCTAAGTCAGCAATGGAAGAGAAACTTGGCACTTCATTCAGTAAACCAGGTGAACCCACACTACAGATGTATGGTTAAATAAATATTGTAACAGATTTATGTCTTAAACATACTTTTCACTCTTATCTAGATCATCAGAAATCCAGACTCATGTGTCTCCTTATCGGAACGTTAACAGCACTAACAGTAGAACGTAATATTTTTCTAAGGTTGTGGTTTAATAGGATGTTTATAGGCATAAAAATGTATATTTTAATTCTAAAACATACTGTTATATGAGTGAACAAATGACTGTTGTTAAATATGAAACATAAAAAGCGACTGTGGTTAAATATGAAGCTTCGGGGCCAGCTGGTGGCCTAGTGGTTTGGAAGTTCACCCTGAGATCAGATGGTCATGGGTTTGAATCCCAGGACTGCTAGTAGCACCACTGCAGTACCCTGCTTGCCGAACACCCATCATTGGTGGCAGCCCCCTGCTTCACTTAGTGAATGGGTAAAATGCAGAGAAAGAATTACACACAGTTCACAGTGTGTGCTGTGCTGTGGTGTGTTCACACATGACTGTAAGGGGCCGCTTTACTTTACTTAAAGTGAAGCCGTTTTTGAGAATGATTACTTGGATACATACTTATGGCCATGCTTACTTGTATACTCTGCTGTAGAGTATTTTGTGTATTGGATCGTGGATCCACACATCGAGTCACCATTGTTCTGACTGTGTTTTCTGTCTTAGTCTGCTCATGTTCTGTATACCTGTTATTATTATTAATATAACCTAATTCATCATTTGCGCTTAATGCTTAGATAAGTAGGGGTTTGGAAAATGAAGTGTTGCAGAATGATGTTTAATCATTAGCACTGTGGAGAAAAACTATATTTCAGCCGTCTGAGCAACAAAACATAATTCGAAGTGTCAGCATTTTATAAAGAATTAAAATGGCCTGAAATTAAGGCTTTTAGAGCAGAGGAGGTCTGATATTTTCTTATGACTCATTCTGTATGGCTTTCCCTCTTTCTTTCTCCCTCTCTCTCTTTCTTTCTCTCTTTCTCTCTCTCATTCTTTCTCTCTCTCTCTCTCTCTTTCTTTCTCTCTCTCTCTCGCTTTCTTTCTCTCTTTCTCTCTCTTTCATTCTCTCTCTTTCTCTCTCTCTCTCTCTCGCTCTCTCTCTCTCTCTCTCTCTCTCTCTCTCTCTCTCTCTCTCTCTTTCTCTCTCTCT
>JBBIGA010000016.1:16170982-16188708 GCA_037576975.1 Alestes dentex | reverse complement strand
AGAGAGAGACAGAGAGAGAGAGAGAGACAGACAGAGAGAGAGAGAGAGAGAGAGAGAAAGACAGACAGAGAGAGAGAGAGAGAGAGAGAGAGAGAGGGAGAGAGAGAGAGAGTACACTACAGAACAGCAGAGAAAGCTGAGGGTAAACTCTCACAGTTGGGGTCATTGTAAAGATGTAACTGCTGAGGACGTCTTGCTCATCCTGCTGTTTTCCTCGCTTTTCCAGCAGGAAGCGTCCCCCCCCACGCTCTGCTCATGCAGGTACCATCAAACACCTGACAGGGTGACTCAGCGTTTTCACGCCAGCCCCTTTTGCTGAGCTAATGTCTCTGACGAGCTCCCACTGTAGACTGTAGGCCACCCACTGCCTCTCTCTCTCTCTCTCTGTCTCTCTCTCTCTCCCTCTCTCTCTCTCTCTCGTTCTCTTTCTCTCCCTCTCTCTCTTTCACAAGTACAAAACCCCAAACCACATGCAGACCATCTCACAGTTCTTAGAAACGGACCTGTTCCCACCTGGAGCAATAAAAATAATGAACTGAACCCGGCCTGAACCTGCTCTATTAAAATACACTGAAAAATGTCTGAACCTTTCTATAAGTAACACTTATCAGTTCACACATCTCTGAGTCACACCGCTGCAGCTCTCCTCCTACTATAGCCCGTCTTGGAAATTCCTCCTAGTAGCAATGAAATACCAATGATGCCAAATCCTGGTTCTTCCTTTGCTCTCAGCAGCTCATGAAGAGCTTATTAAATAGCTGATGAGTCGTCTCAGATGAGGAAATTCTGCAGGATATTAGGTATTCTGGTCTGGACTACAGAACCACACATGAATGTGTAAGCATGGATCTAAGATCAGGTCCCATTGTACCTCCTGACAGCTGCAGATATTACAGTTTTCAAGGGGCCAGGTCCTTATGACAGACTGTATCAACGTTTAGAGATTTCACAACTTTCTCCAGCTCAAGTTTAGGATCTATTTTAAAATACGTAAATACTTTTATTATAGATTTTTATTTTTACTGTTACTGTTACTGTTTGGCAGAAAGATACACAGAAAGATGGCGTTTAGTACACAGTGAAAGGAAACGGAAGTCTGCCGACACTCTTGTAGTAAGTTTCGTATTATGACTGTTGTTCTAACACCACATGTTCGCCCTTCATTGACCCCTTTTTAGAGATACATTGTGAATATATCTTTTTTATTAATATATTAATTAATAGGTTTTTGAAAAGAAAACAAACACAGGCGATAAGGTAATAAGGCAAGGACTGCCAGTGGCGCAACTGAGGTATCCTTGAACAAGGTACCGTCCCCACACACTGCTCCCCGGGTGCCATTCTCGGCAGCCAACTGCTTCTCGTAATTTCCTCAGGGATCAATGTAGTGCGAGAAACTAAAATAAATTGTATTTCAGATATCATTTAGGCGAAAATGCAGGGTCTCGAGACCTGAGTCTGTCAAGACTGTCGAGGCAAGCTGAGCTGTAATGTGAACAAGAACGCTGCAAATGAGTGTCCTGCATCCTCACATCCTCGGAAGTCTGGACTATCAAGCTGAACTTGCCAACTCCCAAGAACAGAAGGCCATACTTGACGTAGTCCGTATCGAGAAACGTCTAGTTCACTTAGAAACATAAACAAATATATGTATTCCTCAGAATAATCCAAAATAAATACAAAAAAGTGAAACTCATAGAAAAAAGTATTCATATGCTACAAATGAATAACAGGTTCAGACTTTTTCTGTTGCTCTTGGAAGTTTGTCTTCAGTTTACCAAGGTTGCCCTGTTGTCTTGCTCAGATCTTCCCTGTTGTCTTGGCTGGTGAGATTTCCCATTGAATATCTACCTGGTATATTACTCCATTCACATTTACTGGTTACATGTAATGTAGGGAGAGACACTGTCTCTATCATGATGCTCCCACCTCCATACTTCACTGTGCTCTAAACCTGACTAGCTCTATCTTTGTTTTGTTCGATAAGGTCAGACCCTTTCAAACAAATACTAACAAACACAAACAAGCAGAAATGTTGGGTCAGTCTGCTGTATCTGTATTTGTTTATTCTTTTCTCTTTCGGTTTGGTGTATTTGGCTCATCAGTTTTTCTGGACATACTTAAGAAAGAACATTAGAATGTAGATGCATGGGGTGCTTTGGCCTTTACAGTGCAAAGTTTGAAAAGCGTGGGCTACACACTCTGTGGTGTAACAGGCTTTAGCTGCCTGCATTCCTCCACTGCCCCGGCACCGGCTCTCCGGCGTGTGCGGTGCCATGGCACGCGGCTCTAGAGAATACAGCAAATTTGAACCTTTCAGCAGTTCACTAGTGAAGACAAATGGCGCAGTGTGTTTGGGGCCCTGGTGAGTGATCTATATTAATGTCTGGCACAGCTTCAGCATCCTGCATATGCTAACTCCATTAGAGGGTCAAAACCTGGCTCTGCCTCCACCCGTCCCCTCCCCTCTGATACACACCCTGGGGGGCCTGGATTTAGAAAGGTTGCAGGTGCAGGGGTGTGTGAGAAGAAGCACACACACACACACACACACACACACAAACACACATACACATAAAGAAAGACAGAGAAACAAACCTATTCGCACACACTTTTTGGACTGCAGCCAATTACACACAGTGCTGTGTGTTTTGTGCACTGGCTGCTGTGTCTCTCTGTGGTGCATCTGCTACTCCAGCATCTTTATATAACACTCATACAGCACACAAGAACAAACATATATGTTTGTTGAACATACATATATGTTATGTATGTGTGCATATATATATATATATATATGTATATGCATGAAACTGTTCTTTGACTTTGCACTTATGAATATGAACAAAGAGCAGTGCAGTTTGTGAAATATTGCTTTTAATTGTATGTTTTTACCTGTGGCACCACAAGTTCTTTTCTGTCCATCCCAACAAATCAAATGTTAAAAAAAAAGAAATCCTGCATCATGTCATATATCGCAAATGTTTCTTTATGCATTGCTGAATATTGCATATCAGTCATCCACATACACTCATACAAATGTGTGCAAATGTTTAAATACCTCAAACACACCTCAAATAACATGCTTTGTTAATTTTGTGAAAGTTATAATACATAAACATTCTACTGAGAACACATTAAGTGCACAATTCGAGTTTAACAATCAAAAAAAGAAAACCTAAAGTATTAAAGGCAACATCACTTTTGCACAGGCCACAGTTTATGTTTTTCCCTTGTTAAAGACACCACATAAACAGTTATTGTGCATTAAAATGTGCAGAAGTGTGTTCTCTGCAAAGCACATGATTCTACTGTACACTCACAGACACAAACAGATTCCAATAAGACCTTTAATCAAGTCTCTCCCTCCTCTGCTGAGTAATACCTCTTTTCCATTATAACAGAAATCAATGTGATTCACTTTGACCTGGATAGAATAGGCTCACTGCTTCATCCCTTACTGCACCTCACTGTAATACTCTTTCATCCCCCATTTCACAGCTTCAGCTCCACCCAGCAATAACACTGCCTCAAATCCTCTCCCTCTCACAGAGCTCCAGCGGCTGAGCGAGCCCTGACAACACAACTCAGCATCTTATGTATTGTCAGACTGGCATTACATTTGAAAAAGAGGCATTAGAAAGGGTGATCAACATGCACACACACACACACACACACACACACACACACACACACACACACACACACACACACACACCCATGACACACCCACAGATACACACACGTGTATAGACACACACACACACACACACACACACACATACACACACACACACACACACACACACACACACTCCTCTGTGCTGTCAGGCTGGATTATGTGGTGCTGGAAACATGAGCATGAAATCTCCAGCAGCTGCCACAGGCTGTGAGACACGATGCTGCAGGCTCACAGAAACCAAACACACACACACACACACACATATGCACACACACACACCGATATACAGTCACAGACAGACCTAAATACACAGTACTGTAGATAACTGCTGATTTATTGCTATTAAGACTATTGTGATATAATATAATATAATGTATAATACTTTACTGGATGGACAGCACTGGGAAATACTGGCAAGCAAAGCTGCTAGGAGTATGTTTATCTTTATCACACAGCAACCAAAGAAGCTCACCAGAGACTCCCTAAAATCAGTTTCTTTAATTACTGTATCATCTTCATCTATAAAGTTTTTCAGCAGGGGAAGCATTTGCAGGTCTGGGTACTCCAGGTCCAGGATTTTGAACCAATTATTTAAATTAATTTTACACTCTCTCTAAAGGAAGTATGCCGTGTTGAAGTGGCATTTGCTATCAAGTGGGCTGTAGAAGTTTTAACCACATTATTTATTACACATCACAGAAGGTCTTACCTTACTGGGCAGTCCCTCACCTTTATAACACTACTACAGTCAACTGGTCTCTCCAGTTACCTTGACCTATGTTCAGGTCCACCACATCTGTCTGAACTCACCAGGTAATTAGCAAGACCTTTGGGATGTCAATTCTGAATGTGAGGGGAAAAAAATGTAATAATCTTTTCAGGGCTGTGGCCTGCCAGGAACTTGGCGTGACACCGCTAGTCTATGGTGTACAGTGACATTTCAGCACCACGGACAGTGGCCACACAACAGCACGTTCAACAGCAGGCAGAAAGGCTTTCATGAGGTCCCACATCTCCGTTTCATATTGTTATACCTCAAGGGGAAAAATAACAGCATAACTTGTTAATTTACTGTATACTGCATGCTCATTTTGCTCATGAGCTATATTGCCATCATTTTTGGTGTTCAGTGTTGAAATGGCACAAAAACTGGAATACATGCTAACGTGTTTAGGATATGACGTTTAAAACTCGACTTGAGACGTGTATTTGTTGACTCAAGAAACAACTTGAGACTTGCCTTTACTGATTTGGGCGTTTATCCTGGACTTTATCTTTAATAGTAATAATCTTTGTTGTGTTAGAGTACACGTTCTTAATCACAATGTTGACTTCTACAATACTGACTGAATCACAGAAGGACTGAATATGCACATGAGTCCTGTCATCAACCATAATATAATTTTTGTGCATACTGTGTAGCTCTATATTAAACACTGCTTTTTCAACATTGGATTAGTGTAGAACAATTTTGATCACATTTACAGCACAATTTGTGGAGTAGAGCAACACTTTGACCTTGGAGAGCAGCCACATATGGCCCCACTAAAGAAGAGGTGAGGAAAATGTTGGAATTGAGGGTAATTGAAGAGTCACAAACGTGTTGTCCAGCCCCATTGTTGTTATACCAAAACCAGACAGGAGTCCACAATTTCTGCAGTGACTTTCCAGAAGCTGAATGAGGTCTTGCCCCAGGTGAAGGAATTAATTGAGTGATTCAAGTGGTTGTGTTTGGTTTTAGTGGATTTCTCCAGCCTGAACCACACTATAGGCTATTGGCTAGCACTTTTATAGCAAAGGCTCGGGCCAAGGCTACATTCCCCAGTGGCCTCTAACAGCAATAAGTCCAACAATTGAGTCTTCATAAGGTCCCAGCAGCCTTCACAAATGAACATGGTTTTGCAGCCCGTCCTCACTGCAGTGAATCAACTTTCATTACAATAGTGAATGACCATTTGAGAGTTCAGTGGTGTAAAACCACAGGCACTAGTCTATGGAGAAGTGGGAAAAAAGTCTGGTCAGGTCAGTTTACTTGGTGTAAAACAAGAAAACAGTAAAATTATGAATGCTTGACCCCTACAGTTAAGGTCTCTGGCGCTTGCATAATTTGAGTGTACTTGTCCATTCAAACAGAAGGGTCAGTATAAATCAAGAGGAAGTTATTCTGACTGATCTTTTTTATCCTATAATAAAACACTACTATCCTGGTAGCATTGGTCTCTTCAAGGATGTGCATTCCTTTATCACCTTTCTATATGTACTGTGTGGTAAAACCACATGCAAAATATAAAATACAAACGGGTGTGTCCAAACAGCCAAGAGAAACTTGTATTGCTGCATTTATTTATTTTTTTTTTACATAATTTGAACACACAGTTGTGTGAAACCAACAGGAACATTCCCAAATGATTTGGAATAAAATGCTTAGTTTACATTAGAAGTAAAGACTGTTCCACCCTACCATTTGGGGGATTATCTGGGGTTTGTTTTTGAACATGGACAATCTGCTTAAAATCATACTGATTGCCAGCAAATCGTTGATTCATTGAGAAGGTAAACTGTAATCTATTTTTAATATACACTTTAGTTAAGTAATCATATACATTAACGTCAACGAGCTTCGCAGCTGTTACTGAATATTTACAGTAGTTACTAAGCAATAATAAGTCTCCCAATTAATAACTGAATAATGAGCCTCGGATCCAGGAGCTTAAAAGTAAATGCGATACGGCTGGCGGCTTGTTCCAGATTCCACCTGCTTCTGTCCCTGCCACAACAAACATAAAAGCCAGTTTGGCATGGACTGGAGTGACTCAGAGAGCCCCTGAGAGGCTCCCAAATCAAACCTCTCGCAAGCTCTCTCAACAACAAACTCACTTCTTCTCTATTTTCTCGCAGATTCCCTGGACGCGAGCACTGTGTGACGACTCCCCTAATCACTGAGCACCTGCTCACCTGTCCCCTCCTCCAGTTATACAGCTGCCTGGAAACAACTTTTCTTCAACCTCAAGCACCACTAACATCAAGTCGCCCAGGCCCTCGCTGCACGTTTGACTGTGAATAAACACTCTCCGGGACCTAAAGACAACCACTGCGTCCCACCATGATTTCTATTCAGTGTGTTCAGTCTCCGGGAATGCCTCCGATACGCCTGCCTTTACAGAGCACTCTTTGCGTTTTGGTAACTGCAATTTACAATGCTGCACCAGTACAGCACCAGTACAGCATCGGTAGCACTGAGTGCATAATTGCAATCATTATGTAATTGCAGGATTTACAATTATGATGGTTCATTTTTGATTAATGGGGCAGTCATTTACACATGCATAAATGCAAATGCTCACATCAACACTGTCAAAACACACACACACACACACACACACACACACAAACACACACATACAAAACAAATAGTCACAGATTTGTGTGTTTTGCGAAGCCTAATTCAGCCTAATTGTTTCACAAGAAGCAGGACAATTTCAGACTCAGGTGTAACACAACATAACAGCTGAATGTCGTTCTCATTAAAGATCCTGTATCGTCTCAAGGGTTTGATGTAGCATGGAAACATTGGTAAGGTTTCAAAACATACCATTCAGTCCCCAGATAATTCATATATGGGAAACTTCTATATTGTACTTCAAATAACAAAATAACAAAATAACAAAAAACAGGCTGTGTAATTCTAAAGGGATGAGGAGGGGTTGGAAATATATGACCTTTTCCAAATGACTAAAAGCACATATTTAAAATCTCGAAGCATTCAAGTGTTTTTTTAAGAAGGTCAGGTAAGTGATACTCGAACTGATAGTGATCAGTTATGTGTTCTTCAAAATCTACTAGGCTTTAAAATGAGCTATTTTTTAAGATAAGAAAAGTAGACTATCATGCACAAACTACTAAAACACACCGCCACACGAGGAAATACACAGCTAACAACAATATCATGGTGTGTGTGGGTGCTGTTTAGGACTATGTTTATTTTTCTCACTCTGAAATTCAGCATTTTCATCTACTATTGTTGACAAATGACACCATAAGGCGAGGCCATTCATTTCTGGCCCTGGAGGGAGAGTGTCTAACACACTGTATGAATTTTTCTGCTCAAATCCACTCAGTAACATGGACTTAGGTGTGTGGGAAATTACCAAAGAACCTTGCGGTAAAGAATATGATATCACAGTACAAATATCCTTTTTCCTATTACATCATATTACTTCAGTTCAGACATTTAGCTTTCTGACACTAAATTATTTTGCACATTTCACATTCAATTTCACACAATCAAGACCATAATTGTGATAGCTCAATCTGTGAGTTGCAGCACGTCTCATGATGTTTTTTATTCACTCGCCTCGTTCTTTTTAAACCATTGTTAAAAGCACAAAAAAAGCTTTTGGCCCAAGGTAACAGGTTTGAGTGTAGATGAGTACTGACAAGATATGGAGTGCTTGAATTCAAAATAGTTGTGATGGTACAAATATTTTTAAAGGAGCTCCTCTGCTTAAGACAATTAAATAATTATATTATTTTTAAAAGCAAGTTAATGGCAATTATTACCAAGCATCCTCTAAAAGAGACATGAACATAAACAAATGTATGTAATGTATTCTGGGACATTTCAGATGATGCTGGGTGCCTGTGAATCGTGATTGGTCGGCACATACATTGCATCTGAACGTTTATCAGATTCACACAGGCCAACTCAGACTAAATAAATTGATAAAATAAAACTAAGTACAGACGCGACTAAAATAATTCCATGATCCCTTTAGCACCCTCCTGAGATCCTCAGGGGACCACAGACCCCATTTGAGATCAACAGCTTTAAGGTATGTGATGTCATAACATCAGTTTTATTACCAAATTCATGTACAATTGTCTGGTTGTGAATGTATTTTCATACCGTTTTAGCACTACCAATTACTAAAAAATCTTGAACAGGAGTGAATGTCTTACCGTGACCGTTTTTATTCGCCCGCCTCCCTTAGTGCAGGTCCAGCCGGAGTGGTTGAACAGCAGTCCACAGATTTCTCCCTCTGAACATGGGGTCATCTCACACCACTGCCTGCTTTTCACTATTCGTGCTGCAGAGACACACACAGACACACACGGACGCAGATGAAGAAGAGTCATGTAGGCCTCTTTCTTGTTCTTGTCATTGACTGAAGTGATATATGTGTGTTGTGCATCCAGCATGGAGTGTGGAACATCAGCTCTCGCACCATGTGCTAAAAGGAGACACTGGACGGGCTTTAAATGGCATTAACCCACACACGTCTTTCTTTCATCATTTCATCCGGCAAACATCTCCCTCTCCTTAAAACTGAATTCTAGTCATGCTCGGTCTGAGTGGGTGCTTTTTGTTTGCCAACGACCCCTCACCCTCCCCGGATTCACAACCTCAATTCCTTTCCTGTCCCTAAACATGGACGTTATTCTCTGAGACAGCCACATCAAAGAGATCTGCCCACCCACACACACACACGCGTTCCTGCTCTCGGCTCTCGCTTTCAGCAGGACTGTACTCGACTACCGACTCTGGGCAGCCGTGCTCCAGCTCAGTGGCGGTTCACAGGGCGGTGGGGTCAGAACAAATACTGGAAAAATGCAGCATGGAATAAAACTGCAAGGTTGCTTCGAGACTCTTTCCTGCTTCACTTTGGCTGACGGAGAAACATGCTCTTACACCAAACTGTTTTAAAATTCAGGTACACCGTCCATCTAAGACTTGAGGATGCATTCCCTATTAAAGTTCTCACGTGAACTATTTTCAGTCGTGTTTATTGGACTGAGCCTTTTCTAAACTTTTACGTTTTATGCTTCTGCATCTTGAAAACACTTGGATGGTGTTTGCTTAGACAGATTGAATGATTTGGATATGGAATGATGCCACAGATAAACAACTATGGCTCCCTTAACAACCTTTCAATAGATCAGGGGGGCCCAATCCTGGAGGTCCGGTGTTCAATACAATATGGTCTTTCCCCAACAAACTGTCCACCCCTGCAAGAGAAGGTTCTTTATGGAATCATTTTTGTAAATGAGAGGAGTAACTACGATCAATCGTTATAAAGAATCTACACATAGGCTAAATATTCTAGAGCCTCTTAAGCATCTAGATTTTCCTGAGAATAGTACAATCAATCCAAGAACCAACTAGGAACCTTCATTTTTAAAATAAACTCTCCTGTCATTTGAACTTTCTTAATTCTCAGTATTTTAAAATAAAACAGATATTTCAAAAAAATTTGGGTGTGTTTGGCTTTAGAGCTCCACGTTCATCAAAGTGTCCTCCAAGCTATAAAAAAGCAGGTTTGGACTTAATAACTTGAACAGAATTTTTTGTTATTTTAGGAGCACATACTAAAACCTACTCTTGGCCTAAATGATAGTCCCAGGTATGAAATCTAATTGGCTGAACTGCATTTAACAAAACTGAAAATGTGCAACAAAGGACTTACACCAACGATCCCTTGGTGCTAATATAACACTGGAACCCACTTAGAGGTGCTAATGGAAATTAGCATTAAAGTCGCAATTGTAACTTGGTGAGCAAAAAATACACTTTTTAGCAGTCCATGCTTGCTTTGCATGCTCAAGACAAACTACTTCTCTTGGCAGTTCACTGTTATTGTTCTTAATAATAATTTTTTTTAATCAAAAAATATATATACATTGAAAAATTCAGTAATTTATTATATTTGGTGTGGTCCACAGTTTTATAAAAGCAATGAGACTGTGCATTACATTGACACCTTTAACCATCATAAAATCACGGCCTCTTATGGTTTACTGCTTTATTAACAGCCTGACAGGTGTGAATGAGTGCAGATGAGTCCTGACATCACAAAAAATAGTAAAACGCATGGTATAATACCTGCCATTTTGTTTTTCGGTTCTGCAGCTTAAGCAAATGAAGAACAGTCATTCTGATAAACGTTACAGTTTTGTACAGAAACTACATAGAAACCATGATCATTTATAATAAAACAAAGATTTGAAAAACTGGATCTCCGTCTGTCCAGAAAAGTAAATTACTACATTCATGAGCTTCAATGAACTATTATTTACACCTTATGAATATTTGAGCTCTGTAGAGTTTCAAACAAAGTCTGCAGATTGTCATTATGATTTTTTTTGGGTACATTTCAAAAGCTCATTCAAAGCCTGTCTATTGATCTTAGACAAGTCCTCTCATGCGTGGCCATCATGACTAGGAAGGTGATCTTGCTGTCACTACCACTTTAGCCTTCCGTTCATCAAAGTAAGCGGAGAAGCTGAAATGGTGAAATGAGGATGCACATCTTTTAACGAAGAGAGAACAAAAGTATCTGTGCCAGTACAACAGGAGCCATCCAAGCCCAGCAAACCCAGGGGAAAGAAGAGCTCTCAGATGCAGCGAACATCGAACAAACAGGCTTCTATAGGGCTGCAATTCAAAAAAGCACAAATACAACTGAGCCAGCAATGAAAGAAAAAGCAAAGCGAACCAAAACAAACCAAAGCATTTTGATCTTCAAATATCTCCAACTGCGTATATTATAAAACTGAAGACGCAGCCAAGTTGTGAGAGGTGAAAATGAGGGCAGCAATTTGAGTCAGAGTGACTTTACTAGCCAAGAACACTTGTAAGCACAATGAATTAGCCTAGTTGAAATTGGCTCTTATATAAATGAACAAAGGAAAGTAATAAAAAAAATAAATAAAATAAAACACTACATAATTACAGACATAAAACGTCATTACATTACAAATAGACTATACGTTATGTATTATGTTGCATAGGTATATCATATTCATTTTTATAAAAATATTCCTTTTTATATTATATTAATTACACCTTATGAATAATCTGTTATTTTATTATATCTGTTATAGTTATTTGTTAATTTGTTGGAGTTATTTTGTTATTCCGTTTGCACTATTACTACTGTTCTTTTTTTAGAGCAGTTGAGCATGTTTATGACAAAATAATTTCCCTCGAGATAAATACAGCTCTTTCTTATCCTATCTTATCTTATCTTATCTTATCTTAGATATAATACCAATATAGAGTACGTAAAGTCAAAGTGCATGATGTTGCAAATATGTGAAAGGATCCTATTTAGAAACAAAGTAATAGACGCTGTGGCACGTTATTTATAACATAACACCAAGATGTACGAACAGGACTATGTGCCATATAAAAGTACGAGCAAGTCAAACTTTCAAACTATAGTAATTAAAGGGCCCATATCAAGGAAATACAAATTTTTGTTTTTGATCGATATAGTACATAAAGACTGCCCATTTCCAATGTTCTCGTACCACAGGCATATTTACATTCACAGTCTACAGCAGCTTAGCCCTGCCCATTCAAAATGAAGGAATACGGAGTGTTTCAGTCTACACTGCTTTTGGAAAAGGGCAAACTGCAGGGCTGCCAATCAGAACAAATCTAATTTCCATATACCAGTCATGTAAAAATGAACTATGATTGTTTTGTTGGAAAAAAGTGGATTTCAGAATGAGAAAAAACAAAATATAAGAATATGGGTACGGGTACCCAGAGCCTATCCCAGGCCAATAGAAAATGTAGCATATTTAAGAAATAGTTAATTACCTACACTTCTGTTGTTATGGCTTTAACCTGTGATAAAATCATCCTCAATATAAACTCTGGTGAAACTGCACCTTGTTTGATTAAAATGCAGTGACAGTATTTTAAAGCTTCAAACAGTATAATATGTATTGTCTTTTTTGGCACATGTCTATTACAAATTCGGTAAAAACAGTAAATGTTTTAGTGTTAAAGGAGTTAGATCATCCTCTGCAGCTAACTGTGCACTGATGGAGTGGATATAATGCTGATTTGAGGGGTTCCAGTCCCAGAGGCCACAGATCTGCATTGGAATTAACACACCTGATTCAACTCACCATCTTATTATCAAGCTGGATCAGATGTGCTAGAGCAGAGAAAAATCCTGCCCTTCTTCAACAGTGGAACTGAGCACCCTTGATAAAGACAAAGAGTTTCTAAAAAGAACTGCCTTCTTAAGTGGTTTAATTTATGCTTAATCTGGGCAGTCAGCCCTAATAGGCACTGAGTGCTTCATTTGCTGGATTTCTTTTACCAGGATGGTTCTGCAATGTAATTTGCAGGGGCAGACCAGCTCATTCACATGGTAAAGTAGCTTCGTAATTTCTCCAAATGTCTACAGATATTCCAGAGCAGAAGGCCAACGCCTGGATAACAGCATACATGCCAGTTAGATCATACTGTTAAATTCCTACACAACTTACATGCCATAAATGGGTTTTCAAAACATAAAAAACAGTTTTGAAAGCACTAGCTGTAATCAAATCAATGCCACAGTGGTGGCAGTATGTTGGAGTACAGCAGGCCTAATCCTAACCACGTTTGTGTTTATTTGGTCCGCTCACATAAAAGATGCTCGATCAGAATGAGATCTGGGGAATTTGTTCTTTGTGTTGCACCATGGCCCTGGAGGAACATAGTATCAGTTATAATAAATAATAATAATAGGTTACATTCATATAGCGCCTTTCACAAACCCAAGGTCGCTTTACATAGCAAAAAAAAGAAGTAAATATCACACAGGTATGGTGGAAGAGAAATATTCATTGAAAAGAAATGTCTTCAGTGAACTAAATACTGTGTAGGCGGATGAAATAACAATAAACACCTACTTGAATTCATGCTTACATTTCCACTGAAGGTGTTGTTGGTGATGGACAGGGGTCAGTATGGAGACTCTGACTGGTCTGCTGCCATGCAGTCCCATACACAGCAAGTTTCTATCGTAGCCATCATAAACTTTTGCGGTCATTTGTGCTACAGTAGCCATTCTCTCTGCTTCCAACACTTCATTTCAATAACTGACTGTTCATTTGCTTTCTAATATATACCATCTCTTGGCAGGTGCCACTGTCAGTGGTTTCAATTTTGTAGCTGATCTGGGTCTATACATCAAATCACTTGTAAAACATATTAGGATTTTGCGTACTTCTCTATCCATACAGTCCATATATGCCACAAAATTAAAAATGACCTGTTTTTAAATTTGTGTTTGTGATGTCACAAAACCAACACATTTACATATATCTCCTTATTCAGACTACAGCAGTTTAGCCCCACCCATTCATGCTGAAGACGTCTGTAGTGTTTAAGCCCCGTGCTGCCTTTTGAACGAGGGCTGCCAATCAGAGAATAGATCATTTACATACATCACGTTTGAAGGCACAGTAACAGAAACAGTATATTTAATTCTTTGGGGTAAACAGAGGTTGGCAAATGGTTATATAAGACTGAATTACGATGAATTATGAATGATATTTTTGAATTATATTTTTGAGGACCGCAGGTACTCAGTGCCTATCCCGGGCCAGTATAAAATGTAATATATGTAAGACATAGTTCATTACCTAAACTTGGAATCAAGGAAGATGTATAACATGAGCCCTTTAAAAATACCTTGGTGAGTCAATGTCTTTGATGGCCAATAGAAATGTACTTTTGTTGGTTATAAGAATGCCTCGACTCATCAAAACACCCAGTAACACACTGTAATTGGTGAACCTGTGAAAGACACAGTGATTAACTAGAGGCTCATTTGCATATTGCAGAGACCAGTATCACAATAATGATTAACAGACGATACATTGTGCAGGCCTGGTTTGCAGCGTATTGGTGGTTAGGGAGTTGCCCCTGTGATTGGAAGGGTGTGGGTTTGAGTACCAGGACTGCCAGTTGCACCACTGAGGTACCCTTGAGAAAGGTACACACTCTGCCCCCTGGGCGGCCCCCCATTGGCTACCCACTACTTCATTTGGTGAATGGGTTAAATGCAGAGTGTGCTGTGCTGTGGTGTTTTCACACGTGACTATAAGGGCCCGCTTTATCAATAGGATTGACATAAGCTTGGGAATTTACAGTCAAAAATCAAGATCTCTTCAGAAAGTTATGTAATGTTTCAGTGTTCAGAGTTGTACGTTTGAGAAGGGCAGTACGTACTGGCTTGGTTTGGGCCAGTGAGAATGCCTCTTCAAATGCTTGTTGGATCGAACACGTTGGAACATTTACTGACATATAACCAGGAATGAATTCAGTGTTATAGTAGGTAAAAGGCACCAGAATCTTTCCCAACACAGGAATGGGCAATCCGTGAGAAATTAGTGAACAGGGCAGATTTGGACTGAGAAACAGTGATAACAATTAAATCACCCCAACTCTCCGTATAACACTAATCCTGTCTGAACAGCATGCCATTTTCAATGGAAAATTCCCCTTAAATATGTATTTTAACTGTTTATTTAAGCACAAGGCCGGGATCCGTTTCAGGGAAACTGTCCCTATAGGAATAGACTGAGTCTAGTCTTAGAGGAAACAACACAACGGATGGATATTCTCCACTGAAAATCATTTAAAGTCTAAATTGTGCCTGGGGAAAGCATCCTGCTGTCTTGCTGACTCATTTACACTGGGCAGAGAGAGAGAGAGAGAGAGAGAGAGAGAGAGAGAGAGAGAAAGAGAGGGGCCATAGACCTCCAACCTTAATCTCCTGCAAGCTAACCTCCATCAGCTCACTCGCCATTTCTGCTGAGCTGTAGCTGCTCAGGCCATCCTCGACGTGGCAGCGCTGGGAAATCCTGGGCCAAATAAAGACAGATGGTACTGTCTCTGAGATTTCAGACAGTTAACATGAGTTTCCCTGGACACCAGCCCACGCAGCACAGTGCACTTTCTCTCTCTCTGTACCTGCATTTTAAAACAAGACATACAGCATGCATGACTGAACAAAGATACTCTGCACGCTTTAGATGCATTTTAGCTGTACAATTTATTATCCTAAAACAGAGCCAGAACAGCTTACATTAGTCTAAATGCAGGCCTACATCACTGCTTTTTGCCTGCCTGTCACGGGAGCATTGCGTAGTGCATTTCTTTCAGAGCTTTTTCATTTATTGATGCTGGCTTATCAACACTACGTGGTAACAATGTACATTAAATCATATTTACTGTACAACCCATGTCATATATTCATCTGCACTCGAGCACACATTTGCAAACCTAAAGTGTACATCTTGTAATTCTGTACATGTATAAGGCTTTTTTTGTTGCTGCTGTAATCTTCATCTAGCTGACACTCGAAAGCCACGGGCTCATCTGAGCGGATGACTGTGGATCTGAAACTAAAGATAAGGGACACTTAAAAAGAAAGAAAAGACATTAAAATGACATGTAAATTTTTGTGCTGTCCAAAATGCCATTAAACATGGAGATGAAGGAAACTGTTAAAGTCAAGACAAGAGCTGGAAGGGCAAGAAAAACCGATTGGTCAGGTATTCAAACCACTGAAGTGAAAACAGATGAACCAGAGGCATTGCGGAATCAAGTGGAGTGCCAACTGTTAAGCAAGAGGTACATCAGTTAAGCGTTAGGGTCGCGTGGCAGCCAGTGGTGGAGGAGTTATGAAAACAGTGTGAAGAACAGATTCTACTAAACATTTGAACATTTTTGAAGAGGCTGAATAAAACAATACAATGATCCAAATCTTTCAGCAAAATCAGCCTTCAGCTGTTTCAGTAAATGAAAGATCTGCTACCATATCCTAAACATACTGTGTATGCAAGAATAATCTATAATCTAAAGGCCTTCTGCAAGGAAAAGTGGGAGGAAATTTTCTTCCTCCTGCTCCTCTTCGTCCTACTACTACTACTCCCACAACTACTATTACTACTACTACTACTACCAATACTACTACCAATACTACTACTAATACTACTATTACTGCTACTACTACAACTACCACTACTTCCAGTACTACTACTACTACCACTGCTACTATTACTACTACTACTATTACTACTACTAATACTACTATTACTACTATTAATACTACTACTACTACTACTACTACTAATAATAATAATAATAATTAATTATATTCCATTTGACTGCACTCAGCCCTGAGAGCATCACTGATGCTGCATGATCAGTTCTGGATCACAAATGCCACCCCATCTCAACCCACAGTTATTGGATGGAGCTTCATCCCTCCAGAGAATGCAGCTCCTCTGTTCCACTGCCCAGTGCTGGGGGCTTCTACACCTCTAGCCAATGCACTGTACTGGACATGGTCAATTCATAATTGGGATCTTTTTACTTGGAAGGGTTGTTTTTCAGGATAGTATTGCACATATATTCTACCTATCTTCCCACCTACTGACCTAACTATCCATCAAATGTGTTTTAAATTTCTAATCAACCTAATTAGCCCAATGTACTGATGATGCCCTGAACAGGTTTGCGACCAAAATACATCCCCATGTAGGCCACCTGGGAGCAGAGATCAGTGGTTTGAAGCATATGCTAGGCAGAGCGGATATTTTTGGATTTCTCAGGCCTGATTTACTTAAGCATCTAGAACGCATACACAGCTGTCTGGCTGCGTGAGAGACACTAAATGCTGGTTAAGGGACCTTTGCTCAGCTCATTTTTGGCCTCAGCAGCAAACAGCACTGTTGTCTGTCGCAACAACGGTCTATTGATGCTGTATTTAAAGTCAGATTCACAGCCCTTACGTATGACACTTCACATTTGACACACAAATGCCAGACATTTCTGTCATATGACATGTCAAATGGTGGACTATATGCTAGCCTTGTCAACCTCGGATATGCTTCAAACCCTAATCATGTCACCGAAACTGCAGGGTGTCAACATTTTAACATGCACCAGAGGCTCAATTACGTCGCCTTTATTTCAGTGCCGCTGAAGTGATGTTCATGTTGCTGCAGGATCAGCCAGTTTAGCGTGCATGTAGCCCCTTAGGGAGCCATGAGCCTCTGGCACAAACACAGGCATTGTTAACTTGCTTGTAAATAGAAGGAATTTTCCCTGTTGAAAAGGCCCATATCCTACATTCTTGCTTTTTTAAATCCCAAAGCCTACATTTCCCAAAGTAATGGTATTTCATTTCTGCATTACCATATTCCATTTCTCTCTTTATCCTGTGAAAGTAAACAGACTGTTTCTGTT
>JBBIGA010000016.1:16152288-16163539 GCA_037576975.1 Alestes dentex | reverse complement strand
GACACAGTTTGGGGAAGAACCTTTTCTATTCCAGCATGACTGTGCTCCAGTGCACAAAGCAAGCTCCATAAAGACATAGAGGGATGAGTTCAGTGTGGACAAACTTGACTGGCCCGCACAGAGCCCTGAACCCAACCCCGTCCAACACCTTTGGGATGAACTGAAACAGAGATTGTGAACCAGACCTTCTCATGCAACATCAGCGCCTGACCTCATAAACACTCTACAGAATGAATGGGCACAGACTGCCACAGAAACACTCCAAAGCCTTCCAAGACGAGTGGAAGCTGATACAGCGGCAAAGGGGGGACCAACACCATATTAAAGTCTATGAATGCAATGTCATTAAAGTCTCTGTTGGTGTAATGATCAGGCGTCCCAATACTTTCGTCTATATAGTGTAGCATGGAAAGGAGAGAAGTGTGTGGTTTGGGACACAGCCTTCAGGAATTCCCTGTAAGGCCTGAGGAGCTGTGAGACAGGTGATGGAGGACCTGAGGTAAACACCAGAACTCCAGATCTTAGTTTTAGTGAATGATTTTAGGAGACGTGTGTCGTCTTGACTATTAATTTAACAAGGCCCACCAAAACGGGCAGGAAAGGATCAGTGTTGTAGTGACTCACATATGAAAGTGGCGCCGGTTCAAACGGGGGGAAAAGTGGGCGTGCGGTGGGGGCGGATGACGTCACCCCGAGCTGTAGGACGACTTCGGCAGAGGAGACCTTCAGCCTGGGCTTCACGTCGTGCTCACCGTGCTAGGATCATGCAGGTTCGGTGCAGGAGAGGCGGGGTGGCTCGGTAGAACGGGATCCGTCTCCATGGAGCCTCAGCCCGGGTTCACGCGGGAGGAGATTAACAGCACCGTCTGGGAAGTTCCGGACAAGTACGTGCGTCTCAAGCAGATCGGGACTGGAGCCTATGGCACCGTGTGGTGAGTGAGATCCCCTGGCTACTTATTCTGTAGGAACATCTGCTGCTCAGTCTCCCCTTTTCTAGTTTAAACGCATCGTCTTGCAGCTTACAAATGCAGCCTTCAGGACTGATTATGCAACACCCTACTTTTGATGTATTACCATTATTCGTGTTATTAATATTGTTATTATGTATCTTAGATTCTCCACTGCGCCGACTTGCAGTTTCATAACCACTGCGTGACAAATTGGATTGCCATCCTGTTGCACAACAGCCAGAGCGTAATTAGCCATTCACATTTGATCCTTTTAAAAATATAATACCCTTTCCAAAACAGGTTTACTGTCTAATTGCACAGCAGCCTGAATTTCCATGCAGTGTTTATTATCTTTTCTTGCTTTTATATAAGGATGGCCTTGTTACATGACAGATGCATGATGGATAGATTGCTATCTGACTGCCTAGCAGCAGGAGTTTTTCCATGCATTAGAACCAAGGCTATTCTGGTTTCCTTCATAGACTTGTTTGGATGGGTTGTATGTAAAGCATTAAGGCCTGGGTAGTGTCTTCCCACGAATGGTGCTGAGACGCCGTGATAAGCTCTTGTTTGGATGTTTGAATGTTTCTCCTGAAGGCCATGTTTGCATGCTTCTGCCCTTAGTCTGCTTCTGTGAAATTTTTTGAGAAGTTCTCCGCCCGTTTCACTTACTCCCTGGGCTTTTCTGTGCAGCCGACTTCCATGTTCCTCTGGCTTGTTTTGTTTGGACATGCAGCCTGCTATCATGTGCCTTCACTAGGGGCTCAAGTATCTGTGGCAAGAGCAGGCACACTGAAACAATTCTCTTTTTTATTGTGAAATGCTAGAGGGCTTGGACTATCTGTGGTCTTTGCTATAGTCATGCTATTCAGTGGCGAATAACACACATACACAGAGCAAGTGAGTGTTAGGAGTTCAGCCAGTTTCAGTTCTGGCATAAGGTTTTGTGTCCAAAAACATTTTTACGACGCAAATGTAACCTCACTGCGGATTACATCCCAACAATTGGCGCTCATACACTTCCTGTTAGACTGTCGAAACCACTGAAGGTTTGTGAGTTTTGAAACTGTCTCTAAAAGGCTCTGAAAACCATGGTGTTCAGCAAGATGAAACAGTACTGCAAAAGGTACACTCTAAACTTTGTCTTATGCATTGCTGGACTGATTGGTTGATTGAGAGACAGAAGTAGGGATGGCCGGTATGACCAGAACATATCACAACATTTTCATGATTCTTAATATGTATAACAGTATATACCTAATTGCACCAGCGAAACCGTAGTAACACATTTAAAAAGCCATTTTTAATATTTATTAGCTACTGCGCACTTCTGTATCTAATTAAGCAGGTCAGCCTTTAGTGAAACACGCATTTGTTCATTGTATCGTCACAAAGATTTGGGGAGATACTGAAAAAAAAAATGAATAATTTGTTAAAATAACAGTATCATATTGTCATATCGCCCAGATGTACGGTGATATATTCTTCATACAGCCCAAATGTACCAAGTTTGAAGATTTTTGTTTTGCCTTTTTTAACATGAGACAACCCACAAACACCTACGCTCTCAGCACACTTCAGGCAGCCATAATCTGCCCGTTGACATTTACACAATGCTACGATTCAAATTAAAAGCGCATCCTTTGCCAAGCTCTAAAAATACACCTTGGCGTCTTCATAAGAACTTTTTACAAACGAGTACAGTCCGATGCACAAGTAGAAAACACACATACACATACATAGTAGTAATATGTTTTGTCAACGTTCTAATTCAGAAATGAGTTTGCACGTCCTCTACAGGGAGCAAATTTAATTGTGGTATTTTTATTTTTTTAACTTTTAGTGCACAATTTCTTTTTATTTGCCTTCTATGTATTGTAACATACAATACATATTGTAAAATCTAGATAAAATGTGCCGTAACTTTTGCACAGGCTGTTTTTTCCTCTCAAAATGTTACATTCAGCAAATTCAGCAAAAAACAGTATGTATTTTTAATTAGAAAATCAGCAACATTATTTGAATGGGGCCCCTTAACTTTTCCATATGACTTTCACTCGCATTCTTATACAGCCTGCCATATAGATGCACTTTTGTTGGTTTCCAGTTATGGTCTTTAGTTCATCTGGTGCTGCACAGCTTGTGTTAGTCATCCTCTAAACATTAATCAGTGGTCATTTTCTGGTCATGGAGTACTTTTGACTTTGTGTATTTAATTGATGGACTATTTCAGCCCAGCAGTGTCAAGGATGTGCGTAAAACACCGCTGTGCTTGATGTAGTCATCCCAGCGCCACACACACTTTTTTGACTTTGTGTATGCGTGTAGATATATAAATATATAAACATATAAGTGTATGTAAAAAACAATACATTTACACTTTCTCCAGTGCCATTGGGAATATATTTATTCCCTGGGAATTTGATGCATTGTTAGAAATATGTGTTTGTTTCTTACTTATTTAATTGTTTCTCTGGTTCAGAAAGAAGGGGCAGAAATATTCTAAAATCTGTGGTGGTATGGAGTATTTATAGCCATCACTGGTCTGTGGTTATCTTTTACACCCCTTTTCTCATCTCAAACTCTGCCCACCTCTGTTTCAGCTCAGCCATCAATGACAAAACCAAAGAGAAAGTGGCCATCAAGAAGCTGCACAGGCCCTTCCAGTCCGAGATCTTTGCGAAGAGGGCCTACCGAGAGCTGAGGCTGCTCAAGCACATGAAACACGAAAATGTATGTCTTCTGTTCGCTCTATGCTTTCTGTCTTTCATTTTTATTGTTAATGTCCTCGGGCCACAGAATGAGGAGGACACCATCGAGATCACTACTAGACCACCAGGTGGTTGAAAAATTCTTAAAGGACCTTCACTATTATGTCTGCCAGTCTGTGATAATACAAAAAACTCAGTTTTTAATTTCAACAAGTTGAGATTTTGAGTACTAGCAGATTTCTTAATAATATGTAATAATGGAATTATGCAGGGATTACTACTACCACTACTACTACTACTACTACTACTACTACAATAATAATAATAATAATAATAATAATAATAATAATAATAATAATAATAATACCATCTACTAGTATAATCAAAATATTTATTTTGCAAAATCATAAATATGTGTAGCCTGTATTATATTATATTATATTATATTATATTATATTATATTATATTATATTATATTATATTATAATATATTATGTATATTCACAGGGTGTGAAATGTACTTAAAGGCAATAATGCAAGACCAATCTCATCCAAAGGGTCGTCATATCAACAATTTTTTATTCTTAGCCAGCCAGAGCTCATCTGAATTCCACTTGTTTAATCATTTGGTCCATTCTTCAATGATTAATCAGGTGTTTGCCTGCTTTTTGGAATGGAAACTTGCAGCCACACTGGACCTTTGTGATGAAGATTTTAAAAGTGTAGTTAGTAAGTTTACTCCATAGTGCCTCAGAGGGTTTACTGTCTGATCAAGTGGCACCTTAAAAACGGTTATGATAAAATCATGGCATGCTGTTCACGTCCTGTACATTCAGAAATATCCGCATGTGAAATGGGAGTATCATGTTCGCCACTGTGCAGCGGCCTCCACTAACCATAGGTGTTTGTGTACTGATTGATTTAAAGGGTGTTTACTGGTCCAATCAGACATACAATCAGACCACGAGTCGATTTGTTTCACAGATACAAATACGGGCCCCACAGTGGCGCAGTGGGTAGTTGTGCCTCACACCTCCAAGGTTGGGGGTTCAAATCCGTGTCCTGGCCTTGTGTGTGTGTGTGTGTGTGTGTGTGTGGAGTTTGCATGTTCTCCTCGTGGCGTGGGCTTCCTCCGGGGTCTCTGGTTTCCTCCACAGTCCAAAGGCATGCATGTCAGGTGAATTGGGATTTCTAAATTGTGTGAGCGAATGGTGAGTGTGGGCTTGTGCCCTGCCCAGGGTGGGTCCCTGCCTCACGTATTAAGATAAGCACAAGCGACAGTATAATTTATAGCATTCTCATTCTTCTCAATTTTTGCATAGCAGTATGGACTTTCTATAGATTGTTACGTCCCTGGTTATCAGTAGTGTCTATCAGCAAGTCATAATTAGCTTATGAATAAAATGCCAAAATCTTAACCAATATTAACTCCTTTCAATATTAAATTTTAATATTAAATATTAAATTTCAATATTAAATAAATTCCTTTCACGAGGAAAATACATATGATTGTCAAAAAAAAACAAAAAAACATTATACATAAAAAGAAAATAAGTTGTTTGGTCACTGAGATTGAAGAGTATACTCAGTCACTATTGCCATGCTGTAATGTTCATCCTTTAAAAGATATATAAAGCTCTTATGAAAGTTCATTTAATAAGTGATGTTTGAAGCGGTCTGAAAACTTCCCAGCTCTGCACTCTTTGCAAAAATAGTTCTGTATAATCCAAAAAAGATTTATTTGAAGACTTTTTTGGTGCTATATAGAATCATTTTCAAGCTTCCTGTTCCACTGTTGAATTTAGAAACATAACCGTTACTAAAGAAGCCTTGAGCCCTCAGAACCAAGTAGGGTTTACATTTCCATGTTAAATGGTTGCTGTCTAGCAAAAAACTGATTTATCAGGCTGATATCAAGCAGGTAATTTTCCATTACCTGCTTGATATCAGCCTGGACTGGTGGTGTCTTGCCTGAGTCAAGCGCTCAAGACCAACATGTGTGATTCACACCTGGTTAAGAATCTGTCATCAGCCGGGAGCTCATTCTGTGCTCAAGTTGAGACAGGCCCTGTCTGAACAAGAAACAGACTGCGTCTTTAATAGCCTGGATAAATGGGCTTTGTCATACATTACTATGAGAAGCCCATTGTTTCATGATCATCTAAGTCATTTGTCTGTGATGTTCTCCTGGCCTGCATAGACATATGATAGCGCTGGTGTCTTTACATAGTGGTGCAGCAATCCACAGTCAGGTGTGCAGTAAAACAGTCGATTAATTTCAGCTAAAAATCCCTCCTCTCTTTCCTTCAATGAAACAGGTGATCGGACTGTTGGATGTCTTCACTCCTGCCACTCGCCTGGAAACCTTTCAGGACTTGTGAGTGAAATTGGTTTCCTCATAGCAATTACATGCTTTTCAGCTGGTAACCATCAGTTTGATAAATAGCAAGAACAATTTTCTTGAGAATAATAATATGTCAAGATTTAATATTTCAAGATTTCATTGATTTAAGCCGGCAGTATACTTTAAATGAATACGGCATTGTGAAGCAAGTCTTTGAGGCCAAAACAACACACTGGTTTGAGTTTGTACAGCGCTGTATGTGGAAAGACAAATGTTTTTTAAACCAAACTGAAAATAAAATGTTGTTACAATGTTGTCTTAAGTTTGAAGTGGGAAATAGGAAGAAATAACATGCAGCTTGCAAGAGTTAGAGCCCATGGACACAACCACAACAAAGCATTAGGCCAAAAAATATACATTCAGGTCTTCTGGACCAGCATAATTCACCTAGACCTGTGATTTAAATCGGCCTCATAATATTGATTAGAAAAATTTATATTACAAAATATTTTCCCCAAATCCTTCAGCTCACTACACCGGTGGGTTCCGACTTTAATTACACACCTGTATGGCTTCAGGGGATGTTCAGTCAATACTTTTCTGAACTTTTTGCTTTTCAGTATGTTTCTTTACCCCACATTAAACTGCCAAAGTTGAGAAATGGCCAACCTTTAGTGAACTGCATATGTCATATGTCATTAGCTGAGTAATCAGTATTGAGGATGGCTTCTCTCTAGTCAGTCACTCATCCTCATCGGAAATGCGGGAACCACTATTTTGACAGCCCTTCTAGACTAGACATGGTGACATTGTGAAAGTGAAAATAAAGTGATAAAAATACAGTGTAATTGAGTAATACATTTAATGAGTAATACATGTTAGGTTGGAATTTCAGGTGTTAACCAACACTCTTCTCTATTTGACGGTCAGTGGTAAATGCATGCCAACAGGAAAACCTGGCGTTTTCACTGATTTTCTATTTCAGCTACCTAGTGATGCCATACATGTACACAGACCTGTCCAAGGTTCGAGGGCTGCTCTCAGAAGACCGCGTGCAGTTCCTTGTTTATCAGATGCTCTGCGGACTAAAGGTAACTCCACAGAGGCTTTCGCCGAGCTGGCAGGCAAAGGACAATGCTGGACTCTTAAATTAAATCATAGTGTTGCTTAACACATTCACAGTGAGAACGGAAATAGTTTTAAACAATGCTTAACACCACCCCCCCCACACACAATAATCACCTGTTTAAATTAGACTGTTAAATATTCATACTTAGCATGTCTAATACTTGTAGACTAACTCTAATGCCTTCTCTTTTTTTTTTATGTCTCTCCGCAGTACATTCACAGTGCTGGCATCATTCACAGGGTGAGTGTTTGGCAGTGAATAAACGGCATCTGTCAGTAATCACGATTTCAACACATGGTTGAATTAAAGGAACACACACCAAGTTTTGCCGTTCTTCTCAGCAAGCAGCTTTAGTCACAGAGTGAAATTATATTCGTGACATTCAAAAGCTGACTGAGGGAGTGTTAACCAATATGAGCTGTTGATTCCTCTCTATCACAGCAAACTCTCGTATATATTTGAAATGGTTACTTCATAGCTAAGAAGGGGGAAAAATACCACTTTTGTGGTTAGTGATTGTGTGTTTGTGGATGATGTTAACAATGTGTGTATTTATAGGTGTGCGTGTGTTTGTGTACACATTTACTATAAGTCATTGCTCTAGATTTCACAGTATTTAATAATGTCTTTTGCATTCCAGCTAAGTACTTCGAAAAGCCATCAAGCTTCTTAGGAAGTACACATACAGCATTTCATTCTGGTGTACTTATTATCTCCTCATAAAAAAAATCTCCAAAACCAAAGACAGGTCTTTCAGGTAATCTCACCTCCTCCACATGTGCGTTCTGGTTTCTAAATAAGCAGCATGGCTAGCCTGGGTATTTATTCAGCAAGTATATATTCCGTATTGATTATGAGGAAAAGTGAGTGCAGAAAGTTGAACAATGCAGATGTCAGCTTAATAGATGGATTTCAATGCTTTGATGCAACAGGTCATAACCATGCCATTCCACCTCAGGCATGGCATTTAAGGTAATGCAGTAGGCGGTTTCCTGTAAGGTGTGACCCGATCTTTGCATGTTCAGAACTGTTCGTCACTGCCCTGCTGACTCTGCAAGCTCTCTTTAAGCCTGGGTACAAAAAGGAAACACACGTTTCACACCAATATAGTGTCGACTACTCACCTTAATTTAATAGGAGTAAATACTTTTTATTAGTGACTGAATAATGAGTGTAGAGTTTAAAGGGTTAACTCCAAAGAAGTTTGTTTTGTATGTGCTGTTCCATTGTGCAGTAGAAGTTTCCAGTCCAGTCCTCGAGGAAGTTCTCTAGTTAATCCACACTATTATTTGGTTCTAGGACCCACACGCTCCAGGTCAACCCTTCGGTTCTTTTAGGTCACTGGTTCAGGTGTGCTGGAAGTTGAAACAAAACAAGAATGTAGACTGGCAAGGTTTGGGCTGGCAGCACTGTGCGGCAGCGGCTTCCACCCATGAGAAAAAGACTTAAACTGAATTACGGTATTCATACTGTATTTAAAAATCTATCAAGAGAATTTGCTCTGTTTATACAATGCTGTAAGCAGTTTATCCAAACTGAAGTTAAATAACAGCATTGTCCATATTAAAACAGCTTAAAATCAGTGTGAATTGGGAATTTTCCTTCCGTACTGTTCCCAAATTCAGTATTAAGACTGGTCTCTGAGCAAGTTGAGCCATTTTTACTTACTAATGTGTGTGTGTGTGTGTGTGGTACAAGAGGGGAACACAATATTATTGGCAAATATTTCCCTACTCTACCTGATCCAGGGTGACAATCGAACTCATCTTCCATTTTGCTGGAAGATTACAGGAAATCCTAAGAATTTTGTCTTTTAATGGGATCATTTTAAATGGGATTATGCCTAATGTGACCAGGAATATGAACTAACAAAGGTCTTGGCACTCCACCCTCTAGTTGTGAATCAGAATGAGAATCACTTTATTGGAACATGTCAGATTCGGAAATTTGTTCTTTCATGTTAGGTCCTGCTCATCACCACTGATGGAAACACAAATCCATGGATATTACCGATGTACAGGAGTGTACACGTGTTTGAAAGCCCCTGGTCAATTGACTTACACAATCTGCTTAACCCTTAGAACTCAGGGCATATTAGTAAAAATTAGATTTCAACAAATAAAAATGGTGTAAAACCAGTGTTTGCTCTCCTACATGCTCAGCGTTTGCTGGTCTTTCCTGAAACTATCCTGAAAGTTCTCTCTGTTTTCTGTTTTTTTTTCTGTTTGTTTCTAAGACCTAAAATAGAAGAAATTTGGGCGCAACGCCATTTTTAAAATCCTAGCAGTTATTATTACTTTGGTTCTAAGTGACATAGAAGCACCAAATAAAGCTCAGCATGAAGTCTGACACCTTGAGCATCAACACATACCAGGGGAACTCCCATGTCAGGAACTGTTTTGTCATATAATGTCGATTTACTCTTCATTGCGCTTCTGACAGATCCATTCCACTCGTATTTCAAGGGTTAATTTGGATAAAATTAAAACAGAAAGGGTCGATCATGCAAACATTTACATTCGTTCTCAGTAGAGGATGTGTTAATTTTCACCTAGAAAATCAGCACAGTATGTTATTTGTCCAGGGGTGTTACAAACAACTGTAGGACCATTGGATGAATGTCCAAGAAACAAAAAGAGAACACAAGAACTCAAACCTCAGTATATAAGTAATATTAAGAATTACTATACAAGGAATAAGGACAGGACACATACCACAGTATACATATACTATACAATTATAGATTGCAGAAGTGTTTGACTTCCTTAAATGTCAGCAGATGACATTTGCACAGATTGTTCCTGTCTGTATGTTTATTAAGGAGAATTTATTACGTAGTATTATTTGTTAGCAGATTTTAAATGTTGCTGACAGTGTTGTTTAAATGTTTAAAATGTTGCTGTCATAAGCATTCATCCCCTTTTGACTGGAACCACCTTTAATGAAATAACAGCTTTCAGCCTGTTAGGGTTTGTAAGTCTATTGGTTTCTACCAGCATTGCACACTGTTTGGGAGTGAATTTCATTCATTGTTCCTGGCAGAATCGCTCCAGCTTGTTCACGCTGGTTGGATTTTCAAGTAGTGCCACAGATTCTTGATTGGATTGAGATTTGGACTCTGGCTTGGTTATTGCAGAACATTTGTTCAACCACTCCTCTCACCTGCACTACTTTGGTTTGGTTTGTGCTTGAGATTATTGACCTTTAGTGCTTTCATTTTTTCTTGCAGTATCTCCCTGTTTTTACATCATAAAGTCGTCCTTCCATTTTGACAAGATGATCAGTCCCCTGTAAGAAAAAGAAAACATCCCCACAAATGATGCTGCCACCACCATTCTTCACTGTTAGAATGGTGTTTGTTGAGAATCAGAATCAGAAAACTTGATTTAATCGGAGGACATTGCTTATGTTATGACTGCACAGACAGACAGAGACAAAACAATTGAAATAAATAAATCCAATAAAAAAACTATTTTAAAAAACTACATGAAATGCACTATGTGATATATATACAAATGCTGGGTATAAATACTATAGATAAGTATCTTACAGTTAAATGAATTCCTAATGACACGTATGGAGATCAGTAGTATATAAGTTATATTGACATGAAGTACTGATATTCACACGGGCAGGGTTAGCTTTGTGACACATATTAAACATTTTGGTCAAAAAGCTCTTTCTGTCTCATCTGGCCACAAAAATGTACTCTGGCGCACTTTAGATGTTGTTTTTCTATGGTGACGGCTTCTTTTTAGACACCTCCCAGCCAGTGTGTGCAGAGACCTTGATGTTGTTGACTGCTGCACGTTCATGAAAGTGATTCTTGGCTGCTCTGTGGTTTTCTTCACAAGTTTTCATCTTGCTCTGACAATGAGTTTTGAGAGACATTCTTATTTAGGCAATGTTTGCGTGGTATGACGCAGCTTCTGTTAACTCACAATTCATCCAAATGTCCTCACTGGCTTGTCCTAATACATGGATATTATATTTTGCCTTTGCCTATTTTGTGCTTGTCAATAAATCTGTAATTTTCTTTAGAATTGTCTTTGCTCACAATTCCACAGTTTTCTTTCCTACAGTCTGACAAACAGTGCTATTTTATCAAATGAATTTT
>JBBIGA010000016.1:16141941-16152188 GCA_037576975.1 Alestes dentex | reverse complement strand
GCTGTGTTCCTGGCTGCCCGCTGCTTCACTTGGTGAATGGGTTTAAATACAGAGGAAGAATTTTGTGCTGTTCACATTGTGTGCTGTGTTGTGTTCACCTATGACAGAATGGTCACTTTCACATTCAATCTGGCCAAAAGAATGTGGACAGCCATCCTTATTTCTGAGTGTGTTGGAGCCACATCCATTGCTAAAGGGTGTATAAAACATATGTAGCCATGCAGTATACCCAGACTGGCAGAATAATAGGTCATACTGAAGAGCTCAGTTTCTTTCAAGAGACACTCTTGTCACAAGTCAGTTTGAGTCATTTCTGCCCTGTTAGAATTGTACAATGGAAGCATCTATAAGTATCTACAGCTCAGCTACAAATCTGTAGTCTACATAAAATCATGTAACTCCAAAAAACCCATATTATAAAGCATGGTTTTGGAAAGGGATATCCAATAAGCTCGCACAGGAGTGGTGGTCCGGTGAACATTTTGTGTATATTTATACGTGCAAAATGAATTATAAAAGAAATGCCACTCTTGTACATTTGTGAGAAGAACATGTGATGTGACTAATCCACTGCAAATTATACTTAAATATTTTACATGCAGTAATATTTGGATTGATGTTTTTTTGCAGGATCTTAAACCAGGAAACCTGGCTGTAAATCAGGACTGTGAGCTTAAGGTCAGTTAGCATCACTCCCTTTTCTTTTTTAGGGGGGGGGTGGGAAGAAGTTGCTGATGTTGAAACTGTTGCTGGGGTTGGAGTTCTTCATGTTGGTTCATTTCATGGTAATGACATGGTTGAACGTGTTGGAGATGTAGGAGGTGTTGATGGTGTTTTGTTGCCACGGGTACAGATCTTGGACTTCGGCCTGGCGCGGCATGCAGATGCAGAGATGACAGGTTATGTTGTTACGAGATGGTATCGAGCGCCTGAGGTCATTCTAAACTGGATGCACTACACCCAGACGGGCAAGACAACCATTACACCTTTACACACTTTACACCTTCGGGGTTGGTTTAACAGACTCTGATTAAGATCAGGACTACACTGTAAAAAGCTGAGAATCCCCAGAGTGTAATTTCATCCATGACTAGCCCTTAATTGAAGTTCACACCAAATGCCAACATCTCTGTCACTGCCTATTCAGTGCATATATCATCACTGTCGGAACAAAACCTTGGATCCCCAAAAAGAGATTTTTTTAACTTTTTAGAAAGTAAGTTCATGTAAACCTGTGGTTTATATTTTAAATGGAAGCTAGCATTTTCAATAGACATTTAAATCATCAAAAAGCTGTTTTTGATCAGACAGGTATGATATACAGTACCAGTCAAAAGTTTGGATACATCAACTTACCTGAAATAAACACAAATATAATTGTTCAGTGAACAAAAAGTATTAAAGAAAAATTTGTATTTTAGGTTCTTCATAGTAGCCCACATCTGCCTTGATGCATCTTTACACACTTTCTACATGCCTCATGCAGTTCTATGAAGCAGAACATAGGATGTTTTTCCTACAGGCTTGAAGAAGCTCCACATGTACTCGCCGTTTGAGACCCTGCTGAAAAACAAATTCAGTTCTTACTTTAATGAGCGTCATGTTGCAGATGTGTGAGCATAATCTTGGAGATCACTTAGATCAAAATATCTAAGATTTTATATATATATATTTAGTTAGGTGTTCAAACCTTTACTGGAATTGTGTACCGTGAATATTAAACAGAGTACTTCAGTATCCAGTACTTCAGTAATACATGTAGAAGTTGGAACAGTTCTGGCAAACATTTCTGAAGAGAATCAGGACTGCAATCTGCGAGTAAAATGTCTCTGAAGCCGTAGGAGGGGAATTACAACTTCCATTTTTCAGTCTAAAGGCTGCCAAATTTGTAAGGGTGTTGATTCGTTTCTTTTTTTTTTTCCTTAAGTAGCTTCTTTGTTGCCATAACAACACAAAGTAATATTAACAGAGATGTCATTCATGCTATTTATTCATGCAATTAATCTCTTTCGGTCACATGACCTTTTTCTTACAGTAGCCAAACAAGCAACAAGCAATTGTGAATAAGATCCTGAATAAGTTCTGATGAGAATGTATTCATAAATATATGTATACACACACACACACACACACACACACACACACACACACACACACACACACACACACAAAAGTTACTGAGTGTGGTGTGTAATTAACAGAGCAGTGGATTACAGGATGAGTGGACACACTCAGCAGACTAGGTTTCCATGTTCAGGCAGGAACATCGTTGCCACAGATTACCGTTCACATTAGTTGCACAAGATTCCTAACGCTGCACTCACTTACCTTTGTAAATCACTATGGATAAGGGTGTCGGCTCAGTACTACATATAAACCTATAGTCTAAAAGCATTCATTCACATGACATATTTCTTTGTGTCATTTTATACACAAAAGCAACTAATACAGTAAACATTTAAGAATCATAAATTTCATTATTGACTACATTCTAGACATATACACATACTCTAATTTTAGATTTTGTGTCACATGAACAGATAAACACAGACGAACAAAACTGGAAAAAGTAAATCCTCTATTCTGATGCGCCAAAATGCTCATCAAAGCAATCAACCTATTTTTGTTTTTCCAGTGTAAAGTATTTTTCCGCATCTCTTAAGAAAGTCCCAAGCAACGACTCCTGCAGTGGTGCATGAAGAGTGCTCGTTGATCATGATTCTTGATGTCGGGCCTCTAAGGGTTGTTTACTTGTTCAATTCCTTCCCCTCCTACAATAACAGGAGAACATTACTCACATTTGTCTTCCATCTAAAACATCTCATTTCTCAAGAAACAGCGGATTTTTACTTTCACATTTATTACTGATGTACTACATAGTTACTACCATAATATGTCCTGTAATATGATAATGGTGTAATATTTATTGTAATATTTTCTCCTCTTTAGTGGATATCTGGTCGGTTGGGTGCATAATGGGAGAAATGTTCAATGGAAAGACACTCTTCAAAGGGAAAGACTGTATCCTTCATTATTCAGTTACAAGCTGGGAGTGTATTCCCTTCTTCTCCAATTACACAGATAACTGTTGTGCTGTTTGACTCTTAAAATCCAGACATGGACCAGCTTACTCAAATAATGAAGGTAACAGGGACGCCAGGCCCAGAATTCATTGAGAAACTAGAAAGTCAGGAGGTAAGACCGTAATTAACAGTACCATGCAAGGCACAGTCCCATGATAAAGTATCTGCACCCTCTAGATTTCTTCCATTTTTTCATATTTGTCACACCCAATTGTTTCAGATCCTCAGGTGAAATGTAATAGAAAACAAAGACAAACTTAGTAAACGCAACTATCATCTGGTTTTAATTGTCATTTGGTTTACTCAAGGAAAAAAAGTTGACCAACACAAAATGCCCCTGTGTGGAATAAGTATTTGCCACTTTAGTCACTCAATTAACCAAATTTGGTTGAAAATTGGGTTCAGTAAAATGAGACATACCTAGGCTTGTTTACTCTAAGTCCTGTTGAATCTCAGCATCACATGATTAAAACCTTTCGAACAAAATAAATTCTGTGAGGGATGAGAAGGTTATTGAAACTTATTAGGCTGTTTTTAAAAAAAACCTTTTTTAGGCTCTGTGACTTCAGCAAACAACAGTCAGAGCAATTATCTACAAATGGAGAAAATGTAAAACAGTAGTGAATCTTCCCAGAATTGGCAGGCCTACCAAAATTCCTCCAAGAAAGTAGATTCATCATATAGGTCACAAAAGAACCCACATAACATCTAAGTAACTGCAATTCCTGCTAGGGTCAGTTTTGATGATTCCATAATTAGAAACGGACTGGGAAAATGCTTCTTTGGGAGAGTTTCATGTCCAAAAAGAATAAAAAGACTGATGGCATAGGTGGGGGTGTGGGGATGCTTTGCTGCTTCAGGGCCTGGACGACTCTCCATAATTGATAGAACCATTAAACCTGCTCTGTATCATCAATTCTGCCTTCCTGGACATCTGAGCATTATGGAGAATGAGCAGTCATCAGTACAAGATCAGACGCTTATGCACAATTGGGTTTTGCAGCAACAAAACAGTCTGAGAAAACGGGCTAAAGAGCAACTCTATCCTTGAATAACTCAGAGGAAGCCAAATTAGGATCTAATAGTGGTCTAATTAAAGTCCTCATTTGAACTCTGCTGCAATGTGTCTCTGCAGCACATTTTCAAAGTCCAGTGTAGCTGTACTAAAGTCATTAAGCATAAAAAGTGGGCCAGTATTCCTCCACAGCAATGTGAAAGACTGATCTACAGGTATAGGAAGCATTTGATTGTGGTTGTTCCTGCTAAAGGTAGTAAAGCCAGTTATTAAGCTTAGGGGCAATTACTTTTTAATGCAAGTGATTTAGATGCTGCAAGTGATTTAGATGCTTTCTACATAATATGATCAGTTGTACAAAACTGGTGTACTCTTCCTCATGTTCTGCTTCTCTTATATTTTGTATGAGGATCTGAAACAATTTTGTTTAAAAAAAATATGCAGCAATAGAGGAATTCAGGAGGGGCAAATACTTATTCATAGTACAGAATACCTGAACTTGTTCATGAGTAAATATGGAGAGCAGATGTTAGCTATGTTAAATGAAACATGGAGTAATTGCTGTTAATGACTAGAACTGTATTAAAGAATTAAACACCATTATTTGGTTAGGGTTGATTATGGTGCATGATGGTAATGCATGTTTGATATTCTCCCACTGCTCTCTCTTGCAATATGAAACAGAGCCTGATAGAAACACCATGTATTTTTAACTAGATAGTGGTTGTATTATTGTTTTATTTTTAATAAGTTCGTTTTTTACGGCTTTACGTCTTCCTAATTTGGATCATTGTGGCTTAGTTAAACCCATTTTTATAGTTTTTTTTTTTTGGCAAAACTTAATTGTCAGTATAATCAATCACTCAATCACTAATATAACTGATAGTGACAGGCCTATGCAGGGATGCAGGATGCAGTTTGGATGTAGATTCCTCTGAACAAGACATGTTTACTGAATTATTGAGATTTTAGAGACGTGTCATTTATATTGGTATGAACCAGGATCAGTTTTCCCAGCCCACTGTAAATGAGATCAGTGACTATGACTTGCCTTTATGTCTTTGATCTCCAATGTGAGATTAGGCGAAGAACTATGTGAGGTCGCTTGCCCATTATCCTCGGAAAGATTTCTCCGCACTGTTTCCCAGGGCCAGTGAAGCAGGTAAGGACACTAAGCGGTCGTCCCTGTCAGGAGGACTGTCAGGCTGGTTTTTAGCATTGCACCGGCGTGCTGCAGCGTGTCCAGGGTTTGTCCGTGGGCAGCTGTAGTGTTTTATTTAGTTAGTAAACGACAAAGGTAAATAACATGCAAATGTCAACCTTTGCCATGGAAATAGTGTTGGCTCCACATGAAAACTGTCACTTTTAAAATTGTCCACTTAGTTTTGTTCTTCACCATCTTTACCTGCTCAAAATGTAAAATATGTTACTTGGGAAAAGCATGACATTAAATTATTACTTGATGCTGGTGTGTGTGGTTACGCTATCCGTGTTTACACATCCACTGCACAAAATTCCATAACACTTACTCTAAAAGTTACTTTTTGTTGTTGTCAGAACAACATCTTGTATCTCCATTTTTGTCTCTTTTTTTAAAACACCAGCTGCCTTTTTATGACAAATGCACCAATTGAAATGGCCCAAAATTTGATGAAAAAATCTCATTAAATTAACTTGTTTTGTGTGTTTTCTTTTTTCTAACAGCTATAATTTGCAAAACCTCTTGTTTCTATCATGATGCGTGCACATTTTTCCAGAATAGTCTTTTAAAATTCAACGTATGTTGAAAATGTGTCACTAAATAAAGTATGGTTTCATGTCATGTTCCTAATATGGGGAAATCTGTAACATGTAAATGAAAATAAGAGTTAATAAGATTTGTCATTTTCTCTAAATAAGAAAGGGATACTTACAGAATTCTATGAAAGATGAGAATCAGAAGCACAGAACCTAATGCCAGTGGCAGTGGTCATTTTTTCCAACGGTCATTAAAAAGTACCAGACCTCTGAATGTGGGAAGGCCCATTCAATTCAGGGGAACTTTGTGTAACATTCTAAGGAACTGTATAATAAAGAATATAAGTATGTCTCTCTCTCTCTCGTTCTCTCATTCTCTCTCTCTCTCTCTCTCTCTCTCTCTCTCTCGTTCTCTCGTTCTCGTTCTTTCTCTATATATATATGTGTGTGTGTGTGTGTGTGTGTGTGTGTGTGTGTGTGTGTGTACACTTCCAGACAGTACATCTGTGCTTTAAGTGAGCCTGGTACTGAAAAATTGAAACATTTACGTGATTCACATGTGTAAATCATTTCCGCTTGAATACAATATGTCACACCTGTACAACTATAAACAACTATAAATATTTCATTAAATTCACTGCATTACTTTTTAATGCATCTCATTATTATTTATCAATGGGACGCTTTTGCCCTGTTGATTTACACTGACGCTGTATTTACTGCAGCGGTAGACCTGCTGGAGAAGATGCTGGTTTTAGACGCAGACTCCCGCCTCACTGCTGATGGTGCACTGGCCCATCGTTATTTCGACGGCCTGAGGGATCCAGAGGACTGTCCAGAGCCTAAGCCATATGATGACAGCTATGATAATGCAACGCTGCCCCTAGAGGAGTGGAGGCGTAAGTGCACAAACACTACTTCAGCACATTAAAGGTTAACGCATAGACGTTGCAGTTACCACTGCTATGACTAAAGCAGGGTGTACCAATTATTTCTGTCTAGCTCATTGAAAGTTGAGAAATTTGGTTGCCATCACTGTCACCTTTGTGTTTATATATAAGATATTTTAGAATAGATATTTCATCATGACTTACATTTTATTTATTATAGGTTTTAGTGGTCTTGTTTCACCTTAAAAATAAACATCCTGTACATTTTAGCACATTTTTGTCTTTTGTTGACATTGATACAAAGAAAGTCAGAAGTGCAATCAATACAGAATGCAATTTTAATTGAGGGCTTATCTTACTCTGTAATTAAAGGCATTACCATTCAGATATTTTCAGGAAGGTAAACTAGTGTATGAAACAGTTGTAGACAGGTGGTATGAAATGATACTAACATGCTAAATAAACATTAAGAAATTACAAAAATGTCTACAATGATCGAATCAGAAAAGACAACTTTGCAAAAATAAAAACAAAGTAAATTACAGTGTAATACTCGGCATTTCCATAATATTAAATTCACAAAGAAATTCTCTTATTCACGAAACTCCGAAATATTGAATAAACTCTGAGAATGTGTTTTAGTGAATTGCTGGTCGTTCTCATTGTAAGTTATCACTGCATATAAAATAACAAAAACGAATATAGAAAACAGCATATAGGCAACTTTTGAATGGTAGTTTATGTAACAACATTGGAATAGTGTGGCAAACTAAATTAATCTGGGTAATCTTATTGCAGTGCAGTTGACACCCTCAGTGTGTGGTAATTATTAATCATCTCGAGTGCCCTTTGTGTGTTTTTTTTTTTTTTCTGAACAGGATTATCATTTAAAGAAGTGAGGAGTTTTGTTCCATTCCCAAGAAGAGACTCAAAGAGGAGAAACACACTGACAATGACTCAGTGATGTTCTGGCTGTGGTTGGAGTTACACTATGTATAAAGACACATTTAATGCAGAAGAACCGTGTGAGAGATCTTCACACATACAGCTGTTACAAGTGGAAATGTCTGTGCGACAGTCTATGAGGAATCAGTGATGAATGTCTTATTTCTGTGGACCTGATAAGTGGACCTGAGGATGTACTGCTGTTACAGTTATGACTGACTTTCATTTGTTGCCGACTTGACTTTAAGTGCTATGTTGTGGAAGAGTTATTGCAGATGTGTTCCTTTGACTCAGACTCGTAATGTTGTGGCTTTTCATGCTCAGAAGAGATTAAAAATGGTTTTCACAGTGGATATAGTAAATACAAATTCATGCCGATGCTTACCCTAGGGTTGTACAGTTTTTCACCACTCTGATCTTTCAACATTTTGTCAGATGGAATATTAAACTGTAGTTACTCCAGTGATCGAAATATCACTTATTTTCCCTGGTTTCTTAAAAGCACAAAACCACCTCAAACCAAATTTAATCAGGTTGTCTTCGTCCTCAAGTTTATTTGAAAACTGTTTAAGGCTGAACTTGCCAAATGTGACTTCAAATGTAATTAAACACCACATTTTCAGTGAAAAAAAACACCAAAGATTTTTTTTTTCAAAGTAAAACCCATATTGATATGTCTCAGTGAGTGCTAGCTTATCAGTAGATGATGTTTGTTTAGTGCACTCCCTTGTTCTGTGCCTGGGACCCTGGCATCATCCAATCTGTGGGATGTGATGTCGGATGTTTTTAAAGAAAATGACACTTCTGTATCCTGCAAGACCAAAGACCACCTAAATTAAAATGTAAGAATTTAGTAGAACAGTACAGTATTATATATTTAATATACTTAATAAAATGAGACGGTTTCATACTGAAGGCCTTTATTTTGTTAAATATAATTTGAGACAAATGAAAAGCATTCAAAGACACCCTGCTTAACCCTGTATCTGTTAAATCTCATCAGTAAAACACCTTAACGTCTCAGGGAGTGGGGTGGGCGAGGGGGGGTTGAGGGAGTAACCCAAAAAGCATCTAATTGAAGAGCAGTTTAGCTCCCTTTAAAACCTGTGGAAGGTGGGGCAGGATGCTCACCAGCCGTAGGCCCAGAGAAAAACTGTTCAAATGCAAATGAGGCTAGTGATTACTCAGGCCAAATGGTCTCTCACTCGACAAGAGGGACACTAAGGCCTGACACAGTGGTGTGAAATGTGGAGGCCTCTCTCTTATTTGGAAACGGACTCTTCTTTTTTACACAAAGATGTTAAATCAATTATTTTCAACACAGTATTATACAACGGCATCCAAAAGTCAGAGACCATTTTGAAAAGTTTGGATTGTTGTTATTTAAGCCTAGAACAACAGAAAATGTAAACGATAAAGCAAAATTAGAACAAAGAAAAGTTATGTTGAGTAAACTGAAGAAATATTTTAAGGGCACAATTTAAATTTAATCGAATTTGTGACACTGATCATGTTCTTTGAAAAAAAAGGGCTTTGTTGAGTCGCATCCATTTCAGTAAAGTGTGTTTTCTGATCATCAGAGGCTTCTGCACAAAACCTTTGGAGTCTGAATCATCATTAAAACAAAAGGGGACACTAATTTTATCCCCACTGTACCAGTATGAATACAAATCACTGGGTCTCGCCGCCCTGTACAGCCTAGTGAGAAACCCTTTTGCCCTAGCAGGCCAAATCAAAGATATTTTAGCAAAACAGAGTATGATGAAAGAAAAAAAGGCTACTTTTGTGAAAGTTGTTAATGATGCAGGTGGTTTGGAGTAACTGTCCTTTCTGGGGTGCTCATAAACCTTGGGAATTTCAAACAGAACTCTCTTGGAATCCTTTTAGTAAATTCTTACAGTTAATATCAGGGTCCGATACAATTACAGACCACTATAAAACACTGCAGCAGGAAGATGAAACAGATGTGAATAGTTTAGATATTAGAGTTTAGTTTTATACAGCCCTGCACAGCAGGTGTCCACAAGATTTTGGAGTGTTTTTGTGGAGAATTTGTGACCATTCATTCTGTACAGCATTTATGGGTCCAGGCACTGATGTTGGATGAGAAGAGCTGGCTCAAAATCTCAAAGGTGTTGGGTGGGGCTGAGGTCAGTGTTCTGTGTGGGCCAGTCAAGTCCTTCCACACCAAACTCATCCAGCCATGTCTTTATGGAGCTTGCTTTGTCCACTGTGGCACAGTCATGCTGGAATAGAAAAGGTTCTTCCCCAAACTGTCTCCAAAAAGTCATAAACATGGTTGTCCAAAATGTCATTAAGACTGATTAAGATTAAGGGGTCGAGCCCAAACCCTGGAAAACAGGTTTGTCCCAATACTTTTAGCCATATAGTGTATGTTTATGATGATGCACACAAACATACACAAATATCTACAAACATTCCAGTAAAGGGCGATCTTAATGCTTCAGCATACCGAGACATTTTGGACAACATCGTGCATGTTGTGGACACAGTTTGGAGAAGGCCTTTATATATATATATATATATGTGTGTGTGTGTGTGTGTGTGTATACATAT